>NW_010729105.1:4098087-4128404 GCF_000365185.1 Nelumbo nucifera | reverse complement strand
AGCACAGGATGACTGATGTAGTATGCCAGCATCTTCCATGAATGAGTTCAAGGATTTTTCAAAGTATTCAGTAGCATTGTCTGACCTGAATTGCTTAATCTTCTTATTAAACTACGTTTCAATCATCTTGCAAAATGCCATGGTTATCCGTGGTACTTCATCCCGTCCTTTTAAAAGGTAGATCCATGTGCATCGAGAGTAGTGGTCAATAAAACTGATAAAGTACCGAAAGCCATCAAAAGAAACAATGGGTGAAGGGCCCCAGACATCAGAATGAACCAAATCAAAAGGATCACAAATTTCATTACTGGAAATTGGATACACAGTTCTACATTGTTTTGACATTTGACATACTTCATAGGTTAAACTCTGACTTGAAATGCCCTTAAACAATTCGGGAAACAACATTTCTAATGAAGAGAAAGACACATGACCTAGCCTAGCATGCCAATGATGCAACTTAGCTATTGACTCCACACTCTTCGGACTACTAGCAGCAGATGCTTGTAAGGCTGAACTGATGTCTGCATCAAGATAGTAGAGGCCTCCATACTCATGACCGCACCCAATCGTTCTCCTTGTCAATCTGTCCTGGAAGACACAATGAGTAGGAAAAAAGGTTATACTACAGTTCAAATTTTTGGTAAGTTTTGAAACAAACAAAAGATTTGAGGTAAGACTGGGAACATGTAAAACTGATTTAAGAGAGGTCCTTGCTTAGGTCAACCATTCCCTTTCCAGAGATAGTGGAGAAAGACCCGTTAGCAACTCTCATCTTATCCTGACCAGACAACAAGTGATATGAAGAGAATAGGGAAGACATATGTGTCATGTGGTCAGTAGCACCGGAATCAATAACCCAGGAAGAGTCAATAGAGCCAGTGGCACTGAAGGCAGAGGCTGTACCTGATATGGCAAGAGATGTAGAAGCAAAAGAATTATTCCTTAGACGAGCTAATGCCCTACTAAGGACCTCTACCTCACTAGCAGTGAAGCCCAAAGCACTAGTTCCACAGGAATCAGCAACCTAGAAGAGAAGAAAGAAGATGGAAAGAACAGCAAGAGAAGAGAGAGTAGTGTGCCGGCTGAAACCAAAGAGAACCTAGTGCTCTGATACCATGTGATCTTGAGAGCTGTACTTGAAGTAGAGGAGAGGAGAAGAACACCACTGATATGCTGTGAATGTCGAACTCTTCTAGCCATTCGACCATGCTATTATTTATATTTGAATGTAGTACAAGATACAAGTAATTACTGGAATGCCTCTGATTAGAGATGGGACACCCAGTTAACTTAAAACATTAAATAGGCTTAGGCCCATTAACACAAGCCCAGTTACAGGATAACTTGAACTTAAGTATGGGCTAATAAAAACTCTTATCAGCCGAACACTCATACAAATAGACATCATTCAAACAGTCTAACACATATAAATGGTACCATTTATGAGAACAGGAGTAAAAAGAAAAGAGAGTAAGGGAAAAAGAATAGAAAGAAAAGTGGGAGAGAATGGATGCTCTTAACCCACCATGACTTATAAGTTCTTGGTTATAATTCAAATGACTGTTCTGTGGTTGATAAAGCGGAACAGAACACAAGATATTCCTATAACATAATAGTAGATGATAAGACTAAAATTCCCCTGGTCTCATGCCTCTTACGAGAACAATGCCCTTGCTATGACTTTCAACACTTCTCCTCAAGCCAAGCATAGATACTAAATATGTTCAACTTGCCCAAAATTTTTTCCAACTTTGGTTTAATGGCAACTTTTGGTGAATAAATCAGCTAACTGCTACTTAGATTTGACAAAGGCAAACAATGTAACTTTTTCTAGAAGAATACACAAAGACTTGACCTAGAAATATGAGCAAAGAACACTTGCCCAAGTACAGACCTACTAAAACTATAAGACAAAAGCATATCCAATTTAAGGTTTTTAATATAACATATCAAATATAATCTAAAGAAAAATGCTATTGGGGTTGATAGGCAACTTGTTCTCCAACTAAAGCTATGCTAGTTCGTGGATTTTCATCTAGCTGCTGCAGTGGTTTTAACTCTGGACTTTGAGTTCCATGTTTCATTGCAGGTCTTGGATTCTCTTGTCCAGAACTGAAGTGAAGAGAAGGGAGAAGAGAGGAAGAGAGAGGAGAGAAGAGAGGTTTGAGAGCACCAAAAGATGCTGGCGGCGCCAGCTTTTTAGTATTTATATTAGGGCAACCCAACATAACATAAAGAGAAGGGGAATTACAATAATACCCCTGCAACACTAACAAAAACAAAAAATACAAAGAAAAACAACTTTAACCAGTCTTTTAACACTCCCCCTCAACTTGGGACATAAATGTCAATCATGCCCAACTTATCACATAGATCATTGTGTCGCAAATGATGTAGCCCTTCTGTGAAGATGTCTGCAAGTTGATCTTCGGACCTGACATAGGGGGTGCACACTTCCCCTTTGACAACATTTCTTTGATAAAATGCTTGTCTACCTCAATGTGCTTGGTTCTATCATGTAGAACTGGGTTAGTAGCAATGTTTATGGCTGCCTTGTTGTCACAATATAAAGTCATAGGTCCATCAACTATAAATCCCAGTTCACTCAATAGATTTTTTAGCCACATTATTTCAGCCTCTCTATGAGACATTGCTCTATATTCAGCTTCAACACTAGATCTAGCCACCACGTTCTGCTTTTTGCTTCTCCAAGTGACTAGGTTTCCTCCCACAAAGTATAGTAGCCACTAGTAGACTTCCTATCATCCAGTGATCCTACCTAATCTGCATCGGTATACACTTCATCCTTCAGATGTCCGTGCTTTTGGAACAATAAACCTGCACCTGGGAATTTCTTAAGATATCTGAGAATTCTTTCAGTTGCGTCAAGGTGGGTGGTCTTAGGGGCATGCATGAATTGGCTAAGAACGCCCACTGCATAAGCAATGTCTCGCCGAGTCATGGAGAGATATAGAAGTCTTCCTACAAGCCTTTGAAATTGTTCACAGCTTTGATGGATTCACCTGGGCGATCACTTAATTTGTGACTAAGATCAATAGGAGAATCAACGGGTTTCACTCCCAACTTTCCTGTATCCTATAACAGATCTAGGACATACTTTCTCTGAGAAATGAAGATACCCTTTTGTGAGCGGGCAACTTCAATTTCAAGAAAGTATCTCAAAGGACCTAGATCTTTCACCTTAAACTGAGTAGCAAGAAGTTCCTTCAATCTTTGAATTTCATCTTTCCAATCACCAGTGATAACTATATCATCAACATACACTATTAGGGCTACAATTTTCCCTTCCCTTGTTTTCATAAACAATGTATGATCAGATTGGTATTGCTTGTAGCCCTTTTGTTGTACAACTACCTAGAATCTGTTGAACCAAGCTCTTATATAATGACTTTTTTAACCTGCATACCTTTTGTTCATTACCTTGAGCCCGGAAACCAGGGGGTTGTACCATGTACACTTCTTCTAGATCACCATTTAGAAATGCATTCTTGATGTCCAATTGGTGAAGGTCCCTATCGAAGTTAGTAGCTAAAGAGAAGAGAACCCTAATGGAGTTCATCTTAGCAACTGGTGCAAAAGTTTCTGCATAATCCACCCTATACACTTGAGTGAACCCTTTTTCCACTAGATGAGCTTTATACCTTTCCATTGTGCCATCAGCCCTATGTTTCACTGTAAATACCCATTTACATCCAACTGGTTCTTTTCCCTCGGGAAGATCCACCAATTCCCATGTACCATTTTTATGTAATGCATTAATTTTTTTCTTCATTGCATCTGCCCATTCAAGCACTAAGAGAGCTTCTGCCACATTCTTAGGAATAGGAACACTGTCATTGGAAGAGAGGAATGCCCGAAAGGAAGGTGAAATGTTTTCATAGGAAACAAAATGGGAAATGGGGTGCTTGGTGGTGCAAGATCTAACACCCTTCCAGAGAGCAATAGGAAGGTTAAGATCATCAATGGTGGAGGTATCAATAGCAATAGGGTCAGAAATACCAATGGGAACTAAGGTACCTAGCTGGGTAGGATCCATCCCTAGAGAATTTGATGGCATTGGTGGTACAACTTCTAGATGCTCCATAGCTCTTGAACTTGGTTGGCCTTTGTGACGACGGCAAAAAGCACGAAAGGGAGGAGGATCAGGTAGAGGAGGATTTTGAACCTGTTTGTCCTTATGCCTACACTCCCCCTAAGGAGAAATAGGAAAGAAAGGTTCACTCCCAAAAAAGGAGACATCCATGGAAACATGATATTTCCGAGAGACGGGATCAAAGCACCGGTACCCCTTATGATTTGTAGGGTACCCCAAGAATATGCAAGGATAGAACAAGGATCCAATTTCCCATGAGTGGGTGACAGGTTTTGAACAAAGCAACGACAACCAAAAACATGGAGAGGAATAGACAAAAGAGGAGCCTTGGGAAACAAAAGCTGATATGGGGCTTTGCACTCTAACCACCGAGAGGGCATGCGGTTAATGAGATAGGCAGCACAAATGATAGCTTCAAGCCAAAAACGTTTGGGGACATTCATATGAATCAATAGTCCCCGAGCTACTTCAAGAAGATGGCGGTTCTTTCTTTTAGTAACACCATTTTGTTGTGGTGTTTGGGCATAGGAGCTACGGTGGAGTGATCCACGTGAAGCAAAGAACTCCATAAGATCATTATGGAAGTATTCTTTGGCATTATCAGATTGGAAGATTTGGATTTCGGTTTGAAATTGGGTGAAAGTCATTCTTTGGAAATCTTGGATAATTTTGGATACTTCATCCCTAGTTCGCATGGGATATACCCATGTGTACCTGGAATAATCATCAATAAAGGTAATAAAACACTTTTAGCCACTTTCAGATGGTAAAGTAACTGTGCCCCAAACATTAGAGTGAACAATATGAAAAGGAAATTCGGATTTATTATTCTTTGAAGAAAAATGAGTTCTACAATGTTTACTCAGTTGACAAGTTTGACATATCAGCTTTGACACTAACACTGACTTAAACAACTCTGGAAACACAATCTTTAAGGAATCAAAGGGTAAATGACCAAGACGACTATGCCATAAATAGGCTTGACTCTTAATAGACTGACTCTTAGACTCTGTGACTACAAGGCTAGCCTTATTCTCCAGCAAGTAGACACCATCCACCATACGACCTCTACCAATCATCTTCCCCTAGTCCAAATCCCGAATTACACAATAAGAAGGGAAGAAGGTTATTGAACAATTTAAAGAATTGGTTATACTATTAACAGAAAACAAATTAATAGGGAATTGAGGAACATGTAAAACATTAGAAAGTGTAGGACCAAAAGGAAGAGAAATAGTTTCTTGACCAGCTATGGTAGAGAATGAACCATCAACCAGTCTGACTTTGTCTCTTCCAGAGAGAAGATGATAGGTCTGAAAGCAGGTAGACTTATCGGTCATATGTTTTGACGCTCAAGAATCAATTATCCGATGAGAGTTAGAGGAATGAGACAATATATGGAGAGTTGTGGCAGAATTACTTGATGTAGACACATATGAAGTTGATGGAGAAGGGGCATCCATCTAGCAAATTGCCCTACCATAAAGTTCTAAATGATCACGGAAGGAATTAATGATATCCTCCCTAGTGTCAGAACCAGTAGTATATGTCTGAACTGCAGTAGTAGTAGGGGGCTGTTTCTCCTGAGTAGCCATGTTTGTTGTAGTGAATTTTCTTGAACCTTGCTGACTTAACTTCTTATTCAGATCTGAGCCCTGTTTCTTACTCAATTCCTGAGCCCATTTCAGCTTCCCATGAAGGTCCCAACATGTGTCACGAGTGTGTCGAGGCTTCTGGCAATGGGTGCACCATTTCAGCTTCCCTTCTTAAAAGGATTTCCCCCACTTGTAACAACACTTCCTTTTACTGCCAGCACAACTGCATCTCCCCTAGAATTATTCATCAGATTCCTTCTACTTTTCTCTAACTCTGCTAAAGCATATAGCTCTTAAACGAAAGGGAGATCCTTGCTTCCAAGGATCTACACTCTAATGGATTCATATATAGGGTTCAAGCCGAGGAAGGCAAAGACCCTCTGTTGATAAACAAGAGACTTATATGCTTTCACATCTTCATCACACTTCCAATCTACACTTTGGTAGTGATCCAATTCTTTCTAGATGGAAGAGACAAGTCTGAGTAGTACATAGAGAGACTCCTCTCCCCCTATTTGCAAGTAGAGGATTCTGCCTATAACTGATAGATCTTTGCATAGTGTCTCAATTCAGAATAGGTTGACTTGGCTTGTTCCCAAATCTCATAAGCTGTTTCAGCCCACATAAAATTTCTTCTCACTTGAGTTGCATAGACACTAAGAGCCATGACATTACCATGCTGTTCTCTCGGTTCCATCTATCATGTTCAACACTCCCAGAATTAGGTTCTTTAATTCTTCCATTTATATAGCCTATTTTTCCCCTTGCAGTAATGTATAGTCCGATCCCCTTCGACCATTAAATAATTCAGACCATCAAGAGGTATGACAGCCATAGGGAAGGATAAATCCATACCCCCACTCAGTCCATTCTGCATGGATGAAACACTGGAGGTGGCTAAGTCTTCACTATTCATGATAACTGGTTTAAATCACACTATAAGTGGCTGAATCTTCACCAAAAATAAAAAAAGGAACAGTCCGACCTGTCCAACTTATTT
Source organism: Nelumbo nucifera (assembly GCF_000365185.1). Next base: position 4,121,692 of record NW_010729105.1, on the reverse strand, counting down.
TCCCTTTCGCACATTGTGTTATTTCTGAAAAAAAAAATCTGCACCAGGAATTAAAAAAAAAACTATAGGCAGCCACCTTCTAGATCGACTACAGTACTTCAGTCACCATAAAAAAAATTTCCTGCTGTTGCAGCACCTACAAGTCATCACCGACCTACAAACTACCCACTGCACTGCTGTCACAGCACACACAGGTCATCTTCGACCTACACACACTCCACAAAGCTGCTGTCACAGCACATACAGGTCACCTCTGACCTACAACCATCACAAGGATCACTCGATCCTACAAAAAAGGAAGGTACAGGTGCTGATCACCTCACATCCGATTGGTTTTTTCCCTTTTTAAGTCTGTCCTGATACACAATCAGGAAAAAAATAAAAAAGAGGAGAACAAAGCTTCTGAGATCAGTCCAAAAAAAAATACCATGGTTCTTAAGAAAAAAATATCAATAGCACGATGGGGAAGGGAAGAAGATAGAGGACTTTATCTCCTTTCAGATCAAATGAACCCGCTCTGATATGATCTTGTCCAGAACTGAAGTGAAGAGAAGGGAGAAGAGAGGAAGAGAGAGGAGAGAAGAGAGATTTGAGAGCACCAAAAGATGCTGGCGGCGCCAGCTTTTTAGTATTTAAATTAGGGCGACCCAACATAACATAAAGAGAAGGGGAATTACAATAGTACGTCTGCAACACTAACAGAAATAAAAAACACAAAGAAAAACAACTTCAACCAGTCTTTTAACAGATTCAAAGAGAAGAAACTGAAGAAAAGAATGAGTGAGAAGAAAGATACTAGATGGTTACTGAAAAAAAAAAGAAAAAGAAAGATACCGGATGGGTTACACCACCTACCATCAGTCCTGATTGGAGTAGATTAATTAAGGACAAGGTATGACAAAGGATGAGGAGTCTCCCCTCGAAAAAAAAGTTATAGAGATACAGAATTTTCAAGTCTTTACAAACTTCCAGAAATAACTTTCATGGGGGTATTATAGTGGTGTGATGAAGTTCCTACTTGAGAGCTAGTAAATTACTATATTCCCAAACAATTGTCTTCTTAAAGTAGGAACAGAATAATGCAAATCATTTAATTGGTATAAAGGACTTATTGGATTTCTATGGACTGAACAGCTAACTTAAAATGGCCCTTGATTGGTACATTTAATTGCAGCTGAAATAAGTGCTGAAAATGGAATGCTTAAAAAACCTAAACTGAAAAATGGTTTAAATCTGGGGGTATTATTGATATAGGATTTTTAGGGGTAAAATAATAACTCCAATGCATGTGCTTTAGTATTCAACAATTATGTCTGGAGTCGCTAAAATGTCGAATGACAAATTTGAGTGTGGAATCTTTTCAATATTCCACTTTCAGATCCTATTTCAGCAGTTTCTAAATGGTAAGTTGCAGGTTTAATTAGATCCTGTGCTGGGCTTCTTGTGGTTGTGCCTGTAGATCTGTGTCAATTTGATTGTCAGATGCATGTGGCATTGATTGACATTTATTGTCTCATACCACATCCCAAGATATTATGCCTTTTCATAAACCATCTAAGTTCAGTTTCTACAACTGCATATCCAATACTGATTTCCATGTTCATATGAGAAAATATTTTCTCTTGGTCTCTGGAACGAGTTCAGCTTCAGTCAGGGCAAAGCCCATTCGGGCAGATTTTACTGCCTTGCATTGAGAATATCTCCGTACTTGTATGCTTTATTTCATGGAGAAATGTTCCCAATGCAAGGTTGCAAAAGGTTGTTAGAACAGTGTGGGCACAGATTTGCCCTGATAGAAGCTGATCTCCTCTGGCACATCTACTCATTATATAGATGCAACAAAGTTATATTTCTGTTTGAAGTAGGAGATCCATTACCTGTTTACATTCGACTACAGAGTAGTTGATACAACATTCTTCTCCTTTTCACTTGCTAGATTTGTATGTCTTGCCACATTAATCAGGAATTGATAAATCATTCTTCAGGGCAAACATTTACTGATGTGGTTGGGAGTCCTTACTATGTTGCCCCGGAAGTTTTGAGGAAGCATTATGGTCCAGAATGTGATGTTTGGAGTGCTGGAGTAATTATTTATATTTTACTAAGTGGGGTTCCTCCATTTTGGGATGGTAAGAATGCCATCTATCTTATGTCTCTTAAGATTATATGTCTCTTCTTGTGACTACCATTAATCTAACAGCCATATTTAACTTTTTTGTTGTTTTATTTCAATATAATTATACAGAAACGGAACAGGGTATATTTGAACAGGTTTTAAGAGGTGAACTTGACTTCATATCAGATCCATGGCCCAGTGTCTCTGAAAGTGCAAAAGATTTGGTCAGGAAAATGCTTGTTCGAGACCCAAAGAAGCGGCTGACTACCCATCAAATTCTCTGTGGGTACACTCACATGATTTGATTTTTTTTTTTACATTTTTCTCCTAAATGAATAATTCAAGAAATCAGGGTGTGGGTTGGTTCCATAAAAGTTTTTTCCTTTTTTCTCATTCTTTCTTTGTAGAAGTGGTTAGTAAACAATCTAACCATTATGGGTAGACTTCCAACTTTTCAACTTTATGTTGTGAACACAATATGACACTGTATAATGGATGATACTGGAGGATGACTCCACTAGCATCATTTTCTTTCTTCACACAAAATTGTATTATGATCCACTATTCTGGTCCATAACTCAAACTTATCATCAAAGGTCATCAACTGTTCTATTATTCTAAGTAATAGCTTAAACCTATCATTGATTATTTTATTTTTTATTTGATTAATTACTTTTGAGAAACGACTATTATTCTTTGTGTTATATGGCAAGACGAAGGCTGTGCTAATGTATAAGGATGCATAAAGTATGGAGAAACAGATCATGCCTCTTCATGGATCTCACCTTTGGAGAACTCTAGGTCAAAATCAGTCTCATCAGATCTTATTCAATTATATACATTCAGTGGACCTTTTTTTTCTTCTTTTTGATAGGATCACCTAGCTGTGTCAATTTGGACAATTTTTGTTGGACTCTTTCTATTCCATTTGTAGAAACTATTCAGTTTCATTTGTACTTGTGTATAGGAAGTGCAGACATTTGATTTCCCAGATGAGGGTTGAAATTTATTGTTGGGGGGATTTTAGACCAAATGACTTTTTTGTTCAATGGCGATACCACTTTATTGGCAGTCTGACCATTTGAAGACACTTGCAAAAGTTCTCCCCTGTTTAAAGTCAGGAAATCTTGTTCTTTTGAAGTAGAACAAGTTCAGAACAATCCATATTTTTCTCTAGAAAAATAGATGGTACATGGTATGCTGTTAGAAAATATGGGAAGATGTTTTCTTTATTTGTTATTTTTATTTGTTTATTTATTTTACTAAAGGTTACATTTTCCGGCAGGCCACCCTTGGGTTCGGGTTAATGGTGTAGCTCCTGATAAGCCTCTTGATTCTGCTGTTTTAACTCGCTTGAAACAATTCTCTGCCATGAACAAACTCAAGAAAATAGCAATCAGAGTGAGTATCTTGATATTTCTGAGCCTATGGCCTTTCTTTCATGACTTGAAAAGTGAAATTTGTACTCCTAAAAACTAAATAGTGTGCATGTGTTGTTTTCTCGAGTCTCTGGCTAAAATTCATTGTTGAAAGCCTGGAAACATAGGCTTCTTCAACATTTCTTTATACTAATCTCTGTGGAAAAACCTTTATATGAAAACCAACTGGGTTTTTTTCTAACTCATAATTGTGTTATTAAAGTCATCTCTCTCTTAGGAATGGCAAGAGGCGAGGGAGGGCCGGGATTTGCATGCCCCATCCCTGATCCCGAACTCAAAAAACCCACCCCGTCCCCGCCCTGTACCCCAGTGGGGCTAGAAATCCCAACCCATCCTCATCCCTGTGAGGAACGAGGATCCCTGAATTTGCGCCACCCCACCCCGGTCCCACTTGTAAGTTGATTTTTTTGTTTACTTTTTTGAAACCTATCCAGAACTATATTATATTATGTAATGTATAATATAATATATCATAATATAAAGAAACACACTTTAGTTGGTGCAGGTTTGGGGTGGGATGGACAAATGCCACCCCCGCTCTGTTCCTGGTTACTAAAGTTCTGGGTTTCCCCAAAACCCGCCCCCGATCAGGGTGGGGTGGGCTGGAGCCCCACGGGGACAGGTCAAGTTGCCATCTCATCTCTCTCTCTCTCTCTCTCTCTCTCTCTCTCTCTAAAAGATACACAGATGCATACACAAACATTTCTCCAGTTTTTTGGTTGTACATGCATATGTACATGTATCAGTTGTACATGTACATGCATATGTACATAATGGGGTGTTACTCTCAAGTGCATATTAGACTAAATTGTTTTTATATTTTTATTTTATGTTTTTAATAGATACCATTAAACTAAATAATTCATATTCACATTGTGGGTTTATAGTATTAATATTATTATTCTTATACTAGTTTCTTTCTATTATTTTCTTATTTGTTTGGGTCCAATTGATACACAACTCAGTGACATAGTCCTGAACCCTTTAGGATTTTAAAACTAGGGATGCAAATGGATCAGATCGGATTCAAATCAGGGTATATCTGAATCTGATCCGACAGTACAAATAGCAGATCCAATCCAATCCGAAAGTCCGATCGGATCTCACAAACACAAATTTGAATTCGAATCCGTTAATAATGTCAGATATCCAAATATGATCCAATCCGATTTAATTTCTGAAAATTTAAAAAAATATAATAGTTTATATAAAGAAAAAACAAAAAATACAAATATTTTCTTCAACTATTTTCATCATATTTATATAAATGCATTTTTATAAAAAATTACAAAATGCATTATAAGCATATTTATAAATAAATAAACAACATATATATATATATATACACACATCACATCAGAGTGGATCTTTTTGGAACGGATAGGGGGCTGATCTGAATTCGACCCAATTTTCAATTGGATCCTATTACCCAATCTGAAAATCTGACATGAGTATATCCGAATCCAACAATATAGGATTGGACTTTGGATCGAATTGGATCATGATCCAATCCATTTACACACCTGTATTTAAAACCCGAATTGATTAGTAAGAAATAACTTGAAGATTTAATCCAATTGACTCACAAGAACAATCACTAGGACTTCTTCCTCTTCATCATCATCATCTTCTTTCTTCCTAGGACCAAAACGAGGGCTCAACCCTTATGTTTTGTATATTTTCTTTCTTTATTTTTCTTCTCATAAATATGTTGGTTTTCTATCTTTTGATATGGGTTTTATACTTATTTCATGAGAATTATGGTAATTATTAGTTAATCACTACTTATTACTATTAAACCTGGGGAAAACTACCCTAGGATATATATATATATTAAAAAACTCATCGCCTAGGCGACTAGGCAACAAGGCACTCCCCTATCACCTAGCTTCATCTTGGTGCCTTAAAAACTATGATAGCCTTTTGATATTTATCTCTACACTCGTATACATATAAAAGTAGCATATATCCTATACTAGTTTGAGATGTGGCTTGATTTCTGATAAGCCAATACATGGTTATAATCTAGAGTTCCTCCTATGTTCTGGAGAAAAATTTTCAAGCCATTGAATGACATGTCAATTTGTCTTATCCATTACAGGTCATTGCTGAAAAGGTGTCTGAAGAGGAAATTGCTGGCCTGAAGCAAATGTTTAAGATGATAGACACAGATAATAGTGGACACATCACTTTTGAAGAACTCAAGGCTGGTTTGGAAAGAGTGGGTGCTAATCTCAAGGAGTCTGAAATTTATGCATTAATGCAAGCTGTAAGTTTCCATTTGGATTTCATATGCAAGGTTTCTGTTATAGTTAATAGTGGCTCTAATCAGCTAATTTCTGATTGTATGGTGGAAAAACTGTCCTGATCATCTTAATTTATAAAAATGATTGAAATTTCTGTTTCTAAAACATTATCACAATGCATGAATCTAGCAATTTTTAGAAAAAAGCATAGGAACATGACAAGGGGAAGGAAGTAAAAGGTTAAGTTATTTTCTTGTACTAGAATCCCAATGCCACATCCTGGAAGATATAAATACGCTTTTATGTTTATGAGTTATGATTTGTACATTGAGAACCATAATTAGTGTTCATTATAGTAAGGGAAATTCATTGAGATATTGTTTTGTGGAGAAAATGGTATCTGGCTATTCTATACATTTCTCCTTCCCATTCTTGAGAACATCTTATTCCCTAACTTGTTTTTTGATTCATGTCATTTGTTAACATGCATAATTGAAAGTGCTTGAAGTGACTCGTGCATGTGGATAGCATAGACCTGGAATAGATGACAACTGCACCTCGCAAGGCACTAAACCGCCCGTCTAGGGGATCACTCCTCAAACTTTCCCTTAATGGATTTCTTTGGCATCTTTGCATGTTTCTTGTTTGTCTTTCTAGTCCATTGTACCAGAGTTCTGTTGATTTGTTCCAGTCTTGGGATGGAGGTGGTGACAAATTTTATCTCATTTCCCTTCAGCGTTCTATTAACCATCCACTTATTCTTAAAACCACAGGCTGATATTGACAACAGTGGTACCTTAGATTATACCGAGTTCTTAGCTGCAACTCTCCATCTAAATAAAGTTGAAAGGGAGGATCATTTGTATGCAGCTTTCTCATACTTCGACAAAGATGGAAGTGGTTACATCACTCAAGATGAGCTCCAACAGGCTTGTGAAGAGCTTGGCATAGAAGCCACTAACCTTGAAGAAACGATACGAGAAGTGGATCAGGACAATGTAAGTGTCTCTTCTAAGAAAATTTGTATATTTACGTTATAAATAAATCCTCTTTGATTGTTGTTAATGATAAAGAAAAATTCCTTGTGTTATTTTGGAGAAAATGATTAATCAATACTGTTTTCCCAGGATGGGCGCATAGACTACAGCGAGTTTGTGGCAATGATGCAAGATAAAGGTTTTGACAAGAAAGGATTTCCAAATGCCTCAGGCATTGGGTTTAGGGAAGCCTTAAAGCTTGGCTGATACATAGTAGTTGTCATGTATTTTCAAACTTCTTTTTTCTCTGTATTAGCCATTAGTAGAGTTGGTTGGGGCAAGGTTTTCTTGAGTTGAGTTGCTCTAAGTAGAATTGGAAGTGCATATTAGTTGTAAAAATCGGCCATTTTCCATAGAAAACAAAAAATCAGGTCTATTTAGTGTTTGTTGTATGCACTGACCTTTTTCTTGGTTGGTTGAACTACATGTTGCAATAGATGTACATTTCCCCCTATTATAGACTCCATCCATGATGGTACCTTTAGGCTATGTTTGTTTTGAAGGAAAAGGTAGGGAAAAGAAGGGAAAGGTAGGGAAATCTATACAAGGTTTGTAAAGGTTTCCTTAACTTTCCCTTCCTTTCTCTACTTTTTCCTTCAAACCAAACACAGCTTATAGTTGGTCTGTCTGTCTTACCGCCCTTATTTTACTAGTTTCATCTGTCAATTCTCAGAAGCTTCAAATGAAATTTGCTTGGAAAACAAGTAAAAATAAAAGTTTTCATTTTAATTTACAGAGAAGTACGGACAGGTCTAATGCAGATTTCTGATTTCCATTGCAGAGCTATAAACATTTAAAATGTCAAAAACCCCCACTCTAACACCCACCCCAACTGTAATTTGGGCCTAAAAATTCTGACCCTGGGCTGAACCGTCATTCTTCATTTAATTTATCCGATTAAAATATCATCAATACACCCGATTCCCTCAAGTGGGTATCAGTGTATACCGATATGAGCAATACACATTTTTTTTTCTACTTTTTAATTTTATACTTATTGGAGGGTCTCATGGTATTTTAAATTAAAAAAAAAAATCGTATGATGGGTCCGCCTGTATCTTGATGCAATGATATGGATACAATACACATAAATGGGATGATTCGAATAAGTTAAAACAGTCCAAGGTGGATATGATTTTCATAGTATTTGATTAATCAAATCGGCTTCGAATATAAAGTGATTTGATTGGATAATTTTCCGATTCTGTTAATATGGTTTATTGTATATAACAAGTCTTTAAAAATTTGTGATGGACACTATTTCAAAAAAAAAAAATTAAATTTTTAATGTTTTAACTTTTAAATGCAAAGGGTCAAAGACTGCCTCACCCTCTCTCTTACATTTTAACTTCCCAACTTCACTTTTACTGGCATAAGTTATCATGATGGCTTCCTTGCAAAGGCCACAATACTTTCTCTTATGAATTTTACCATTTTAAAATGACTGAAGTCATTTTCTTTTGCTTGGTCTTTACCATTAGTTCCGTTCTTTGCTTCCTCTTCTTCAATTTTACCGATTTGTTTGTTTGCTGCATATCTGCAGTTGAATATCTCTTCCACTCTTGTCTTTGGCACATATGGCAGCGAGTAATTGCAACTTACCTTTCTTCTTTCTATTTTCTTCTCAAACCCTAACCCTTCATTCATACTTCTTTCAAGTTGTTCATCATCTTTGTCAGCCCTTGAACATTATTGGCACTTCAATTTGGTTGGGAGAGTCATGCTATTTTGGAAAATGCAAGTAGAAAAAGGTCCCATTTCCCCTTTCTGGTTCATCGGCCATTTCTGTTCACGTTTTAGAGATTGTCTTCTCACCTACGGTTGTACAAATACGCCAATCCACCATTGAAACAATGTTAAGGTTTGTTATTTATCTTTGTCTGTTTTCAGAGTTTAATAATTAATTCACCGAATTCAAATTAGAATTGAAACTGAATTCGAATATTAATTTTCAATATCTGCCAGATATTAAATTGAATTTGAATATATAAATTTCTAATCGAATTCAAATATTACTTGATTCAATTTGAATTCGAATTGCTTACACCCCTAATTGATATTTTAATCATTGGTTCCAACTTTTAACTAGAGATCAAAGTCAGTGGAATCTGCTTACAGACAAAGACTGACTGGACATGTTTGGACTTTGGATTGGTTTTCCTCTTACCACAAAATAGAACATTGAGCTGCTAACTATGATTCGATTTCTTCCAGTGTGGGAAGTTAGGTTTGAGAGTGAAGGTTTCAAATGCAACAAAACCAATTTTGTGAGCTTCACTTTGATTGTAGTTACTCTGACTCATAACCATGGTTCAAAGTATCTCTCCATATGCAAGAATTGCGTATTATGAGTTTTTCAAATTTCCATACTTGTTTGTTTTTTTTTTTTCATTTTTCAGTTTAATGTTTTCATAGTAGATCTACTAAATATATGTTTGGTACCAGAGTTGAGCTTTTCAAGCAGCAGTGATTGTCTCAAATTTTATGAGAGCAACTTTTGGACAAAATGTCATTTTGACGTTTCTTGCAATGGAAACAAAATTTTTACCTTTTTGCCTATATTGGTGCCTAATGATGCTTAATTGGCACTAAATAATAATATAAAATATGCACAAAACCCAAAATTATTTTATTGAATTTAAGGGCTTGGCTATTATTCCAAGACGATGGTTGTTGCCGAGTATTTAATACTCTGAACCAAAGGCAAAACGGTGATGGCAATTGGACCCCAATTGGCAACCAAAGATTATCATATTAATTATACCTCAACTTTCATTGCAAGGCCGCAAGCCTGCAACTGGTATCCATTTATCTGAATTTTGAGTTTGAATCCTATTCTCTTCATCTCCAAGTGTATACTCACTTTCTGTCCAATCAGTATATCATTGAATCAAATGTGACACCGCAATTGATTTAACGTAATCATATAATCCAATTCAACGATACTTGAATATTTATATTTGGGGTTTGGAATTTTCATTGCACAATAAATGGAAAACAAGTAAAGGCAAAATTTTACATCTTCATTTAGTATTGTTTATTTGATCAAAAGACACAAAAGTACTTATTTTGTTCTATAATTGAAAAGCAAACTATAGAAAAAATATCATTTTATATTTTTTATTTAATGTTTATTTATACTATACTATTATTAAAAGTGTGAGTAATGGTGTGGAACTTTTGTTTGACTAAATTACCCCAATTTTTTAATTTGGTCCTTATCTAATTTTAAGAATAGAAATGTAATTTGCAAAACCACTTTTCTCCTCATTCAATTCCCTACCATTAAGTCTCGTATTTAAAGTATTAACACCTATTAACATTCATTGAATCATTTTCTTAACTATAACACCCCCTATTTTTTGAATTTGATCCCTCTCTAATTGTGAGGCCATAAAATGTAATTTGAACTATTACATTTCTCATCATTCTATTTCCTTTCATTAAGTCTTATCTTAAGGTACTAACTTTCATTCTTTACTGAATCTTGTAATTAAAATAATATTTTCACAAAATAAAACAAATAAATTCTATTAATTAGATCTAAATCCAATAATTTTAACAATATAAAATACGTGATTTATAAATTTACTCAAAATGGAATTGCTTTTCAATCATGGTGGTGAGTAAACAATTCAACCATCTGAGTCAAGTGGACTAATCCATGATGTTATAATTAAATAAAAACTTTTAAAATATACATAAATAACAAATATAAAAATTTTGGGTACATTCCTAATGTTTTATATATCATATTAAAGAAAATTAAGTATGGTATAAATAATAATTGTTCTTATTGATGTTAGAATAAAATATAAATTTAAAATCAATCCAAATAGAAATTATTTTTTGTGGGGGCAGGTCAACAAGTCAACCTTTTGAGTCAAATGTGTTAACCCTTGATTAGGGGTGTCAACGGTATTCAAAAATCCGTTTTCGAAATCGAGATTAGACATAATCGAATTGAATTCAGATATGACATGATTCGAATAAAAAAATGTTTGAATTCAATTGATTATTTAATTATTATATATATATATATATTATAATTTAAATATATAATAATTAAATTATATAAATAATTTATATATTTATATATTTGTATACTTTATATAAATAAAATATTTACTTATATATTTATAAATTACCTAAAATGATAAATTAGTTGAATTCGAATTGAATCGAATATTCGAATATTTAATCAAATTTAAATTTGAACATTGATTTTTAATATCCACCGGATAACAAATTGAATTCTGATAACAAATTTTCTAATCGAATTTGAATTTGGATGTTGCCTGATTCAATTCGAATTCAATCAGTTTACAGTCCTATCCTTGATATCATAATTAAATAAAAAAATGTAAACATATAAAAAACACAATAATATTATGTAATAATACCAAATTTTATAAATAACATTTATGCACCTATCTAATATTTTGTATTAATCATATTAAAGAAAAATGAGTGTGATAAATAATAATTGCTTTATTAATGTTAGAAATAAAATATAAAAATTTAAGGTCAATACAAAAATGAATTTGTTTTGCTCGTGGTAAGTCAACAATTCAACCTTTTGGGTCATATGTGTCAACCATTGATTTCATAATTAATTAATAAACATTAAAAAAGATAAAAATACAAAAGAATATGAAAACATAGAAATTCTATAGAAAACATTTGGATACATCTCTAATATTTTATATTAATCATAATAAAAATTAGACACAATAAACAAGAATTGTTTTTAACTTTTTATTGATGATATAAATAAAATACAGAATTCAAAACTAACCCAAAAGTGAAATTGTTTTCCTGTTTGATGGTGTATCAATTCAACATTTCAAGTAAAATGTGTCAACTCGTGAATTTATAATTAAATAATAAAATTTTGAAAAGATAAAAACACAAAAATATATAAATTATGTAGAAAACACTTGGACATATCTCTATATTAATGAACCACAATATGTGTGAAAAATAAGAATAATTTTTATAGAAATAGAAATATAAAAAAATTATAGAAAAATTTTGGAAACATTTTATATGCTATCATCATCATGACAAAATTTGTCAGCTGCAAAGCACGTACACACATACTAACATTATAAAAAGTACGAATAGAAGAGCCTTGTGTTCTAGAATTTTTCATAACTAAAATGCCCTTCCTTTTAAAATATGGTCCCTCTTTATTGTGACAACAAAAACTGTAATTTGAATACTTATTATTAAGTTCATTCAATTCCCTTTCATTAATTTCTACACCCGAGGTATTAACTCTCATTCTCCCTCATTGAGTTGTATATTCAATGCATTTTGTTTATCATCATTAAATTCCACTAATTAAATTAATACATAATAATTTTAATTGTATAAAAACTTGTATTTTTAAAATTAACTTGGAAACAAAACTATATTTTTTATCTACAAAAATTATTAATGATGAAAATGGAATATAAACTCTAAAACCAACTAGAAAAGAAATCGTTTTCCAATTGTCTCTCATTAAGTCCCATATATAAGGTAGTAACTCTCATTCTCTCATTAAATCCTATATTTAAGTATATTTCTTTCTCATCATTAAATTCTACTAATTAAATCTACAACATTAATTTTAATAGTATAAAAATCAATATTTTAAAATGTAACCTAAAAAAAATTTTCTTCCTCCCTGGTGGTGGGTAAGCAATCCATCATTTGGGTCAAATGGGTTAACCAATAGTACCATAATTAAATAATAAACTTTATATATATATATAATAAAAAAAGAATTGAGTATATCTCTAAAATTATATATTTATAATCATACTAAACAAAAATAATCATGATATGTAAAAAGTGTTTTTATTAATGATAGAAATGGAATACAAAATTTAAAATCAAATAAGAAATAAAATGATGTCATAGTTAAATAATAAAGTTTTTAAAAATGGAAAATATAAAGAATTATAAAAGTACAGAAAAATTATAAAAGAATTGGGCACGTATCTGATGTCATATATTTATAAAAATAAAAAAATTGGTTATGTTTCTAACATTGTATATTCATTATATTAAACAAAAATAAATATTATACATAAAAGGTAATTTTATTAACAAGGGGAATGAAATACAAAATTTAAAATCAACTTAGAAATAAAATAATTTTCTCTTTGGTTGATGGGTTAGTGGTTTGGGTCAAATGGGTAAATTTATAATTAAATAATAAAGTTTTTAAAAATAGAAAATATAAAGAATCACAAAGTCATGGGTTGCCCTATGTCTATCACGGGCATGACTATCGATGTAGACCTACGCATTGGACCTTGGAGGAGTGGGTGTTGCTTCTTGGTAGTGCTCTTAGATGTCTTTGAGGTGATTTTTGGGAATGATTTTTTAGTGATGACTAAAGTGGATGTGATGCCACACCTTGGTGGGTTTCTAATGGATGATGAGACCCAACTAGGATTTATTATTTGGATTGTGCTTAACACTCCAATAGGCAAGAGGAAGGGCTTGGAACTTATGTATGCTATGCAACTGAAAGGTGGCTTATTGAAGGCCCAAATTACTTGGCTATTCTTGTGGAAGTCAAACCAAATGTGACCATGGAGATAGATGCCTTGGTGGCCAAGTTACTAGAGGATCTTTCGGATGTATGCTAGCAGAGATTTTGGAACAGTTGCCACCTTGGTGGAAGATAGACCATGTAATTGAACTGATTCTTGAAGCAAATCCCCCTGCTCATGCTTCACACCACATGGGACCCTCATAGTTGGAAGAACTTCAGCAATTGTTGAACGAGTTGTTGACAACATGCTATATATCCTACCTTCCAAAGCTCCCTATGGTGCCTTGATGCTTTACCAAAAGTAGAAGGTTGAGTTGATGAAAATGTGCATGGACTATTGTGCCCTAAACAAGGTGACAATGAAGAACAAGTACCTTTTTCTGCTAATGCTAGACTTCTTAGACTGGCTCATTTATGTCATTTACTTCACCAAGCATAACTTACATTTTAGTTACTAACAAGTCTGCATTTAGTCTTATCAATGCCACAACTATTTTTTGTAATCTGATGAGCAATGTGTTTTATGGGTTTTGGGACTCTTTCATTATGATGTATCTTGATGAAATTGTTGTATACCCCAACCCTAGTAGACCATTTGGTCTATCTTAGGAAAGTTTTGACTAGACTAAGGGAGCATTGATTGCATGCCAAGATGGAGATATGTGAATTAATTTGCTTGGAAGTCATGTTACTCAAGCATTGAGTGAGCAAGGGACAAATGCACATGGATGATAACAAAGTCTAGGCTATTGTAGAGTGGCATGTCCCTACTAGGATTACCAAGTTATGGTCCTTCCTTGGCCTTGCTAGCTATTACCACAAGTTCATCAAAGATTACTCAAAGAAGGTAGCAGTGCTCATAGACTTTCTTAACAAAGATAGGTTGTGGCATTGGCCTTTAATCGACTTAAGCAAGCACATCAGAACCTATTTTAAAGTTTCTAGACTTCACCCTTCACCCTACCTTTCAAGGTACACACCAATGCATTTAACTATGCTATTAGTGGTGTTTTAGTATAGGAGGGAAACCTAGTTACCTATGAAAGCTAGAAGCTGAATGTAGTACAGAAGTATCCAATAAGGAGATGATTATGGTCATACATTGCTTGCAAGTATGGAGACATTACCTGTTGGGGACCAAGTTTGTGGTTCGAACAAATAACATGCCAATGAATTACTTCCAACACAAAAGAAACTTTTCCCAAAGGAAGCTTGGTGATAGAAATTCTTGCCTAATTTTGATGTAACCTTTGAACATAAGCCTGGGTGGCACAGCTAGGTTATAGATGTTCTTGGCATGATGGCAGTAGGAGAAATGGTGGCAATTATTAGTATTGTAGAGACTAATTTCCTCCCTTGGATCAAGGTTGAGACCTCATAACCCCATCATATAGCAAGTTCAAGAAGGTAGAGTGTGAAGGGAAGGGAGATCCATCATATGGATGGCCGAACCTTGTAGGGAGGTTGGGCAAAATTTCAAAAATCTTATTTCTCCCTTCTAGGAATCCTATTCCCTAATTTAGAAAATTACATTTTCAAAGTTAATTCTTGAAACAAATCGGATCAAATCTGAAACCAAGATTAGGGAGAGGAATACCTAATATGGAATCCACGCAAAAAGCTCCTCCCAACATAGGCGTTCACATCCAAAGAGGTTACCAAATTTGCTTCCACTGAAGATGACACAGCAAATGTTGAGGCAAGATCAGCAAGAAGGGTTCTTCAGCAAGAACCTATGATTCTTCAGCAAGAGTCATATAGGATTGTGTGAGCACGAATTCAGATTGTTTCTTCACCAAGAAACAATATCAAGAACACTTCTTGATCACTCCAAGGGGTGAAGATTGAACTGGGTAGGGCGAAAAGAGAAGATGGAGAACAAGATTGCAAAAAAGAAGTCATATTTCTGTAGAATTCACCCCCTTATTTATAACATTCCCTAAATCAGCTTCTTAATCCAATTAGGAATGGGTTTCTTGATTCAAATCTAATATTTGGATCTGGACTCTCAAGTGGACAAGACTTATTTTATCCAACTACAAATCCTAATCAGATTATAAACCCAAATTCGCCCATTTAATTAAATCATTTAAGCCCAGTTCGAAATGGGCCTTAGTCCCATTGAGTCACACTGCTCACTTTACCCTTTGAATTCTGGCTAGTTTGGCTCTCTTTGTATGGTGTGGGATCCTAGCATTGATTTGCACATCAGCCACATGGGTCCAGTCCAACATTTGTTACAAGGCCTGGCCGAATTCACTGTAGAACACAGTGAATCCCTGAGTCCATCAGTATGGGCTTTTAATGGGCCCAATATTTACAATAAATGGTCATTGGGCCTACCCACCTTATGAAGGCCCAAGGACTATGAGTAGATGCCAGATTAGCCCATTAGGTATCACCCTTAATGGTCTTATACTTAACCTCTCAGTTCATAATGATCAAACACTGCCCGACAAGAGATGACCTCTCCCTCGACTGCAATGTACAGTGTTGCGCTCTCTGCTCACATGGATCTCGGGAATTAAAACATTTTTGCAAACATTTTGTAAACCATAATATATATGTATATCTCTATATAAATATATTTTGCAAAACAAATCTCAACAAGTTTGAAATCAACTGTCGACAGTTTAGGTTTATATTAGAGAGAGTGCATTCTCCAATCATTCACTTTGTTCGAAAAATGGGCTAATTCTGTCACTATGATCACCCACTCAGGTGAATTCTCAGACTGCCCCAACATACCCAGGTTTTGACCCCCTTTAAGGATCTCACTGATTAACATATTAAAGGCAGCCCAATCCAACACCTAGTGCAGTACCATAATCGAGTCTAGGGGTCAGGTGTAACTTTCCAGTTTTGACCATCTGTCTCCAAGGTCCAGGGCATAACTGAAAAATGGTCCAGTTTAGGGTTTCAAGCAAACCCACACTACATGTGCTTCAGGTCTTACCCTGACAGCTGAGACAAGCCACCCCAACCAACTTGGGGTCACATTAGTGTCAGCCTTGGCAGGATAAACCTCCCCATGTCTATCCAACGGCTGTGAATATTCTAAACTAACACGAGTCTTATATGTGTCAAGTTTAAAGATATTACACAGAAACACACCATATAACATGAATCAAATATGTATTTTTATTCATTTACAATAAATGTCATAACGTACATCAAGCTGATTGGAGATAAGGGCATACACTGTCTAACAGAGTGTAGAGATTTTGGGTGGATTATGATATGGCCTTCATCACTAGATTCCCCAAGGTTAAGGGATTTACATCTATGATGGTCGTGGTAGGTAGACCACTTCTTCAAGTATGCCACATTCAATCTTTCTCCACATGCCTATATGACAAACATGATGGCTTAACTATTCTTCAAGAACATTGTGAAGTACTAGGGTGTACCAAAAGACACTATTGGTGACCAAGATGCTCGACTCATTTGGTGGGTTTAAATGACACAATTCGATTTGCTAGGATCTAAATTGAAGTTCTAAACAAACAATCAACCTCAAATAGATGGCCAAATTGAGCAGGTGGATGCATTTGTTGAAAGAGTACCTATGCCACTTTATGATGGCCAACTAGAGGAATTGGATGGATTTATTGTACCAGACACAATTCTACTACAACCTATAGCATAGTTCATCTATAGGGATGAGTCCCTTTGAGTTTCTATGGGACATCAGCCTTAAACCCTTCATGAAGTGGCAAGGTAGCATTTAGAGGGAAGGTGTATTGAAACATATCGGTTTGCCTGAGACAAGCAAGAGTTGGTGGATGAAATCAAAGACAGTTTGGCCAAGGCTATGAAGCAGATGAAGAAGTGGGTAGACCAGGACAGGCAACCCATGGAGTTTCATGTCGGAGATCAAGTCTTGTTGAAGCTAAGCCCTCAAATTTAGAAGAACATCAAAGACAATGCATAGAGGCTTGACACCCAGGTATAATGGGTCATTTGAGTTATGTAATGTGTAGGTGTGATTTTCTTACAAGATAAAGCTTCTAAACATTTGATCATGTTAGCAGCATAGGCATTTAACTAAGACTCAATAGGCACATGACACTAAAATGTCTAGCATTGGGGCCAAGACTTAGACATACACTAGACTAGGTTGGAGTAATGCTATTGGATGCACAAACAAATGGGCCTTGGGCTAGACAAGGAAAAGTTGGGTGTGCCATAGTGCACATAGGCTATAGGAACATAGGTGGCTTGGTGTTCATGCCTTAGACTTGACTTTACACCTGAAGCAAATGCTAAGGCAAGGTACGACAACGGTAGGGCAATGTGCCTTGGGCATGCATTGTGTGCAAGCAAAGCATTGAGGATGTGCGACGATGTTGATATGATTTTTCAAATACCTTAATGTATTCTTCTAGTAAAGCTTGAAAAGCTTAATATACTATTTAGGGGAAGGTCTTAACTCTCCCATTGGTAGAACCAACAGCAAGATAGGTACCCATGCCTTAAGATTGGGTGGGGGAAGTGGTGATGTTGGTGGCCACATACACTTAGAAGTGAAATAGACACGGTTGCTTACATAGTTGGTTGAAAGTGCATGTGGGTAGGCCGCAGGCATTTAACTAAGGCAACCAATGAGCTAGGAGTTGGATGTGTTCTTGGTATGACCACAAGCAAGCTAATAGTCGTATGCACATGTGAACTGGTTGTGGGCATCTAGGCCATGCATAAACCACATGACAGACTATCATGACTTAGACCAAGTGGTTGTTCATAATTATTGTCTAGATGAGGATGTTGAGCAATTATGGGCTATCGACTTATGTGTTTGCTGTGGAACACAACACATTGTCACAAGACTAGTTAACGAGGCCCCATGCGGCATTTGATTGGGTCGAATAAGCCTATGAAACAAAGCAACAAGCAAGAAAATGTAACAACGATATGGCACACAAATTAGTAAAAAGGCTACTTATATTACATTAATATGGTAAACATGGGTACATAGTACAGTATCAAGGGTCCCTCATGCTTAACCTTTACACCTCAGTTCGCTTCTAACTACTCACCTCTCCTTAAAGAAGCACTTAATCTTTTGGGGCTCTAAAGGATACATCAAGATTTTGAAAAATCATATTGTATAGTTTCAATAATGCCATTAACATCCCCCCATACAAAATATACGTATTGCCCCACCCAAGACAAACACAATGGCACTCTAAAGGCATGATGAGGGCACGACAGTAGGTTCTTGAAGCATGGTGAAGAGTTCACTTTTCATAGTCTCCTCCACTCAAATCGATCTATGTCCTCTGGGATCAACTTCTACTAGTCCCTTGGAGTTGTTGAGCAAGAGATTAATTCTTCATCTATCTCACAAACATGTTGTCATCAGAGGCTTGGCATATGCTTGGATGGTAAGGTTGAAGTAGCTCGTTAGGTTGGGGAGTCCTATAGGTAGTTCTCAAACTAAGTCCTTTCCTGACAACTTCGAGGTATGACATTGGATGGTTTGGCTTGTTTGTAAGCAAAGTCGGGGCCAAGACATGGTCAAAATGATGTTTTGGATTGTTGGGGCATTGGTTCTTGTGAATTATTTTCCAAGGGTGACTCCTCATAAGGATACTATAGGGGTTTTCTTAAGGAAAGGTGCGGAAGTGATCCCTATATGGATAGGGTGGCACTTGCTCTCCTCGATGGTTGTGGTAGTATGCATGGTTGTAGTTGGAGACGACCTTGGGTCTTTTATTGGAGTTGTTTTGAAAAGGTTGTGGTGGCTTCTGCTACAGCACTGGTGATGCTAGTGGAGTCTTCTTCACAGTCTGCAAAGGTTGTGTGGCTTCCACTACGATAATGGTGATGTTGGTGGAGTCTTCTCCACAGCAATGTCTTCTTCCTTGCTAGTCTTGGTGGGAATGGTTGTAGCTAGGGTCTTCTTGGCAACGACTTGGGTTGGCATTTCTAGCTAGAGTTGAAGTGTTGAAACTTACTACTTTTGCTTTTTGTTGTTGTGACCATAGTAACCATGTAGGGCATAAAGTCTACTCCTAGGATCACATTGAAGTCATCCATGTAAACGATAGAGAGATCAACATCCTTATCCCAAGTGCCGATTTGGAGTCTTACATGGTTGACCAACCCTTCGATGGGTTTGGCACTTGTGTTAACAACTTTGGTCCAATCTAGTTCCTTTGAAATGGTAAAATTAAGTGTTTTGGCCTTAGTGGCTGAAGTGAAATTGTGAGTGGCCCCAACTAGTGCTCGGGTTGGTGTCCTGTCAAGGCATATGTCAACATACCTCAATCCTCTCTTGATTGAAGCAAGTTGTTTAGATGTAGCCCCTTTTTTCAAAGTGGCATTAAAAAGTTGAAAAGTGCCCACTCTTGGTGCTTGTATGCTCTACTCCCCATTGCTTTGCTCGTCACCACTGAGTTTAGCAATAAGGGCTCTCGCTTTGGGCAATTGTAATCCTCCCCACAAATGTAATAACTAGGAGGATGGGTTGGTCTCCCTTTATATCTATTGTTGTAAGAGTTTCGGTCTCCTTGTAGCTGCTTTCCCTTTGTTACTTAGGTGATCGGTTGTGGTAGGGCTGCTTCTCTTGAAGGGAGCTTGGTTGTCTATCTCCCCCACTCAAACTTGAGGTACGTAGGCTTAAAGGCTTTATAGCTTCTTCATCCAATAGTCTCATCTTGTTGAGTTGCTCAGCCATTGCCATGGATATAGAAAGGTCTTGAATACCTCATTGTTGAAGCTCTAAATCTGCCCATGGTTGTAGCCATGAAGTTAAATAACAAGTCATTGTCAGACATGTTAGTAATCTCCAAGGCAAGAGTTGAAAACTCCTTGACATACTCATGAAGGGAGTCGTCATGCTTAAGGGACTTCATGTTATGGCGGGCTAGGTACTCCACATTCTTTGGATAGAACTACTTCAATTCTCACTTAAAATTGGCCCAAGTGTTAATGGTGCATCTACCCCATTTAATGTCTTGAATACCTCATTGTTGAAGCTCTAAATCTGCCCATGGTTGTAGCCATGAAGTTAAATAACAAGTCATTGTCAGACATGTTAGTAATCTCCAAGGCAAGAGTTGAAAACTCCTTGACATACTCATGAAGGGAGTCGTCATGCTTAAGGGACTTCATGTTATGGCGGGCTAGGTACTCCACATTCTTTGGATAGAACTACTTCAATTCTCACTTAAAATTGGCCCAAGTGTTAATGGTGCATCTACCCCATTTAATGTCAATATGTCTTTTGTGCCACCATAAGATAGCAGCATCGACCAAATACATGGCAGTTGTGCAGACTTGAGCCTTTTCATCCTCAATGTTAGTTGTCACAATGTATTGTTCCATTTTCCATAGGAAGTTGTCATGCTCATGCATTATGTGTTCCAAAATAGGGAGTTGGCTCCCTAATCTTGATGTGGGAGGGAGTGTACGTGCATGGTTGATGTACTAGCTGGATTGGTAATAGCTCTCTTTAGGATAGCACACTCTGTGTTAAGTTCCTCTAGTTGGGTTTGGACATTGGTGGAAGTACACAAGGTTGACTTCATGGCAGCCCATTCTCCACTGATTTCATTTAATTGGGCCTGGATGGCCGTTGGGGAAGACATGGCCCTCCTCCATGTTTCCTGCTCGCTTCTCATTTCGTCAAGCTTACCTTGATCATTATAGTGGGGTGAGCTTCCTTCTTATTGGCATGTAATGCTGCAAACTTCCTTAAGGTTCCGTTGAACATGTCACAAACCTTATTGACAACACCACTTATGTGGTCTTCCACCTCTACCACTCCACTCTCAATGGTTTCGACATTTTGTGGATCTCATCCACTCAATCATGCACCTAGCCCATAGTGGCTTCACAACATAACATGCATAAGTCAATGGCTACATGCTTGTTTGTAGATTTTTCACGCTTGCTTGGTTTTGATGTTCAGGTCTTTGGTGCTTTGTCCTTGAGGATGTCATGATCCAATGCATCATTGATCTCATGGGACTGGGAGAGTCCATGCTAAATCTATTTTGCAATGTCCCTGTTGTGCTTCATGGCATCGCTTGCGTTTTTAGGTCAAATGGCCAATGATGAGATCCTGCTCTGGCACCAACTGTCACAGGCTAATTGATAAGGCTTTGTGCGGTGCTCAATTGGGTCGAGTAAGCTTATGAAACAATGCAATAAGCAAGAAAAGGCAACAATGGTGGCATAAAAATTAGTAAAAAAAGACTACTTGTATTGCATTAATATGGTAAATGCAAGCAGACAGTACAATGTCAAGGGGCCCCTGTTCTTAACCTTTACACATCAATTCCCTTCTTTCTACTCACCTCCCCTAAAGAGGCACTTAAGCTTATGGGGTTCTAACAGAAAGATACAACAAAATGTTAAAAAATCATACTAGATAATTACAATAATACCATTAGAATTCCCCTATACAAAATACATGTATTGCCCCACCCAAGACACACACGATGGCACTTCAAAGGCATGTTGAGGGCATAATGGCATGACAACATGGGGTTAGGCTAGGGGCTAGCTTGAATGATTGCTTTTCAAGCATAACTTTGGCCTTGGGTTCAGGCTAGATATCCTTATGGGGATTGATTGTAATTGTTGCTTTGTATAAGCCCATTGTTTTTTTTTTTTTTGTAATAAGGCCATTGTTGGGAGTTTGCGCAGGTGTCCTATGAGGCACCTCATATTTGTATCTTGTGGCCTATTTAAGAGGCTTGACCAAGATATTGGGGGCATCTTGCGCATGAAATTTTTTATTAAATGTGTAGTAATAAAGTGTTTGGTGACTGCCCTTTAATAACCTCTATTGCACATTTGTTCCTTTACTTTCATTTTCTGTTGGTTAGCTGACCAAGGCAAGACGTTTGGTGCCACACAAGGTTTTAACAAAAGAAAAAAAGAAGGTAAAACCTCCCCTGGAGTTTCTAACAATAATAAAAACCTTTCCTCTAGTTTAACTTTTGCAAAATCCTCTCTTCTATTTTCAAAAAAAAAATTCGACAAAAGACCTGAATTCCGTTAATCAACCTGATGGAAAACGTTAAACCGATGATAATTTTTTTTAAAATACCCATTTTACCCTATACGAGTTATTGTGTACATATGGTTACTAAAATACCCTTTGCTCTCTCTTATTATCTTGGTTCCTGAAAAATGGGTGAGGAACGAACAAGGAAGAGGGGCAACTGGAGAACGAACTAGGAAGAAGAAGAATAACAAACCTAGGAAGAAGGATTTTGGTCACACAACTTCTACAAGGCTTTCAGCAGCAAAACCAGGGAACTACAAAGCCAAAAACTCCACAAGATTCAGGACAAAATCACTCAAGTTGATCTCTATTTCGGTCACACAATCCTATCTTCTATAAGTTCATCTCTGTTCTTGGTTTCTTATTCTGCTACTTGGTTGTTATTAGACAGAAAACTTTGCCTTGCATAAATTTTTCGGACCTGCCCCTGCTTGCTTCCTAATCCAATGGTTCCAAAAAGCTGCCTCCTTCTAGTTTGATGGGTCCTAAGCAATGTTACGCATTCATTGGTACCGTTCATTAGCACCAACATTGTTCAGGTTGTGGGAAAATGCAAAGGTGGACCAAGTGAAGAGGCCATGGAAAAAAGAGTTCTTACAGTAACCATTCCGATGCATTGAAGACTCTAAAAGGCCCGAAGTCAAGGCTATTGAAATCTCTGGCTAGAACAAATACTGTAATGCTCCCATCTGCTGATGCATTCATTGTCAACTAACATTGTAAAAGATGGGAAGATATGGCCTTTGCAGGGTTGAGATTGCGTAGAACTTGTTTGATGTACTATCGAACCAAATTATCCATTCAAAAAGATTTAATTTGGATATACACCATAAAGGCATTGGGGTTGCTAGCAGTAGAGTGCTTGGAGGAACGATGACAGAATCGACCTTCAATGAAAGAAGTTAAAGAGGAGATAGAGTATATTATGAGTATTGTGACTCAAAGCAGAGGTTTCAGAGGCCAAGAAGGATTCATAGAAGGGGCTGGCATACTTTCCCAATTCAAGAATTGGTTGGCCAGACCCATTTGACATGTCTTCTGTATTTTACTTTGGCGGATTAGATAGAGATCGAACTCAAGAAATCAGAACTCAAGACGAACTCAAGAAATCAGAAATCAAAAATTGAACTCAAGAAATCAGAAATAAAAAATTGAACTTAAGAAATTGAACTCAAGAAATCAGAAATCAAAA
>NW_010729105.1:4061583-4092447 GCF_000365185.1 Nelumbo nucifera | reverse complement strand
TTTTGTCTAATTTGTGTGCACTCTTGTTTCCTTTTGTGTGTTGTTGCTTGCATTTGTAGGCTTTCTCGACCCCAATCGAGCGCCGCACGGGGCCCCGTTGATCAGCCCCGTGACAGTCCGGTGAAGAATATTCCTGTAAGATGAAAATGAACTATAGAAGAAAACGAACTCTGGTGAAGAAATTGGCCAACAAGATAAAACCGGCCGTCGTCCGGTGAAGAATCGTCGTGGGAATATTTTAGGAAGTGGAATATTCCTAACACCGTCTGCTTGTAATAGTTAGGGTTAGGGTTTGACTGTTTTCTCAAGAGAGTGTAATGAATTTTTTGAGTAAGGGTAAAATTAGTATTTTGCAAATAGATTAGATGAGGTATAAGGATAAAAATGTAATTTTCAATGTTTTCTGTCAGGTTCATTAACTGAAGGGAGGTTTTTGTCGATTTTTATGAAAATAGAAGGGAGATTTTGTTAAAATTAAACTAGAAGGGAGGTTTTTATTATTGTCAAAAACTTCAGGGGAGGTTTTTATGTTTTACCCAAAAAAAAACTACCCTCATTTCACCTTACCATGTAATGTAATGACACATTGGAAAATGCTTTATTTTAATAATAAACAAAATTGTGGGTTCTCATATGACTAAAGAAGTACCATCAGTAGAAAACTTTGCTCTCCTGGCCCCATAGGTGTATTTTTCAGTTGTATGATTTGTATTTTCTTTTTTCAATTTGGATTTTGGAGTTTGGGTTATCGACCATAAAGGTGATGATTGAATTTGCAGAGATTAAACAGGTCAGGTTCAAATTTGATCCAACCAAATCCAATTCAATTATTAAAACTTGAAATGCAAATCGAACTGAATTAAAACTAAAATTAAAAACTTTTTAACTTATACGTATGTAGTGTATATATATATAATCTTGGACATAGATATCACACAATAACTTTACTAGTAATAAATTGTCAAAAACCACAAAAACAGGGATTCTTCTAAGTAAGAGTTGGTATCATATTGTATTGATTTATACTATCCAACATACTTCATATTGTTAGGGCATTGGTGGAATCTTTGCTAGTGTGTCCAATCCACTTGTGCCATGTGCCCCTTGCTCTAGAGCAAGGATTCTGATAGTCTAACTCAAGCATGTTATGTCAATATTTTGAACTGTGGTTCTAAGACAAATCCAAAATAATTGGATTTGCTTTCAGACTTTCAGCGTCTATTAACAGCTCTTATAACAAGGTTGAAACTTCGAAGTATCAATACACCTCGATACGCTGGATGGTGCAGGGGCGTATCATCCCACGCTCTCCCTTTTTTTTCAAAACCTTCTTAGAGGGGTCGGTCTAGGGCTATTATATTCTCTGAAATAGGTCAAAATACTAAGAGTTCGTTTGATTTACAGTTGGAATCAGAATAGGAATAGAAATTTTTCGGAATCGGAATTAGAATGATTTATTCTCTTAGTCTATTTGATTCAGATAGAAATGGGAATGAAAATTGGAATCAGTAGGAATAGGATTTAAATCCCAACGGAGAGATAGAGAATGGCCATTCCCTCAAATGGGGGAATGCCATTCCAACAGGAATGAGAATGGAATTCAGATTTCTCCCAACCAAGCAGTTGGAATTGTAATAACCCATTCCGATTATTTAGACCCCTAATCCTGCAAACCAAGCGGGGGCCTAAAATATTTATATTTGTAACTATTCATAACAATTGTTCAACGTTCTTATGAGATGTGGTGGAGTTGTATGGCGAAAGTTCAATCACAGTCTCTCCAGGCTGAGCATGACCCCATGTAATGGAAAGGATTGTATTACACCTAATTAAATAGAGATGTTGAACTGTACTTGACAACACCTAAACTCTCTCGATTGCCTCTCTCCTCTGTAATTTAAACTGGCACCATGGGCTTAAATCAAGATTGGATGATCAGTCTGTGATCTGCACACGGAGGATTGTTCAGACTTGTTATCAGTACATGAAAGTTAATATGTGGAAACTGCTGGTAATGGCAGATTCACCCTATCAAACATCTATTTGTCTTTGAGAGAATGACAATTCAGCACACGGTCAGAATTACAAAAGTACAGTTGGGGTAAGTATCAGCTCAGAATTGATGCCAATTCATGGGCGAGCATTGGTGGCTTGATACATAGGGTGGGGGTAATTGACCTTGTTGAGATTCATAAAAGGTCGAGTTCTCACATTTTCATTTAAGCTCAGCTTCGGAGGAGTACAAATGCCTATACATATTTCTCTTTGCACTCTTCCCAGGAAAGAGTACAAATACAAATATGCAGTGTATTTGCATTGTACATATTTGTGTTTATACTCTTTCCAAATTGAGCCTTGGTCACATTTCGAGACGGAGATTGTAAGGGTCTATATTCCCAGTTAGAAGATGTAATCTTACAAGAGACATGAATAAGAGTTCGTTTCTTAAATTGGAGGGGCAAAAGGAGCTTTGGTATTAAACAACCTACTTTATCTAGAAGAATTGGACCCCATCAATTTGGCATCTTCAAAGCCTTTATTTTAGATTTTTCATTTGACTTAGAAAGTCAATATTAAATTATTAGGCCCTGTATGATTCGCGGAAATAGGAGTCGAATCGGAATTGGAATGAACTATTCCGGTTCCAACTGTTTGCTTGGGCGAAATTGAAATCCCATTCACATTCCCGCTGGAATGGCATCCCCCATTTGAGGGAATGATCATTCCCTACCCCTCCCTTGGGAATGAAATCCCATTCCTGCTGATTCCAATTCCCATTCCCATTCTTGTCTGAACCAAACAGACTATAGGAATAGACCACAGCTAGAATGGGAGATATTTCCATTTTGAATTAAAATCTATTTACTCCTTTTCTGTGTCGGAGGCTAAAAGGCTACCCTTGGCTTGATTAATCAATCAACCTCTCTTCATTAAGGCTAAAAGGCTAATTCTTATATAGTTCAACTTCTTTGAATAGGCTTACATGCTTGTTGTCACATCTGCTACCAGTAGGCTGTTGTTCTCTCCGCATGATCTTGCAATTAGCCTGGAATTTCCATATACCATGAAACCGTAAGAATCCAACATCTAATTTCTATGCCAGTGTCCTTAACCAACCAAGAAGTCGAAGGTGTGCAGCATCCAATACAACAGATCTGTTCTCAAGCCCTGGAAATGGAATAACAGAAATCCAAGTTAATAGGAGGAAGACCACTAGAATGCATGCATCTATAATCGTTTCAAGTGATAATAGCAAATAGAAATGTAATCTCTCAACCTAATTAGATCAACCGTTAAAAAAGCATTCCAATCTATATTTTTGTTGTCAGGGACAATAGGACATTATGTTATGGTCACACCATCCGGCAGCGCACTGCGGCACAATCATCGGCAGCAGGCCGCACAGCAGGCCGCACAGCAGCCCACACCGTCGATAGCGCGCAACACACACCACCAGGCAGCAGCACGCACCATGTACACGCTCGGCACCGCACGACAGCGGCACCATGGCGCGCAGCATGCACCGCCAGGCAGCAGCGCGCACCGCACGCACTGCACGACAGCACGCACCGCGCACATGCCCGACACCGCACGGCAGCGGCACCATGAGCCGCACGCACGCACTGCGCAGTAGCAGCACCAGGGGCCGCACGCACACACCCGGCAGCAGCAGTAGAGTGGGGCCCACACGGCAGCTCATAGGGGTGGGCCCACCCTTATCTGGACACGTCATGCCAATTCGCCGCCAGCTTATCTTATCCCTTATCCCTTATCTTATCCTTATCTTATCTTTATCTTATCTTAAGTAAGAGTGAGTTACCAATAGGAATAGGTAATTAGGAGTTTGAGTTCAAGTTGGAGTTTGAGTTTMATTAGGAATTTCCTTCTGTAATCTCCTATTTAAGGAGCTACGAATTGAAATAAAACATTCAGTTTTCCAGTCAAGAGAAGAGTGAGAAGAGTTCGGGTGGTCTCTTGGACAAATCACCCATTCAGCTTCCGCAATAGGGTCTGCACACAAGGGAAGGCGCAAGGGGAAACAGGGCTTCACACCGTGGACCGACCCGTGACGGGATCCTACGTGCGGGACCATAACAAATTGGTATCAGAGCCAAACGTCATGGGCGATATGGAGCAGCTGTCTTCCAAGGTCCACGAATTGGAACACCAACTTGCAGAAACCAACATGGAGGTTCGTGAAGTCAGGGAAGACGTCCGGGAGATGCGACGCCTGCTGGAAGCATTCCTTTCCAACAAAGAAATGAGTTCGGAGGGAATCGCCAACACCAACAGACGCCATCCGGACTAGGCAGAGGCATGCAACGAACAACAGATCGTTGCCCCTACAACCGTAGTTATTTCCATGGATCAGCGCACGGAGGATGAAATTGTAAAGTCTCCTCCTTTGGCCGGGGACAATGTCACAAGCATTATAGTAGAACCTGTAGAATGCACTCCTTTGACGAAGGCAGGTGGGCTTGGCGGTGTTGCAGGGGCTTTACCGAAGGCCTTGGCTCGACATGGACATAAAGTTATGGTGGCGGCACCACCGTATGGTAACTATACAGAAATCCAAGAAACAGGAGTGCACGAGAGATGTAAGGTGGAGGGGCAGGATATAGAGGTAATTTTCTTCCAAGCTTATATTGATGGCATAGATTTTGTGTTCATGGACAACCCTATGTTTCGTAATATTGAGGAAAATATATATGGGGAAGGCCGAGAGGATATTTTAAAATGCATGGTCTTCTTAGGTAAGGCCGCTCTTGATCCATACCTGGTGCATTCTTATGATCCATAGCATAGCACAATGGGGTCGTGGTCCAGTACGTAATTTCTGTTATATGGACCTTCCACAAAACTACTTCAAACTATATGACCCAGGAGGTAGGGAACACTTCAATGCCCTGGCGGCTGGCCTGAGTGCAGCAGAGCGTGTAGTCACTGTAAACCATGGCTACGCTTGGGAGCGGGAAATAAAAGAAGATGGCTACGGTCTGCATCAAATAATCCAGCGTTATGCATTGAGAGACGGGGCAGTCCCTGTTGTTCATGCTGTTGGTGGACTGAGAAATTGTGTACAGCCGTTTGATCCATTCGCAGAATCCCAAGCCATGTATCCAGAACACGAGCTTGAGGACAAGCTTGTAGTCCGGGAGGGGTGTAATGTTATGGTCACACCATCCGGCAGCGCACTGCGACGCAATCATCGGCAGCAGCACGCACAGTAGCAGGCACCGCCTGGCAGCGCTGCACAGCAGTCCGCACCGCCGATAGCGCGCAACACACACCACCAGGCAGCAGCGCGCACCGCACGGCAGCACGCACCGTGTACACGCTCGGTACCGCACGGCAGCGGCACCATGGCGCGCACCACACGCATTGCACGACAGCACGCACCGCGCACACGACTGCGCAGTAGCAGCACCAGGGGCCGCGCGCATGCACCCGGCAGCAGCAGCAGCAGAGTAGGGCCCACACGGCCTACCCTTATCTGAACACGTCATGCCAACTCGCCGCCAGCTTATCTTATCCCTTATCCCTTATCTTATCTTTATCTTATCTTAAGTAAGAGTGTATTATCAATAGGAGTAGGTAATTAGGAGTTTGAGTTCAAGTTGGAGTTTGAGTTTCATTAGGAATTTCCTTCTGTAATCTCCTATTTAAGGAGCTACGAATATTCAGTTTTCCAGTCAAGAGAAGAGTGAGGAGAGTTCGGGTGGTCTCTTGGACAAATCACCCATTCAGCTTCCGCAATAGGGTCTGCACACAAGGGAAGGTGCAAGGGGAAGCAGGGTTTCACACCGTGGACCGACCCGTGACGGGATCCTACACGCGGGACCATAACACATTAGCAAGAAGAAAGTTTTGACAAATCAAGTCAAGCCTATTTTGGAAAAGATAACACCTAGGTTCTTAAATTAACGTAAAGCATTTTTGAGGTTGATGTAGGGCTATTGAAACCCGCTTACCAATATCAGCAGCTACTCGATGAGCACACATCATTCCTGAAAAGGCTACAGCTATGACACCTTGTCCTGGAAAGCAGCTATCCCCAACACAATAAAGTCCATCTATGGCCTGTGAACTCTCAATATTACAGGACCAATGCACTCACATTAAACTCATGGAAACATAGACTTATTATCACAAAAAAAAAAGTAATTGATAGAAATGTGCTACTTACTGTTGTGTTGAATGGCATCCCTAATAAGCCCTTGGGGATTTTACGTGGCATTGGTCCATAGGTACCATTTTCACGAGCAAGGAACCTCCTGTGAGTCTTAGGCGTCCCTACCTGTCATTAAAGAGAGACTACGATATGAAATTTTCTACTGTTGCAACTTGCAAGTTTGCAATATCAAGTTCCCGCCTTGCAAACAAATAGACAATTCACTGTCTCACTTCAGCAAGAAATGCAACAGGTTAATGATCTATTATGGATCCATAGGGCATCTGAAGAAGCTGTATGAGACAGAACCAAGTGGCAAAGAAGCTACCCGAGCAGTTTGGAAGAGGAAAGGCAGGACATTTGTCCAGCATTAAATAGAATATGAGGCAGACAAGTTTCTTCTGGAGAATACATAATTGTCATGTAATTTTCACTTGATGTTTGATTATCTACATAAAACAAAGTAGATAGATTTATGAAATGCATTTCAACCTTGACCTTCTAAAAGTAACTACCTAGCTAAGATGTCCAGATATGGATGTGGAAACAAACAAGGATATATAATTCCATTCCTTGAGATTCGTCAATCATGAAATTGGTAAAGATGCAAGTATCCCATTTAACATGCAGAACTTTTTTCTTTCAAACCACGTATCAATTTTTATTGCCTGTCTTTCCAAATTCAACATAAAATTAAACATCTAGAAATTTTATATGGTATGATTTGCTAAAATATTCGTGTTGTGAAGTATATACTAGAAGTATTTCTGCAGTACCCTCTGTTCTATTGGTACATATCATTTTCTTCATTTTCAGCAGCAGTACAATACACGGAATTAACTGAGTGCAATAGCCACATAGTGTTACTTGTGTAAAGACCCTTCGACCACAAATCAATGCTTCGAACAATCTCAAAGCCTGAAAATAAGGCCTTGGATCCCACTAGAGTAGGCCCAAGCCAGACAGATCTAGAATAGCCGAGGCATGGTCCTGTTATAATTAAATGTGCCACATATACAAGAATGACCCTGGGCTTGTTGGTTAGGTTTGAAAGAATTTTTGTTTTTTTTTTTTTTGAGGGACTCCATGGGGCTACAGAATGAGGGATATCCCATACTCCCATACCCCAAACCCATAAACCCCCCCCCCAACCCTGGTGCAGGCAGGATTTAATCTTAATTCTCTGCTACAACCAGCCAGAGACCTTACCAACTAGCCAGTTGGCACCTTACGGTTTGAAAGAATGTATGAATATATTTTTGTGCAGCCATCTTTTATTGGGATCTATAGCCCAACTTAGGAGTGGAATGGATTAAAAATATGCACAAATTTCATTAACAAATGTACATATACATATTTTATACATATATACGTCTATTATGTATATATATATATAATCAAAAAAATATTTTATATTAATAAAATGCATATATGTATGTGTTTGTTCAGGCAGGCTTGGGTTGGGGCAAGCTGGGCTTAGGTCCAATTCAGGCTACCCAAGGCCTCAATGAAAGCCCAACCGGAGTTTGCAACAGGCCTGAATTTTCCAACCCAGCCCCAACCCAAACCCCCAAATCTCAGGCCCTCCCCATGTAAAAGCCCAAGTGGGTTGGGTCAGGCTCGGGATGGACCCACCTAATTTGCAGCCTTATTTGTAGTATTACCTACTTTAATTAATAAAACACCCCTAGAGTGTACCTAAAAGGAACACTTCCCCATCTAGAAATACATGTCAGAGCCTCTCAAGAGAAAATCTAAGTGCAGCCCTAATTGTCTTCCTTTTGACCTAAAGCCATCAATTCCTCAATAAATATATGGTTTTCCTGCATCAGTAGGCAGGGAACAAGTGAAAAAATCTTGGATCCATCATAGATTCACAAGTGTGATTCCTTTTTTCTCTTTTTCTTAATCAGAAACAGTAAATGCATTGTATTAAATGTGAAGCAAAGGTAAGTAAAACGCCCAGGAGTTGATGCTAAAAAAGAATCTAGGGGTGGCCAGGGCCTAGAGATTGATTTTATTGCAGGGGTGAATGTATTCAGCAAAAAATGAAATATGCATTCAAAACTCAATCGTTATTAAGGGAAAAAAGATAAGATTCCAACTGGCTAGTTGGTAAGGTCTTTGGCTGGTTGTAGCAGAGACTCGGGATCCAATTCCACCGGCACCAGGGTTGGGGGTTATTGGTTTGGGAATGGACTAGCCCCCTGATGTAAGTCTAAAGACAACTTATTAAGGGCATGAAGATCTTTGAAATTTCAGTACCATTAAATGAACAGAGGACATGTTCGACACACTAAATATTGAGTAGCTGGCCATATTTAATAAACATGTCAATACATATTCATGATTCTTCAAAAATCACTGTGAAGATTATGAGCACTCAGTTCATTTCCTAGGATTTCTAAAGAACACAAGGTAATTATTATCATTTGATGGTAACCTCATCCTCCATTTACTACAAAAGCATGTTTTTGCATGATTTTTACCTCTTTAAATTCAATAGATGATTTAAGTCCTGGAAAAAGTTTCCTTTCCAATCTGCTTATTATTTCATTTGCCACACGCTCCTTCTTTTCCTCATAGTCTTTTTGAGACAGTCCCTGGTACAATAAAAGCCACATAGTATTAAGCCAACCAAAAATTGGACAGCATAAAGAAGATATATTATGGTTGACAAGGGTTGTTTTCACAAAATAATTTTGTTGGTAGCATAATTTCACCTTCCAATCCTCTATACAAGATGTTGTGAAAATATGAAGAATATGGCGTCCCTCTGGAGCTAATGATGAATCAAGAACAGTTGGAATGCTCAAAAAAATGCTGCCATATGGCTCCTCTAACTTGGTCCAGTCACTCTGCACCAACCATTAAGAAAAAGAATGTGAATACTTTGATTTACTCTCTCTTGACTAAAGACCTCAGCAACAATGTAGATACGAGCTATTGAAGACATGCTTCTACCTCAAGAACAAAATGATGACAATCTGTGTCTGGTGGCAAAACCTCTGCTTTAACACCCATGTGTATGGAAAGGAAAGACGGGGCCTTAACATAAACTCTTTGAAAATCTTCCTCCTCTTTTGGAAGTTTTTCCCCTTTTAAAAGCTTTCCTATAAAATGATAAAACTCAGTCCAGTTTTAATTATGCTACAACCACATGATTTGAAAAGAATGACACCAAAAGGTACAAAAACTGCAGAAACTGGTAGACAGAATAATTCATATTTAATGATAGAATGTTCATTGTCACCATTAGAACTAACCAAAGGTATCCCATCTAGTTGCATTTGAAACTATGGTTTTAGAAAAGAACTCCCTTCCATCTGACAGCTTCACTCCTACCTGCAAAATATGTACTAGAATGGTATATAATACACATTTGCAAATTTATGGTTAATAAACATAAAAGTTACAAGTGTAATCACACAGAATAAGGTTACTTACAGCTTTTCCATTCTCAACTATAATCTTAGTCACATTTGCCTTATAAAGAATATTACTGTCTTTATCAACTAGCCCTTTTGCTAAGGATTTTGCAATTCCACCAACACCACCAACAGGGTAGTTTATTCCCCCAAAATGTCTGTCACATAAAACCTGATGCAAACAATATGTAAGCAAACAGGGCAAGCAAACCAAATGCACAAAACTTAAAAGTCTATTAAGGCAGTTTACCATGCTTGCATTAATCATTGGTGTCTGCAAAGCCTTAACTGTGCTCACTATGAAACACTGTTTAAACAAGAAAAGATCATTTTCCATTTTGAGACCAAATTGCTTATTAAATCTCAGTAATCAAGGAAGAGAGTCAGCATGTCCAAAAAAAATAATGTAACTTCACCTCGGCATCTATGAAAGATAACAATTGAGGATCCTTTATGTACTTCCGAGCTATGTCTCCAGCATTTTGAGGCAAATAATAGGCTGCCATAAAATCCACAATCATATAAAGCAAGACCAAGAATTATGAACAATCTTGGGATTCAAAAGAAAGATTACTAGAAGAAAAAGGAAGATAAATAAAATGGCATGTCCATGATCAACAATAACAAGCATCAGTTGTTAACAGAAAAAACATTAAGACACCAATAAGGATGGTTTACAATAAACATTATTATGTGTGGCATATGCTCAGGGGGATGGAACCTCCATTCAATTGATGATTCCTACCTTGGAGATTTCAATAACAAGAATTGACCAAGGGACACATATTTGTTTTATACTTTTTCCCCAACCAATCACCACATTATACCAACCATCCAAAAAAACATTTTACTAGAAATAGAAATGTCTAATTGGGCAAAGTATCGCCTAAAGGGATCTCTCAGGTGATTGCCACAAATGTGAAATCCACTTCCCATGTGCCATCTCTGCCATTATCTTCATAACCTTGGACACAACTTCAAACCTAAACAATAATATCTATTAATTAAGAAAACAATTACCCAGAGTTAAGCATTCCAGAGGCTTCTGAAAGAACTGGGCAAAAAGGTAGAGTGGCTCCTCCAGTGACTTTAGCTCCAATGAGTTCAAGGCATTGAAAACCTATGTACATAGGTAATTAGTGTGTATAACATGGCAACAACTAAGAAGCTGAAAGGCACATAGGGATTTACAGTCAGCAATCAGCAAAGACTGACCTTCCAACATTCATTGTAAAATTTGTGAATCCCCTCCCTCTCATGCGGAAATTTACTGGTGAGTTCTTCAATAAAATCATTGTACTCTCTGTGCACTCGTACAGAAAGATTACAAGGCAGATGAAAATGCACAGTAGACGGATCAGGTATTACCTGCATCTCACACCCAACTGCTTCCAATGCCTGGGTTATCAAATTTAGATTACCCTGCTCATCATAATAAGGCCAAGAATAGCATGTTAATGTTTAGATATGTAATGGTTTTTTTTGTTTTTTTTTATCAATTGGATATGTGAAGCAAGTTAACAATTTTAGGCTCAGAACTCACTATCCCATAATACACTTCCATTTAGGGAATAATTTAGTTTCAAAAAGTCAGTGACAGAACAAAATGGTAGGACAAAATTCTTGCATCTGGGCACAAATATTTTGATTAAGGCTGATTTGAGTTGAGCTAAGTTCCTGTAAAGTTAAGAATGTCTAAAGATTTTAGTAACTAGGGCTGAAATGTTGGAACAGTCCACCAAACTCAGGCAATTTGCATTGCCCAAAGGTTTGACTTATCAGTTAGACTCGGTTGTCTTCAAATGCCATCTTTATGTTAACCTACACTCACATTAGTGAATTATTTCATTCATTTGTACTGTTTATTAGCTGGGCAACTGATAAGCAGATTGGAACCTGTCCAACATGGAAAGGGATGAATTAAAGTTGATATCCATCGATCATGTTTGCACTGTATGGGTACTAAGTAGGTAGTTCATTTCATTGCATGCATAAGCATCATGTAGCGTATCTATTGATTTTTCCAAAGGTCACATCTTAGTTTCAAGGTTTTAAATTACTATGCTTTATTATTAATTCAGGTTTTGATCAGTCCAGTCCTCTTGCTTTCTGTTCCAAACATCATAATTTACATAAACAGAAATTCAACCAAAATCCATCAGAATCTTCCCAACAAGATAGAAAGGAGAGTTAAAGCGAACCTTATCGCTAAATCCGAACATCACCGACGATCCAACATCAAACGTATACCCGTCCCTCTGATAGTACCCTGAGCTCCCACCCGGAATCACATATTTCTCCAGTACCAAAACCCTAGCTCCCTTAACCGCCAGTTGCGTCGCCGCAACCAGCCCTCCAATTCCGGATCCTATAACAATCGCATCATAGTTCTCTCCAGCTCCAGATCCACTCCCACCTCTCTCCACCGGTTTCTCCACACTCAACACTGATTTCACCTTCAAACCCAAGTTCCGACCTCTCCTGCGCCCCTTAGCAAGCCCTGTCTTCCAATTTCTACTTTTGCTAGTGCTAAGTTCAAAAGGTTTCCAAAGATAAAGAGACGTACTTCTATACTGTGAAGGAGGAACAAAACCCAGTTTGCGATTGCCATCGATGAAACGGTAGAGCTCAAAGGTTTCCGATGCACGAAGTGGGTGAAGCTGCTGTTTCAGAGGAACGGAACGGAACCCCAATTCGACCATGGATGGTGAAAGAGAGAGAACAAGCATTATGGTTTTTTTTTCTCTTGCACGATGTCGGGAGAATCACTAAATTAACTAAATTAAGCAAATTATAACAAATTTCAAAAACAGCGAAATAATATTTTTCACCCTATTTGTGTGAATATGTTAGGTAAACCAAAAAATAAGCATATAAGAATACAATCAATTTTACATGAAAAACCTAAAAAAATCACGGTCACTCAAAAATTTTCACTATCAAAAAAATGATTATATAAAGGTTCTCTCTAGATAAAATCAGAGACATACAATCAATAAATTATCAAAAAATACCAACACCACTAAAAGTTTATTTCCTTGGACTATTTTCATTTGAACAAAAATACCAATACCACATGGACTTCTTAGGCCATCCTCCACATAAGAGAGAAACCCAACACAGGATGAGTGGGGTGTCTGTTACTATTAATGAACATGCGCAGCAACGATAATATGAACTAACTGAGTGGGTGATGATGTTATCTATCCAAACAAAAAAAGTGGGTGATGATGTTCGGGACCATGAATCCATGAAATATCGGAGCTGTTAGATTCGGACCGGGAAAAAACTTTGGTGATAAATATCCCTTGATCGTTAAATAATACGATGGAATGCATTAAATTAACAAAATGTGCATTTGAACTTTCTTCAGCCTTTTATCTTAAATCCTAATTAATCAAAAATATTTCCATTCTCTCCAAAAGAAACTAATTAAAATAACAACAAGAACCATTTTATTGGAATAGAAGAAAAAGATTTTTTTTTTAAGTTTTGATTCATTTCATAATTAATATGAATGTCTCTCTTCATCTTAAAATATAAAAATTATTCACTCCTTTCTTTAATAAATCAAGAAAAAACAAAGAGAACCATGAATTTATATCAATTAGAAAGAAACATCTACACTTTCTTTTGAATATTGAACCCAATTAGAAACTTGCAAGGATTTATTATAGGATAGAGAGGACTTTAATATTATATTTAAAAAACTAATTGAATCATAAACCATTCAAATAAATAAGAAAAGGGTGGTTTTGGATTCCAAATTTTTAAAGAATTGGATAAGAATCTTTTTTCAAGTTAACTAATAGAACGATAAGAATTGGATAAGTATTTGTTACAATAAAAGTTCAAGGGGATATTTGTCACTAAACCCATAAACCCATAGTACAGGAGGGATCCTTTTAATTTACTCAGAAACTATGATGCACAAAAAGACATAATACTCAAAGGGCTTTGATAAGTCAAACTCCCATGAATTTTGATAAAAACACACCTAATTAGTTACAAATTTTATGAAGCAAGTTGATTGGCTATAAGATTTTCTGGTACGATGTCTTTCCAGCATCATATTCGAACTCCTCATACCGAATATAAAACTGGAATTCTCACTAGGTAATGGTTTTATCGATTACTTAACTGGCTGGAAATTCATTGTGAAAAGGTGATTGGATCATTGGTTCAAATGTTTGGCTCGGTTCAAGTAATAATCCTTACCATATGTTGTCAATATTTGCTTGGCTTCATATCCGTTTTTTGAGGGGCTACACAATGGGGGTAGCCCATCTCACATCCCTAACCACCCCCAGACAATCTTGCTGGTAACAGGATTTGAGCGAGGTCTCCCCAACCCCAAGAGGCAACAAAGAAGCCATGATTCTACCAATTGGGCCACCAACCAATTAGCTTTAGTCCATGCAACTTCTCTCTATCTCTCTTGTATTGGAGGTTCGAGCAGCAGAAGTGCATCTTGCCTAAACAAACAAATCATTGTATCTTGGAATTTAACCTTGATCCAAAAAGGGGTAAAATGAGATTCAAGATCTTGCAGTCAAGGTTTTGAAAGACTGAAGGCATAGTTGAGGCATAATGACCCAAAAAGGTGAGGTGTAAGTCTCAAGGCATTGTAAGGCATAAGCCTCAAAGTTTTAGGAAAAATTAATTAAATTTTGTAAATTGATGAAAATAATATATAATATATCAAATTAAAATGATAGAAAGTACATGTATCCATAAACTATAAATTTATAAGCAATAAGTTTCGGTATTTAGGCATTAAATAAAATAATAATTAATCAACTAACAATTATAAATATTTTACATTTCATATAAAACATCAATTTAGAAGAAAGGAAACAACTTAATTGATTTTATGATTAATAATATTAATAATATCCATTAATATAAGAAATGAGAAAAATAACAAACTTGGGACATTACATTTAAGATAATATAAGGACCCCCAAAGGGGTTGCCTAAAATACCCCTAACTTGGGACATTACATCTAAGGAGTTGGCTGGTGATGACAACAAAGAGACAGGGGAGAAAAAGAGAGGAAAAGAGAGTTGGTCGGACCCCCAAAGGGGTTGCCTAAAATACCTTCCAACGAGGGATCAGGCTAATCTAGTTTGCTGGAGAAAGAATTCTAACAATAGAGAAAGGAAATGGCTGTTGGTTGCAAAGGGGGGAGGAGGAGAGAGAAGAAAAGAGAGAATTATCAGCATGGAAGTAATTAATGGGTTTAAAAGGGGGTTCTCAAAATCATGGTTTTTAAAAGCGAACCGGTCAGGGTCTGGTTACTGGTTCGAACGGTCTGACTGTTCGATCCAAACGGCCGGCCCGTTCTAACAAAAAAATTTAAAAATTGGAAAACGGTCAAAACCGTTTGAACGGTTTGTATGGTTAACCGACCGGTTCAGCAGTTTGCTGACCAAAATCAACGGTTTTGAGGGAAAAAGCGGTTTTGGAGGAAAACGAAACTGGTCAGGTGACCGGTTCCCGGTTTTTCCGGTCCAGTGACCGGTTCTCGATTTTTCTGGTCTGGTCCGGTTTTGAAAACAGTGCTCAAAATGGGCATGGAGTCCGATTTTTCCGGTCCAGTCCGGTTTTTCTCAGTCTAGATTTTTCTTATTTTTCTCTTTTCCAATTTTACCCTTTAACCTAGAATGTTCAAATCAAAACCAATTTGAATGGATTGGAAGGCCCAATAAGACATTGAATTGGGCCAATCCAGACTTAATTGTCTAATACTTACTGGATTGGATTGGACCTAGTCCATTATAATGAATTTATATTGGACTAGGTCGAATTGAACAAATATCCAGTCCATTGTCGATAAGAGCAGGGCTGTTAATGGACCATGTTTGAGTTGGAAGCAATCTGAATTAAAACCAATTTGAACAGTTTTGATAGTCCAATAAGACATTAAGTTGGACAAGTCCAGTCCAAAATATTTATCGGATAGACTAGACCTAGTCCATTTGTAATGGGCTCATATTGGACCGGATCAGGTTAGACCAATATTTGGTCCATTAGGCTCAATTTGGAAGGAGCACAAATACAAATATGTATGGGGAAGGGGAAGGTTTGCTCCCAAGGCTTTGTTTATTTGTACTGCAAATCTGAATCAAATATAAATTTTACATGTGGTTCAGTTTTGCGTCCATTTGTTTGTAGTTATAATTTGCACATCTATATATGTTATCTTCCATTTGTACTCCAAAATGATTGGCCTCCAAGGTACTTAGCATTTAACACATCAAACCATGTCTAATATCATTTATGAATCTCAATGATAGCTTCATTAACGGGCATATATATTTAGGGTCCTTTTGTTCATAGTCGGAATTGGATTTCATTTCAAGGGAGGGGCAAATATATATATATATATGAGTGGTTTATTCCCATTGTTTGGTTCAGATAGGAATCAAAATGGGGATTTCATTCCAAGGCATATATATGAGAGGTCTATTCCCATTATTTGGTTTAGATAAGAATCAAAATGGGGATTGGAATCAACAGGTGGAATGGGGGATTTCATTCCAAGGGAGGGATAAATGGGAGAATGCCATTCCACCGAGAATGGGAATGAGATTCCGATTCCGATTCCAATTCCATCCAACTAAGTAGTTCCCATCAACCAAATGGGCCCTTAATAATTTCAAAGTTCTTTTGAAGCCCAATCTACCCACATTCTTAACTTAGCATAAAATTTCTTCTGAGATAAACATACCACTTATTAGAGTTGAGAGTTGAACCCTCACTAAAAATCCCTCTCGATACTAGTGATTAAGGATATGTACTTGGAATAATAGAATAAGTGGACATGAAATAAAGTGGCGAGGTTAGAAAGTGTGGATTTGATAAGGACTCCTTTCTCTTGCATGGTTTAAGCAATGAGAGCTTCCACTCCCTTAGTCCATTTGGTACTAATTAACCTTGTCAATAAATAAATTCCAAGAGCCAACTCTTCTACTCTCCATTAACTATGGGAGATATACCTTCAGAGCATTACATTACGAGCTAGCATAGTGTGATGTCATTGATGATGTCTTTTTATTTTCGATAATTCCGATGTCGTACTCCTCCCAATACGAGCATATCATTCTATCTTCATTCTCTTTCATATAAGGTGGCACTGCATCAAATAAATGAAACAAATCCAATAAATCTGAAGCAATAATAAACCAGAATATACACTTTGCCTATTTGCAGTTCCACGCATTTACACCAATGCAAATGAAATTTGCACCATACCTAAAGCTTTATTTGTCACTAGTATAAATGCATCGAATTGTAAATGGGCTTGTAGCAAATTTTGGTTTACTTTGCTGTAGGCTTTTACTTTGTTTTATTTATTAATTGGGATGAATAAATTTTGAAATAAATGATGTAATCCCCAAATGAAAGTAAAGGTTGTCTGTTTGGGAAGAGCAAATTGGGAAGTACAATAATGTTGTCCCCAGACAATAAAGATAGAAATTGAGGAGGTGATGATAAACCAAGGGAAAGTAAAAAAAAAAAAAAAGGACACCCCACTTCATTCTTTGTCATTCAGATAAATTCATTTCTCATGGTTTTATATTTTGTTCACTAATATTAGCTAACATAAGTAGAGGACCTAGAGGTAAAAATTATACTTACAAACATATACATGTGAATCTAAATTTGGTGCAAATTTTGCATCTATTTGGATTTGCATTGTATTAGAGGGTGAAAGAAAAATAGAGAAAAAAATAGGTGTCCAAGAATTAAGTAGGCAAATCTATAAAATGAAATAATATGTGACTTGAGATGATTAACTGTTACAAATTTCGAGAGCAACTTTGCAACAGTTACCATTAAGAATATAAGGAAAGGAAATGATAAGAAAGGAAAAGACTAAAGCTAAATTTATTATTTATGAAAATTTCTATTATGAATTAGACAGTAAACTGGGAGAAAATAGAGTTTATAAACTATTAGAGATGAAAGAAAGGAAATGATATACATTTAAATCATGCTAGAAGCATAAAAGAGAAATATTAAACAGTTATCGTAAAAGATGAGGACATCACAGAAAGATAGAAAAACTATTTTAAGAAATTATTAAATGAAAAGATTATAGATAATGATAATAGAAGAGATATTAATAACTCTAATAGTATGTACCATAGTAACACACTTATAGCTTTGCAAAATTAAAATCTCCAAAGTGAAAGAGATAAAGAAAAGAAAGGTGTTACTATGAATGGCAAAAGCTCAAAGGGAGAAGATGTCTTTTTAACATCTTCAAATGCAAAATAGGGCTATTGTATTCTTGCAATTTGATAATCTTAATTTTTGGCTGTTTTAAAATCAAATCGTCATTATCAATTTGTTGTAACTGAATTGAATTTTTGTTGTAGTGATTGTTTAAGAGGCCAGCCAAACCGTTGAAGAGAAGATTTTGCAAACACTCAAAAAGAGAGCAAATCATTCCATTCTTGCAAACCATTAAAAGAGAGCAATCGCTCCATTCTTGCAAATCGTTGAAGAGAGGATTTATCATGGACGAACGGATTGATTTCATCCATGATAATTTTTTTTTTCAAGTCTACCCTTGGAATTTTCTAAAATTTATTTCTCTTTTGACCACTTATTCAAGCCGAATCATTTGAAACTCATTGAATGTCAATAAGTCCATATCTTCTCTTTCACGAAATAGCTTAAATTTCCTAATACTACAACTTGAAGTGATTCTCCAACAGAATCGTCGGTATCGTGCACATACCAACCGGCAAGTTACAGTTCTCTAACAATACCCGTTTTGCTTCATTAGTGTGAAAGTTCGATTGAAGAATTTCCTCAAGTCCTGGATAGGACGGTCGCATCTTGCCGATAAGTTGATCAGTCAGTAGTGACATTTTCAACTTGAAATTTGTCATGATTTTTTCTGCCTATGTTTTTATAGAGAGTTTGTTGTTTTTAGTTGCCTCACCCTTACAGGTCTTAGAGCGATTTTACATCATTTGTTGTCATCATACGAAGAACACATCATCTGGAGCAAAAGAAATTTCTTGGATTTCAAAGGTAAGCTTTAATTGTATTCATTGTATTGATTACTTTAGGGTTTATTTGCTCAACATTTCGTTAATTGTGAGAGGATTATCTAAGTTCAGGAAATGATTTAGGGTTACGGATCGTAATGATCCAAAGATACATAGATATTGTAAGCCTTATAGGATCATTTGGAGCAGTAACACGTTTAATATTTTTTGCCTGAAAATACATACTACTCTCCAGAAGTAGAGGTTTTTCAAGAAGTAGCATTAGAGTGTAGCTAGCTTCTTGGTTCCAGAATGAATCCTCATATTGGTTTGTTTGGGCAAGCGTTGCTGCTTCCTTTTTTCTTTTGACTTCCTTCATCTTATGTATTTAAAAACAATTCAATAGCTTCTTGGTTCCATAATGAATTCTCATATTGGTTTGTTTGGGCAAGCATTGGTGCTTCCTTTTTTTGGATTCTTTCATCTTATGTATGCAAAAACAATTCAATCACTAGTACAAATATTGAATATGTCAAACAAATAAAAATTAACATTTTTACTAAAATCTTATTAACTTTCACAGGGATTTTATATTGTTAAGATTTCAAAACTCATTAGATATCTTCCAAAATATGGAATCTTAAAATTGGAATTGTGAAATTCAGGAATGTGGTCAAATTTTCCAGGATTTGTTTTGTTTACTTTGGTGGTCCCAATGAGTTGCACCTTTACAATGGGTTGGGTGATCCTTAATATCCATCAAGAATACCAAATACTGAAACTAAACCTTGCCTGAGCCTGAGGTGTCTTAACTTTTTTCTTCTTTTGATAGAAATTAGTATTGTTTGCTTTTATCTGGACTATCCTTAATAAAAGAATTCTGCTTCAAGTTCTTCTCTTTATAATTCCTTTTCCCATGCAATTGGATAGATTGTCTTGTGGAACCCTTATTTACAGATGGAAAACTACTACCAAGACTTTGTCTAAACAAGGTAATGAAGTAAATACCCTTTGTATTTGTGGCTCTTGTTGTATGTTTTTCTAATTCTAATTTATTGATTCTTCACTTGAATACTGTCCTAATGTCCCATAATGGTCAGCATGTTCTTTGCTTGGTTATTTTCTTCCTGTAGATTGTGTTGTCCTTCTCTACTTGGTGTTTTTTTTTTAAGCTTTACATGCATTTTGTTTGTTTATTGTGGAGGGTTTAAGCTAACTTCAAACAATTTGTTTGTATGTAAAATGCTTCATCCTCCGTTAGTTTCCCTATGACACCATCACATAAATTTGTACAACAAATTAGATATCAAATATGGGAAAAAAAAAAGCTTTATTCTAAACACGAATAGCATTCTCTTGACACCAGAAGTCTCTTCTTTCTTATTTCTTGCTTGTTATCCCATATAAAG
This sequence comes from Nelumbo nucifera, assembly GCF_000365185.1. The sequence continues at coordinate 4,072,429 of NW_010729105.1, read as the reverse complement.
AAAACCAAGAGATGTTGTTGCTTCTATCTCCATACATCAAAGTCTCATATGACACCATTTTGTTTGTTTATTGAAAGTCTTTAGTGAAAAACTTTCTTGCTTAAGACCTTGAAATCCTCGTTAGCAGACTGATCAATTTGTAGATATCTGAAGGATTCACACAATGCCAAGGAAGCTAAGTCTAGAGGATGTCGCAAGAGGTTACCTTGATGAGCTAATCTTTAGGAAATTTGACTTAGATTGCAAAAACAACCTTTATGCTAGGATTAAGACATGTACAATTCTTGATATTTTGCAAAGAGGGTTTCTTTTTTATGGCTGCCATATTAGTCGTTCTTTACCTTAGTTGTTGATGTTTTAAATATCACTATAATTATGACTTTTTATGAGGTGTTGCTAAAGTTAAAAACAATTAACAACATTTCATATACAATTAGTAATCGTTCGATAAGACTTGTTGTCCATACATTGGTTTAACAACAATTCTAATCAATTGTTGTTAGAAGAATACTTTAGGTAACAATTGGATAAGCAATTTGCAATAGTTGGATAAAATCTATTGCCAATTCCTAATTTAGAAACACTGTTACCAATTGTTGCTAAAATTTGGCTTTTCGCAACAACTAGTTGTAATTGTGATCAATAGACTATTGCCAATATCCAATTTTCTTGTAGTGGATGCCTTTATATTGGCGAAGGTTGCCATGGGCTTCATGCTGCATGCCCAAGATCTTTGGGGGGACGTGGCTTATCAGTGCACCTCGTTCGAAGGCGGTTTCCGCATAAAGCAATAGAGCTCATTCAATTGCCTCTAAAGCATGAGGAGCGGGAGTCAATTTTGTCAATGGGGCGACGTGATCCTGGAGGATTCAAAGATGATAGCCCACATATGATGGGGTCAGCCACCACGTCCTATAGGTCACTAAGTACTCTTCAACCAAGTTGGTAGAGAGAGGTCGCCCATCATGCCGAGGTCCCTAGCTCAATCCTGTGATGGCTGACCTAGTGATGTGATGGCCGACCTAGTCCTGTGATGGCCGACCTGGTCCAGATGATGGACAATTTGGTCCTGAGATGGCCGACCTAGTCCTGCAATGGGTGATTTGGTCATGAGATGGCTAACCTAGTCCTGTGATGGACGATTTGGTCCTGAAATTGCCAATCTAGTCTTGGGCCAAGGTGCCTATAGACTAGCCTTGCCTATGTGACACCGGGGTGTTAAGTAATGGTTTAGGGTTGCCATGTGGTACAATGCCACTAGAGGGCCAAATCCCCCCTCATCAATTGCCCCCACTCCAGAGTTGAGGTCGATTTGGTGAAGGGAGTAGTTCCTTGTAGGTCTCTGGCCCAAAGTGACTTAGTTCAATTGATTCATTGGCGTCGACCCGATTTTCTCATTCGAGTTGGAAGCGTCGAAGGGTTGGATGCGGCACTATGCAAGACATTGCCATCTTGACCACTGGGGTATAGGAGTGAACTCGTCAGACCACTCTCCAAGGCTCCTTTAACTCTCAAAATTAAAAAAAACAATATTTATTTTCTTTAAAAAAATATGTAATAGACCCAAACCATATTTCTCCTCTTTATCTCATTTTCTTGTTTAACTTAGAAAAAAAAAAGAAATTTCCTGGCGCCACCACTGATTAAAGCCAACTCAAGTAGACCACAATGCAAATTAAAATTCTAGTGAGAGTGACTACTCTCGTATTGAGATGTCAATAGGTCAAGTTAAATGGTAAATTCGATTTGGCTGGCGTACCTGGATACCGGGCTTAAAGTAGAGTTTTGATTATTTAATCCAAATAAGGTGCATGTGCACAATTGGGTTATAATATCTTGTAATTTGGTTTGACTTATTTCTTGGATCCCAAATTCCATATTTTTTATCTATAAAAACATTGGGTGAAAGACTTAAATCTCCCCTAATTATCTCCGTGATGGTATAGGGAGGTTTAAATCTTTCTGCCCAAAAACTTTCCATATACCTGTCGGGTCTCACATAAAATAAAGCTTGAACAAAATAGGGTAAATGTCTCACATAAAATAAAGCTTGAACAAAATAGGGTAAATCTCTTGAATTATCCTTACTGTTTGCGTCTTCTTCCATTGTCACCTGTAACCCGTGCAGGTGTGTCTGGATTTCTCGGAGCAACCCCCGGTTCAATCCTCGACGCCACCTCCATTTGTTTCGATAATGAGTGAGATCTGTTTATCAATTTATTTATTTTCGTTGTTTCTCCTGAAAAAATATTATCCATCTCTTGGTCTTGGGAATACTTTTGCGTTTACATTGGAGGATAGAAAGGGTCGTATTCATCACCGGCGACAACTGTAAGCTCCTCACCGACTGAACCAGAGGTGCAGCGGCGAGGTGAGGTGGGGGAACATTTCACCAACATCGATGGATTACTATAAGCTCCTCACCGACTGAACCAGAGGTGCAGCGGCGAGGTGAGGTGGGGGAACATTTCACCAACATCGATGGATTACTATCCAAAGACCTCCCAATCTCTGCTATTCGCCATTAGATCAGGCTCCTGTTTCTTCGCCCACATCAGATCAGGTTCCAGTTCAAAAGTCGTTGGATGATCCGTCATCAAATTAGGTTCCTATTTCTTCGCCCACATCAGATCGGGCACTAGATTTCAGTTCGAAGGTGGTTGGACGATCCGCCATCAGATTAGGCTCCCATTTCTTCGCCCACATCAGATCATGCTCCATATTTTAGTTTGAGCCCTGTCTTTGTGCAAATGGGGTGGTGGTGGTCGTTATGGTGGTTCCGGCCGAGGCTCCATCCATGCACAGGAGGGGCCCTGTCTTTGCTTGAGGTTTTTCCACCTGTCTTCGTCGGAGAGCCAAATCCCATTTCATCAGGGCTTGTTTTCCTCTCCGTTCATCCTCTGTATAATTGAAGATTCTGAAGTCTGAACCCACCTGCAGTTGGCTTTCTGTTTTTTGGTTTTTGATTCTTCAATTGTTTGGTATAGGTTGAGTTTGCAATCTTGTTGTATTTGGGCATGTTGGGTGTTGTGGGAGGACCTCTGCGTCTTACATCGTTGAATCACATTTCAATTGTACGTAGAATAGTGGAGGAATCTCTGAAATTCTATCAGGATGTACTTGGGTTCATCCCAGTCAGGCGGCCTGAATCTCTGAAATTTGAGGGAGCCTGGTAAATTTGAGACAGACCCAATTTGGAAAATTTTAATTAAATTGGATAAAAAAGAAGCGGTCTTTAATTTATCATTCCTGTTTGGATTTTCTTAAATGAATAGGCTATTCGGTTATGGTATTGGCATATCCATCTTCTGCAATCGGAGAACATGCTGATGAAATCAGAGATAATCCCAAAGATAATCATATTTCTTTCTAGGTACTTCTTTGATTCTTTCTCTGTTTCAAAACTTTAAAATGAAAATTGAAAAAAAAAACACTTTGATTTTATCTCTCTCTTGTCTGTTTCAAAACCAGAAACCCTGCTGCTTGCTCTGTAGAGGCATAGGTTCTGGATAACCCATCAATAATGGTTGAATCTGAACTCAGTAAGATCCTGAAAATAAGCTTGCAATCGAACAGGGACGAGGGACGAGGTGAGGTGGTCATCATTTGATTTCCATTTTGGATGCCGTTTTGACTCAGGTGAGGGAGACGACGAGAAGGATGCAAGCGGAGGTGGAGACGGACACCCTGCTTTAACAAAACGCCCACTGCACCGACGATGCTTACGTTGACAAAAATAACGGTCCAGTACCAATGACAAGTAACGGTTCAATCGGTCCAATACGAATTAAAACTAAAAAAAGTATTTTTTACCGTAAATAGATAGTTTGAGAATTATGGACAAAATCATCAAATCACGTGATACCCGACGGTCGAGTATCGGCAGAAGAAAATTTGGAGAATTGTCTAACTAGGGATAATTTAAGAAATTTACCCAACAAAATATAATATTTGACGAAGAAGTCAAACTGAAGCCAATAAGAATGAAAAAGTCAAACTCATTAAATTGTAGATAAGTTACTACTAGAATTAAAAAAAAATCATAAATTGGACGGTTGAAAATGGTCTGATCTTTCTTACTTCCTGGATGAAGTCTATTCGATGGTGGGTCCAGATTCAGTCTCTACGTAGAAGGACGCATGTTTGTTTGTTTGTTGAGGGGGCACCCCCCATCACTTGTTTATTTTGTCGTTAATTGAGCGGCAGTGCAATGAATTCGAGGAAGCAGTGTGCTACGTATATATATTCCCATTGTTTCCTGTTCTCCTTTCTTCCTTCCGTTTTGGCGGGGGGTCGGATGTCCTGTTCGATCCATTTCGATAAAAATCAGCAAGAAGTCAAGAACCCTTTTTAAATTCTTCAATTTTCTCTACTGGGTCTGCATTTGATTCCCTGAAAAGCTTCCCTCGCTCTCTCTCTTTTTTTTTTTTTTTTGTGCTGAAAAGCCAATGCTTTGTCGAGCTCTGTCTTTCAATTTTGGTTTGGTTTCGGAGCCAAAAGTGTATAACGCTATGAGGGACCCTGAGTTGATCAGGATAGCTCAAGAACAATTGAGTAGAATCTCCCCAAGTGAATTGGCGCATATCCAACAGCTGGTGATCTTTCTTTCTTTTGTCCAGAACTAGAACTTATTATTATTTTTTTGAACTTCAAACTTAAATTGAGTTCTGATACATGCTTTCTATTTCAACTGGTTTTTCCCTTAAAATGTAATTTGTTTGTGCATGTTTTAGAATGGAAAACCCCAGTAACTAGTTTATTTATAGACCTGAGTTGATAACTTCGGGCACCTTGGGAAAGAAATATGTTCCTTTGGCAATAATTATCTATGGGTTGTTGTTAGACCGGAATCCCGGAATAGTTGCATTACTAGATTTTTTTTTTTAATCTAAGTTTATGGGTTGAATTGAATATATAGACACCCCATTCATAACCCAAATAGTAGATTCATAATTGTGGACATGTTTTATGTTGGTTGGTATGGATGGGATTTTGATTGAACATGGTTGTTAGTCCTGTTGGGATTGTCTTATTTTACAACCGTTGGATTAATTTTAATCTAACGGTTGATGTGGTCCCTCTTTAGGTTAAAGAGGTTTTACATATAAAAGCTTTCTTTTGTATATAGGGTTAAGGCTTTTGTGGAGAGGTATGAGAGAAAAATACAGAGTGCTCTTAGTGTGAGAGTGGGTTTTTTCCTCTTGTTTTTGTTTTTCGGATTGAGAGGAAAGGGAGAACGGGTGTACAAGGGTTAAGGGTTGGTTTGAGTTGCAAGCCACAAGATATTTGTAATGCTTCTCAGTTATCTCTTATAGTGAATAGCATGTTTTATCTCTCCTGTGGACATAGGCGGTAAGGCCGTACTGCGTAAATTTTTGTGTTCTTTGTGGTGCTTGTTTTTATTTGTCTTTGCTTGGATTTCATCATTTTTGCAGCTATTAGATTTCTCATGGTTTCTATTTCAAATACATTGTGATTTTATACTGTGGGTGGTTGTTGTGAGGCCCCAACAAAGTGGTATCTAAGCTCCCAGGTTAGTGTTTCCAAGGTGCTTATAAAATTGCTTGAGAGATTATGGCATCAAAAGGTACATGTTCTCAGTTTTAGATTGAGAGGTTTGATGGCAAAGGCAGTTTTACCCTATGGCAAAGAAGGGTAAAGGATGTCTTGGTTCAACAAAGCTTGGCTAGAGCGTTGAAGGGAAATGATGGAAAGCCATAAGACATGAAGCATGCTGATTGGGAGGACATCGAGTCAATGCGTGTTAGTACGATTCAATTGCTCTTGGCTGATAATGCTATGGAGGAAGATTCTACACTGGAATTGTGGGATAAGTTGGAGAAGATTTATTTGGGGAAAGCTTAACTACAAAGCTATATTCAAGGTGGAGGAAGAAGACAAGGCCCTTTTGCTTCTTACCTCACTTCCTGATTTGTATGAAAGCTTGGTGACAACATTGTTACGGGAAAGATACAGTGAACCTGGAAGAAGTTATTGCATCTCTTCTATTCAATGAGGTTAGGAGGAAGCCCAAGTATGAGAGTGGGCAAGGCTCTGCGTTGGTTATGCAGTAAGGCCGAACCATGTAAATTTTTGTGTTCTTTGTGGTGTTTGTTTTTATTTGTCTTTACTTGAATAATTGGATTTCATCATTTTTGCTGTTATTATATTTCTCATGGTTGCTATTTCAAATACCTTGTGATTTTATGCTGTGGGTGATTGTTGTGAGGCCCCAACAAATCCGTGAGCCAACCTGTGAACCAATGACATCAACAATTGGGTGGGTGGCTCTATATTCTTGTTTAGCGACTATTATGGTTTCTGAAATTTGACGGACCTGTGTTATCATTTGTTCTGTTTTATTAAGCACCCGAGCTTGGAAAATAGGCTATAACTAACACTGTATATTTACATGTAATGTGGTTCTATTGTATTAAGCTTAAGGTTTGCATTTTTTCTTCTTCCAACCATTCTTCTCTTTCTGAGTAAGTGTCTGATTTTTATTATATATTTACTGCTTTGCTAGATGATGTCCAATCCTTGCGTTGATGAAAATGGTTTCTGAAAGCATGAAAAACCTAACGTCAGAGGACTTGAAAAATGTTGCAGAACAGCTCAAGCATGCCCGTACTGAGGATATGCTTGAAGTTGGTTCTAAGATGGCTAAAGCACATGAGGAGATTGCTGCCATTCATGCCCATACTGATGAGGAGATCACATATAAACTGAATGAGGCTCAAATGCTGAAGAATCAGGTATCATCTCAAGTCGTGACTGTGATTTCTTTATTTAAACCAATGCTACAACTGTCTATTTTCACCATGATTGATAAATTCGTTATGTATTTGAAAAGTCTATTTTAGATGAATCTTCAATATAGGTTAGTAGGATATTCTTTGGTTTTAGATCCTGTGATTCGATTCTATATTAGCACATCTTGTTTTACATTGCGAAACTCCAATTCCTGGTTGCATTTAGTAACTAAGAGTGAACAAGACAACATTTCCATAGTTTGGAAAAGGTATAGAAGTGCGTATAATCACAATTGCAGTCGCTTGAAGAACTACCAGACCATGATATATAGGGGGTGCTAGCATGGAAGGGATTAGTAACTCTAACACAAATAAAAATAATAGGTACTTAAGAAAGTTAGAGTTTCCAAAGTGAAGGAGAATTTAAATATGGTGAAAGGAAATGCGTTAGAACTTGATGGTATTCCGATAGAAGTCTAGAAAGGTATGTTAGAAGTGGGCCTATTATGACTAACTAAACTATTTAATAAGATAGTGAAAACAAAGAAAAATGCTAGATGAGTGGAGAAAGGGTACCATATTACCTATATTTGAAAAGAAGGGCAATATACAAGGTTGCAATAGTTATTGTGGGGTTGAACTTAATAAGCCAAACTATGAAACTTTGGGAGAGTGTAATTGATAGACATTGCTACAAGAAACAACTATATCAAAAAAACCATTTTGGTTTTATGCTAGGGAAATCAACTATGGAAGCTGTTTTTTTTTTTTATATATAGAGAGTTGATAAAAAAATTTAGGGAGAAGAAGAGTGCAAAGATAGGACCACCAAATATTTATATGGACCTAATTGAAGAATGAAGACATGTATGAGGGTGTGTAGAGAAGATGGGCCGAATGGCCCATAGACTATTTGTCTTATTTTATTTCTTTATGTTCTTTGTTGTAATGGGCCTCAACTTGGGCCTTTTCTCTTATGTTATGTTTTTTAATTATCTGCCCAACTATGGGCCTCTCTGTAAATTACTAAAATTAAGTTAATGAAATAGGATTAGGGATGTAAGAGGAGATTATGTTCAAAATCTCTCTCTGAACCCTTATTGCCGCCACCTTCTTCTTCTTCTCTCTTCTTGAAACCTGATTTCTGCTATTCTCAATCAATTTTCTGCAACATGTGGGAGAGACATCATAATTTCTACTTATTGTGGGACTTTCCCAAGGCTCAGAACTCAATCCTTATTTATTTTCACTAGTCATGAATGAATTGATTAAATATATTTAGGAGATGATCTCATGGTGTACATTCTTCATTGATGACATAGTATTAATTGATGAAACTAGAGAGAGATTAAATGCAAAATTAGATTTATGGACAAATGTCTTAAAGAAAGTTGGGGTTAGGTAGCAGATGTCGAACTAACATTTGGGGTTGTAAAATTTATACATGTTACGATAAAACTTCAATGCTACCAATAAAAAAAACAAATGTATTAAAGGCAACGGGTTTCAAAATAAGTAGGACTAAATTAGAATATATGCAATGTAAGTTTAACAAAAATGCAAGTGGAAATCGAAGTACATTAGGATTGGAGACCCAGAGATACCTCAAAGTGACCTCATCTTTACCTTCATTCGAAAGTCCATAACAAGGATGAGATTGAGGAGGATCTTGGCCATAGAACTAGAGTAAGATGGGAAAATAGAGGGGTGCATCTAGAGTCCTATGTGATAGGAGGATACCACTTGGGCTAAAAAGAAAATTATATAAAATGGTCATGAGGACAGCAATGTTGTATGGAGTAAGAGTGTTGGGAAGTCAAGAAACAACATGTCCAAAGATGAATGTAGTAGAAGTGTGAATTTTGAGATGGATAAGTGGAAAAACTAAAAAAGGATAAGATCAAAAGTGAACTTATTCATAAGAACTTAGAGGTAGCTCCAATAGGTGATAAAATAAGGGAAAGTATAATAAGGTGGTTTATTTACATGTAGAGAAGACCATATACAGCACTATTGAGAAGTGATCTCTTTTGATTTGAAGGGTCTAAAAGAGTTGGGGTAGGCAAAAAATGACATGGGTTGAAGTAGTGAGAAATGATTTGAGGGTTGGAACAAGATTTAGTTGTGTTGACATCATAGTTGCCAAGGAATCTAGGCAATTTTAGGCGATGGGAGGGGTGCCTAGGTGTTGCCTAGGCAATAAGAATTCTATCCAAACAAAATTTCAGGTAGTTTTATATATCAATCAGTACACATATTAATTGAAGAAAAAACAATTCTCTCTATTAAGAACATCTAATTTCCTCTTAGAGCTTGGCAAATCATATCTAAAAGATGAAAGTATAATTTTAATATTTACAACAATAGTGTTGTTAAAATAAGTATTCAATAGAGCAATTTCATATCAAATTAGCAAGTAAAAAGAATGCTATAATTTTATATTTATAATAATTTAAGATAGAAATTAAGGAAAAAAGAAAAATGAACAAGGGGTTGAGAGGCTGTTTTATCTTCTTTCTATTATTCTCTTCTTTCTTTTTATCTTTTCAAAACCTTTGGATCTTCTCAAAGCTGGAGAGGTTGACCTTGAGGATTGAAGAATTGGATAGAAAAGAGGCCCTGAGAATCCTGTTAGAAGAGGAAATAGAGGAAAGATGGAAACAAAAGTATGAATTGGAGGAAATACTAAGAAAGGAAGAGATCTGTTGGAATAAAAAATCTAGGTCTGAATAGCTAGTGGAAGGGGATGGTGATACCAAGTTTTTTCACTCAATTGCAAATGGTAGAAGAAAGAAAAAGACCATTTATAGTGTGGAGATGGAGGGCCAGGTAGTGAGAGAGGGCCAAGAGATTATGAGGATTTTTGTGAATCATTTTAAGGCTCTATTTTGGCTGAGGTTACTTCAAGGTTGCCGAATTTGGAGTGCGATAGAGTGATAGAGGAATAAGCACAATTTTTAGAAAGGAACTTCTCGGTGGAAGAGATCAAGAAAGAAATCTTCTTGATGGTGAGATCCAAAGCCCCAGGGCCAAATGGTTTTTTAATGGCTTTCTATCAAGAGTGTTGGGAGTTCTTAAAAACATACATTATGGAAGTCTTTAATGAGTTTTTTCCAAAAAGGAGAGATATTCCCTAAGGGTAAATGCCAATATTACTTTGGTGCCAGAAAGGAAGGAGGTGAAAACTCCACAAAAGACTATAGACCAATAAGTCTAGTTTTGATTCTTTATAAAATTATTTCAAAATTATTTCAATGGTTTTGCTCGAGAGGCTTAGGGAGGTTCTTCCCTTGGCGATCTCTCCCTTCCAAGGCGCCTTTGTGAAGGAAGATTGATTGTTGATCAAATCTCGGTAGCAAATGAGTGAGAGGTAGAAAAAAGGAAAAGTAGAGAGCAAGGTTTGGTTTGCAAAGTAGATCTACAAAAAGCCTTTGATCTAGTGAACTAGAAAGTGCTATTGGAAGTCTTAGAGAGGTTTGGGTTTAGGGCAAGATGGATATTATGGATTAAAGGGTGTGTTAGCTCAGCTCACTATTCAAATGGTGTGGCCAAAGATTTCTTCCTGGCCAAGCAAGGAACAAGACAAGGAGATCCCCTATCTCCTTTCCTGCTCACCTTAGTGGCAGAGGTACTAAGTAGACTGGTGGTGAAAGCATATCTACAAGGTATGATTAGGGTTTGTAGGCTAGGTAGAAACCAAGCGGTAGTCTCTCATCTCCAATTTGCTAATTGACATAATCTTGTTTTGTGAGACAATTGATTTGGAAATGGCTAGAAATTTGAAGATACTAATTAATAATTTTGTTGGATTGTCAAGGCTAAGGATTAATTGGGGTAAAAATGGGATTGTAGGAATCAACTTGGATGCAAGGGACTTGCAGAGGTTTGTTGAGGATTGAGGTACTAAGGTGTGGGATTAGAGATTGCCTTTGGGAGGGAACCCTAGTTGTGATAGGTTTTGGAAGCCAGTGGTGGAAAGGTTTGCTAGGAAATTAGCCCCATGAAAAATGGAATTACATTTCTTTGGGTGGAAGAATTGAAAGAATGGTAGGATCCATCTAATGGACGCCATAAAGGTTGCGGAATGGGTGGGG
>NW_010729105.1:3977039-4035385 GCF_000365185.1 Nelumbo nucifera | reverse complement strand
GAGAGAGAGAGAAAGAGAGGAGAGAATTCTGGTTCAAACTGAAAGAGTCAACTTTACTTCTCCTAGTCGGCCAGTAAGTATTTATATTATTATTAAAACATAACTAAAAAGACCTATGTGCCCTTACTTAAGTTAAGAGCACTTGTTCCAACACAAAATTACAGATCAGCAACATTAATCAAGGTATAAAGACAGAAATACCCCTATGCTAACATAGTTAATAACATTCATGGAACAAAGAAGTAAAAGGAAAGAATATAAAACAAGGTGAATGAACCATATTACTCCTGCCTCATTAAAATAGGCATTACAACACTCCCCTTCAAGGTCCCAACTTTTTACATAATTCATTGTGACACTAGTTTGTTACACCTTTTGTGAAAATATCAGTAACTGATTTGGTGAACTTACATAAGGTACACATATTTCACCCATTTCTAATCTTTCCTTAATGAAATGCTTGTCAAGCTCAATGTTCTTAGTCTTGTCATGTTGAACAGGAATCCAGATTTCCTCACAAAATTGGTGCTCACACTGACCTCACAACACTTGCTGCCATGCATTGGGAACATCTTTCCATGAACAAAAACATACAAGTATGGAGATGTTCCCAATGCATGGCTGCTGGTGGGGTGAGGACCAATTTTGTGAGGAAATCTGAATTCGTTGGACAGGATTATGTGCTACATTGATGGCAGCATTGTTGTCACAATAGTGAGACAGGGCTTTTTACTGTAAAACCCAACTAAGTACGTACTTCACCCACAAAATTTTAGCTACACCATATGCCATGGCATGATACTCTGCTTCAGTACTTGATCTAGTAACCATTGGCTCCTTGTTGCTCTGCCAAGTTATTAGGTTGCCTCTTACAAGGGTACCCCTCCTTGGATGTTTCTTTAAGTATTTGAAAACCATCTCAAAAATAGCAAAGTGAGTGGCTTTGGGAGCATGCATATGTTGGCTAAGAACATCCACTACATAATCCATATCAGGCCTGGTCAAGGACAAGTATAGCAGTCTTTCTACTAACCTATTTAACTACTTAACATCAGAGACAGTGTCACCATCATCTGATGGGCACCAGAAGACCTATGTGAGAGACCACATCAACAAAGGAGATTGAAAGGCTTCTCATGGCCCACCCCTACCACTCGGCCCACTCACATGATCTCTGTTCAGCCATACCAGAAGACCTATGTGAGAGACAGACCACATCAACAAATTAGTTACAATTGAAAGGCTTCCCACATGATGTAATATCTATAAACAATCATAAAGGAATTAAAGGATATTGCCTTTTTGAGTGCACCATCCCTATTCCTCATCTTGTTCTCTCTCTGCACTCTGTAGGAGGAACGAGCTCTCCCTTGAAGAAGCTCTTGTGACAGGCAGATCTTATCAGCAATCCACAAACACTACTCAGATGATTAGAAAACTGCCAACAATAGATAGCTACAGCTATCAAAGAACAAACAAATCACAAAGACTACACCCTCTCTAGATCAGGTACATAAAAACTAAAAAGCTCTGTTACAGCCTCCACAGGATATAAATAACTTTCAGAAACCACACGTTCAACACTTCAGGGATACCCCTATACATTTCAATGACCAACAAATCTAGTATACATTAGTCAGCTGTGACATAACTTGAAAAAATTTCTGAAATAGTCTCCTTTAAATCTCCATATGTTATGTCCAGATCAACAAAAGAATGCTCTTGGCATCACAACCAAGGAGAAAAAGAATAAAAATGGAGAACTTGTTGTCTTCGATCAGTTCAAATGTAAAAACAGAAAAATCCATATTCTTTCTAATCACCAGAACAGAGATAGGAATAGATTGTTTAAAGGAGGAATGTCAGGTCAACCAAATCCCTGCCTGACATGCTCTGATACCATGATAACAGTCGTGGAACAAAGAAAGAGAGGATAGAAAAGAATCAAAGGAATAGAGAGCCAAAAAGGAACAGAGTGGCAGTGCCCACTCCTTATTTTATTACATAGAACATAACAAGGTCTATGGATCATACTACCCCAGCTTCACTAAACTACACATTACAACAATAGTGTTATCAGGTTAATGTGAACATTTTTATCATTCACATTACTTAACCTAGCTCTTCCTTGCCAATTTGAGGTTTCTGAACAGTGAGCACTGTATCGTTCCAGCAATTATTGTAGCCAAATTAACATTATGATCTTAATATTGTCATGCATGCTTTTTACTAGTCTTGTATGAAAGGAAATCTTTAATTTTCTCAATCATTTATAATGAAAACCATGTAGACATCTAGTAAAGATTCATCATCTTTTTTTATGCTTGTATTTTACAGGTTATTCCATAATTTCATTTCAAATGTTGATCCTGAAACTCTTGCTTCTTTGAATTCTGAAAATTCTGGAACTGTGTTCCCTGAGATGTTTAACATTGCCTCAAATATGATTAGCAATATGTCACCTGAAGAACTTCAGAAAATTCTCCAAGTGGCTTCCTCTTTTCAAGGGTCAAACCCATATTTTCTAGAGGGGGACTCAGAGATGAGGATGAAGAACTCAAATTCTGGACCACTCCCACCTGATGTGCCAAAGACTTCTGCTGATATGACGAGTAAAATGTCACCATATGAGCTTCAGAAAATCTTTCAACTTGCCTCTTCTTTGAAAGAGAGAGATTCAGTTATAACAGCAATGACAATGACAAATAAGAGGCCTATATCCGATAAAACATTAAAAGTCTCAGTGCCTTCTGGAGTCTCCTCTGTTAATAAGAATCATGATGTGGGTGAGAGTAGATCTTGTAGGTTGCTCTCAGATTTTGAAATGGATCCCTTTCCTCCAAATTTCCCACCTTCAACTTGTGATATGCAAGATCAGATGAGAAATCAATTGAAAGATCCAGCAATGCAGCAGGTACTTTTTATAGATTTATTCATTTATATTTTCTTATTCATTATACAAACTTTTGCTCCAAAAATGCCAAGGGATAGGTCCATATTCAGCCCACTCCTCCCAAGACTCCATATAGCTGAGACCAACATTGAGTAATGGCCCTTTATTATAAGAATCTTTCTCTTATTTTCCTTCTTGTTTTTGGGAAAGGACTGGAAGGTTAATTTAAGCCTTTGAAGGAGAAAATATGAGTAAATAAGAGAATGTAAGATAAAAAGGCCATTGGTGAGCTGATTCAGGCTATCTGGGGTCTTGGGAGGCTGGGCTGGAGATTGACCTAACCTTCAGCATTTTAGTAATAGGCGTACATGAGAAGATGTAAAATGCTATTCAAAAATTTCCAATTTGTCTCCATTCTCAAAACGAAGTTGTGAGATGCATAGAGATATTGCTGTCAAAAATACCTGTTTCACATCTAATCTGGCGAAGCCATCCATAATAAATTTTAACTCCCTGAGAATTTACTGGATTTGCAAGTTCTTTTTTTTTCAATTATTATCAGCAATGATGATAAATGAAATTTTATTAAAGAAGAATAAGAGAACTCCATTTATTCTAAAGAACGAATTAGGGAGACAAATTCCGCACTAAACAACCAACATTTTTGATAGTGTCATGCCAGTCCTCTTCTTTTTCCTTTGGCTATCTTTTTTCCCCTTTGTTTCTAAAATCTTTGAATGCACACAAATGGCAGATGTTTACATCAATTATTAAAAATATGAGCCCAGAGATGATGTCCACCATGAGTGAACAATTTGGAATGAAGCTTTCACGAGAGGATCCAGAAAAGGCTCAACAAGTGATGTCCTCCTTATCACCAGAGGACTTAGATAGAATGGTACCTTCTTAGTGTGCCTTGTTACTATTTCATGTTTTTAGTCATTTTGTCTTGTGATTGATTCAATGAAGAAGATTCTCGTATCCTAATAACTACATATCTTTTTTCTCTTTGCTCCCACTTCTGCTAGGTAAGACATATCTCTTTCAATTGGGAAAGGGCACTTAACGTTGTGTAGCCCCACTTCCCTAGTGTAATTTTTTCTTCATATATCTCTATAAAATTCATTTATAATCCATAAAGGAGAATACTAGCAATATGATGAACTCTCATAAGTGGGTATGCATGCTCTTAACACAAAGACATAGAGTGGGAACCAGTGTCTCATCAATTTATTTTTAACATTGGGCTGCAGAAAGGTTTGCCTTATATCTGGTGCTCAAGGCATTGGTACCTGCTTCTATGAGAAGCTTACTGTAGCTCTAGCAGTGCTCAAGGATATTTTTAGAAAAAAAAATGTCCTTGCCCATTTTAAGGAACTTCTCACTGTCGGACATGAAACAGTGCTACAAGAAAAAAAAGTTCTATGTGATTTTGTCATATATCTCGTCTCTTGAAAATATAGAACCATACAATTATTACAAATACAAACCCCCTCCAAAATAAATTAAAAATTCAACTTTTGCACTCTCCTTAATAACAAGATAGCAAGTTCGTACATTGACTATATTGAAGGATCTGGACTGTTTTGCACTCTCCTTAATAACAAGATAGCAAGTTTGTACATTGACTATATTGAAGGATCTGGACTGTTTTGCACTCTCCTTAATTAGCAAATTGCTATTATGGAGTCAAAAAAGTATTTGGTTAATGGCTTACAACCAACTTTTCATAAAAGATTTGAGCCATAGACAGTTAAGATTGTTGGGTCCATATTTAGGTTATTTCCACTGAAAGAGGCACCAACACCTCTGGAATGGACATACCCTAAGTCATACTGATGATCTAGTGTTGAGCCACTTCTTTTGAATGGACATACCCTAAGTCATACTGATGATCTAGTGTTATAATTTAACATGGATGAAGGCATGAGGTATATAGGTGGTGAAAATATTTCCAAGTTACTCATATGTAACAGTATGATTTTCAGACCATTCCCATCTGCCAGGTGATATATAGATTAAGTCAGTATGGATCAAATAAATCCGGCCATGCATATGGGACTTTAGGCCCCATGATCATTTTTACCACACGAGCACCATCATGTAGGATTTCCTTCCACCTTAAATTATATATTTTGTCTGTTGTTATTTACACTTCTTGCCTTGTTAACATGACTTTCTCTACACTAGTTTGAAGAACTTGGGATTGTAGTTGTAAATGTTAAGTTTATTTCTTGGCTCAGAAGTTTGCCACAAGGATTCAGTCTACCTGGGTATTCCTGTGCCTGAAGTCCTATATGAACTTTCTGAATAACTCGTTCTTACTAGAATACTTGTGTCTTTCTTTGAGTTGTCTTAGAATTAAGGTTTTAAAAGGAAAAGGAAGAGGAGAGGCAGTTGGGCCTGAAGAGTTAATGCATAAGCCTCAAAGGCATACTGAGGTGTATGCCTCAAAAAAGTTTTCAAAGAAAGCGGATGAAGTTCATAAATCATAAAACAACATAAAAAAGAAAAACTAAACTGCTAATGTAATCCTGTTAATGCATTACATGTATGACTTCCTAAATTTTAGTAGACCTTTAAATTTCTTTGCCATACTTCCATGTCCTTAATAAGATCTAATGTTATATTCTATGCGCATACCTTCAACAAGAATTCAATTTTCAGTAAAACACCACATTAATTTGATTGAAAATTATCTATTTGATTACTTGCTGAAACCATTTCTTATAAACCATTTTGATAACCAATAAAATTAAAAGTAAAATCTTATTATCAAACTTATCCCTAAGAAGGAAGGCTGTCTGAGTGTCAGATTTTAGACCTATCAGCTTACTAAACAGTCTATATAAGATTTTTGCAAAAGCCTTGGCAAACAGACTCAAGAAAGTCCTGAATGAAATGGTAGCATCTACTCAGAGTGCTTTCATCCAAGGGAGACAAATTGTGGATGGGATTTTGATTGCGAATGAAGTAGTGGAGGATAGGAAAAAGAAAAGGCTAAGTGGGGTTTTGATTGCCTTTGGAGGATCTTCGAACTCAAAGGCTTCGGGGAAGTATGGATTAAGTGAACGAAAGGGTGCATTAGATCGGTTTGGCTTTCAATCCTGGTAAATGGCTCCTTAGTTGATTACTTCAAAACTTCCAGAGGCTTAAGGCAAGGTTGCCCGCTCTCCCCTCTCCTTTTTACTTTGGTAGCAGACATTCTGGATGCCTTCATGAAAAAGGCTTAGAATACGATCTTATAAAAGGTTTTTCGGTGGGGCAAGAGAATATCCAAATTTCTCACCTTCAATATGCAGATGATACCATTTTCTTTATTGAAGCAAAAAAAGATTTTCTCTTAAACTTGAAGAGGATCTTGAAATTTTTGAAGCAGTAATAGGGCTGAAAACAAATTTAGAGAAAAAGCAGTATTATAGGCATTAATACCCCTCCTTAGCTGATGACAGAACTAAAGGATGCTTTGGGTTGCAGGGTGGAGTCCCTCCCTTTCTCATACTTGGGCCTCCCCCTTGGGGGAAACCCGAGATCTATAAGTTTTTGGGATGCTGTCACTAAGAAATGTGAGAGACGGTTGAGCACTTGGAAGCGAAATTATCTCTCCAAAGGTGGTAGACTAACCCTCATCAAGGCCACACTTTCAAATCTCCCCACCTACTTCTTCTCCCTCTTCAAAGTTCTTGCTAAGATCAGAAATAGATTGGAAAAAATACAAAGAGATTTCCTATGGGAGGGAGGAGGAGAGAAAGGATGCCACCTAGTAAATTGGAAAGTTGTGTGCAAGGCAAGGAAAGGATGATTAAGGTTGGGTCACATCGCAGAAAGAAATCAGGCTCTCCTTGGGAAGTGGCTTTGGAGGTTCAAAACGGAAGCTCTCTATGGGCCTCTGTAATTGCAGTAAATATGATAGAAGTAGTTGGGGACAGGGCAACTCTTTCCCCTTACCGGCTCATTCCTCCCAAAATCCATGGAAAGGTATCCTCCACTCTTTTGCTTCTTTTTCTCTCATGATTAGATTTAAAGTAGGAAATGGAAACATTATAAAATTATGGACAGACCTATGGTGGGGAAACATTCCTCTCTGTGAGGCCTTCCCTACTCTCTTCAGGCTAGTGCATGAAAAACAAGTTCTTATTTCTGCTACCTTAATAATGTCAGTTCGTGAGAAGATGAAAGAGCTAGAAGAGAAACACAAGTTCAGATCTATTAGGGTTGATCAATCTAATTGAACCAGCCCAAAAAAGATGTATTTATATTAAACTTAAGTGAATGGACAAGATTGTCCTTACAAAGAAAATAAAAGAGCTGTACACTAATGTACACGCCTATTTCAGTACAAGAAAGAATAATAAAATACAATAGAATTACAAAACTACCCTTTATTTTCTCTACACTCCCCATCAAATTGATGCTAGGGTATAAGCATCAGTTTGTCCACAAGAAAATTATGTCGAGCTTTGGTGAAGAGATCCGCAAGCTATAGACCTTATGAAACATGTGGGAGAGAGATGTGACCCGCGTGGAGAAGGTTACGAATGAAGTGAAAATCCACCTCAATGTGTTTAGTATGCTCATGAAATACGGGATTGGATGCAATCTTAATTGCACTCATGTTGTCAGCAAACAAAGGAATGACAGATGAGTGATCAATATCCATGTCATGAAGTAGTGCCTTAAGCCAGACTATTTCACTGCATATTGAGGACATGGCTCTGTACTCGGCTTGAGTAGATGACTTGGAAACAGTTTGTTGTTTATTACATTTCCGAAAAATAAGGGAATCACCATGGAATATACACCAGCCAGTAATAGAGCAACGAGTGTCATGGCAACCTGCCTAATCGGCATCTGCATAAGCTCGAAGTTGTGTGGAGGAAGAGGATGAGAAAAATAATCCATGTTATAGTGTGCCCTTGACATAATGAATAATCCGGAGAATTGCAGAATAGTGAGGCTGACGTGGAGTAGATACAAACTAACTCACGGTAGCGAGCAAGAGTCACCAAATCAAAGGCATATTTCTGTTGGTTGACAAAATAACCTTGATGACATCTTTGAATTTCAAGCCCAAGGAAGTATGTCATTGGCCCAAGATCTTTCATTTTGAAGGAGCTACTAAGCAGAAGTTTCAGTTTGTTAATACCATCCACATCATCTCCAGTGATAAGGATATCATCAACATAAACTAAAAGAAGAGTCAACCCCTGAGCTCGCTTGAGAGTGAAAAGAGAGTAATCTGAAGCACTCTTCTGAAAACCAGCCTCCAACACTATAGTATGGAAGTAGTCAAACCAAGCTCGTGGAGCTTGTTTAAGACCATATAGGGATTTCTTCAGTTTACACACCAACTAAGGGTTGTCACAGTATCCGGGAGGTGGTTTCATATAAACTGTCTCCTATAACTATCCATGGAGGAAGGCATTCTTGACATCCATCTAGTGAACTATTCATTGTCTAAGAGCAGTAATGGCTAATAGCACATGGGTTGTTGTCATTTTGGCCACAGGAGTAAAAGTTTCATCATAGTCAATTCCACACTCTTGCTTGTAGCCTTGAGCAACCAAACAGGTCTTGTATCTGTCCAAAGTACCATCTGATTTGAGTTTCACGGTGTAATTCCACCAGTTACCAATGATGGAGGCATCTGGGGGAGGAGAGACAAGATCCCATGTATCATTCTCCAATAAAGTTTGAACCTCTGAATCCATAGCATTTTCCAATGCTTAACTGCTACGGCCTAGCTATAAGACTTAGGAATATCTGTGGATGACAGAACAACTGAGACAGAGCTATGACTAGAAAAGAAGCCATAGTGATCAGGTGGACGAGAAATACGAGATGACCGACGCAAAGGAATAGATGAAGGTAAATCCTCAAGAGGAGAATCTATACTTATAGTAGTAATGGATGGAGAGGAATGACCAATCACTGTTGCTGGAAGTGGAGGAGGCATAGGCAATGGGTGAACTGGATGCTTCCTGAAATACATTTGAAGTAGCTAAAATGAAGAAGGAGAATCACTTGTAGAGCCAAAGTTATGCAGAATAGAAATGGATGGTGCAGGCAATTTACTAATATGTTCAAAGAATGAAAGGTTCTCAAGAAAGATGACATTGCGGGAAATGTGCAACCTACAAACTTTGGGATCATAACAAAGAAATCCCTTGTGTTCCATACTATATTCCATAAATGCACACATAGCTGATTGAACTGTTAGCTTAGTGCGTTCATGGGGAGGGAGATGGACAAAACAAACACATCCAAAGACACGAAGTATGGATAGGTTTGGTGGGCAATGGAATGAGGATTGATGGGGAGAAGAATTTCCAAGGATAGATGTAGGAAGAATATTGATGAGATGAATAGTAGTGTGGGTCGCCTCCACCCAGAAGGTAAGGGGAGCATAAGAGTCTTGTATCAAGGATCTCACCATACTAGCAATGTGACGATTCTTGTGCTCCGATACTCCATTATATTGAGGAGTACTAAGACAAGATCTCTGGGACTGAATACCATGTTGTTTAAGATATATTTGAAACTCACCATCATAGTACTCTCCCCCTAAATCTGACCTCAAAATGCTTATAGTACTTTTAAACTGGGTCATTACCGTAGCATGAAAGTCCTTAAACATGGATAAAACTTCTGATTTCTTTCGAAGGAAATAAACCCATGTGTATCGAATACAATCATCAATGGATAACACAAAATACTTATAACCCAAGCGTGAAATAACTGGAGGCGACCACACATAACTGTGAATAAGGTAAAAAGGTGTAGATGCATGTTCAATAGAAGATGGAAAAGGTAAAACATGACTTTTACTATGGCAGCAAGTTAAACGGGATTTATCAGCATTCTTAAATGAAGAAGTAGTCATAGGCAAACAACTAGAAAAAAATAAGTAATCCAAATTTTTAGCATGTGTGACCCAAACTTTTGTGTCATAAGTGCCACACATTATTACAAGAGGAAACAGAAGAACTATGGGTAATATACAACAAACAGGAGTCCGGTGAAGCTCTCTTACTCTCGAATTCCAGAGCAAACAGCCTTCCAAGCCTACACCCCTTCCCCTTCAGCTCCCCAATGTGTCGGTCCTGGATAAAAAAACCATCACGAGTAAATAAGACATTATTACCATCATCAACAAATTGCCCAACAGACATAAGACTAGTAGTCAATTTAGGCACAAAGAAGGTTTTGGGAAGATGTAAGGGTTTGGACTCAGAAGTGGACAAAAATAAATCATCACTATCACATACAGGTAGAGAATCACCATTAGCAGTAATAATATAGTTAACAGATGTGTAAGGTTTAGGAGACTGACCAAAGGAGGCCTTAGTCATGTGATTTGAGGCCCCAGAATCAATAATCCACATGTGAAAAGGAGATGAACACAAATAAGCAAACTTACCAGCTAGTCCAAAAGCAGAAAAAGCAGAGGAAATAGCTAAAGACATGAGCTCACGAATCTTTTCTTTAGTCAGATTTCCCTATGCATCTGGCTTGTGAGCTGATGATGAGGCGACAGTATCAGTAGAAACAGGTTCAACCAAGGCCTGATAAGTCTTATGTTGTCCTTTCTTGGAAGGCCTAGTTGGGCATTCCACTATAATGTGTCCCTACTGTTTGCAGTAGGTACAAAAGTTTTTCTTCTTACAGTGGGATGCCACGTGACCATATTCTTTGCATTCATAACATTGCATCTTCAAGAAGTCTTTCTTGCCTTTAGGTTTGGTAGCTAAAAACACTGTATCAATCCCATGTTCATTCTTCTGATCTAGTGCAAACAAGGTAAGAAGACGAGTTTCCTCCCTTAACAACTCTCTAAGAATTTCATCAAGATCAAGCACCGGCTCTCTGCTGAGTATACTAGAGTGTAGATTCTCATAATCAAGCCTAAGGTGCATCAAAAAGTGCATGGTTTTTCTCTTGTTGAGGTGTTTCTTCATAGTTTTCAAACAACAGTCTGTAGACAGATCCCAAAAATAAGCCAGTTCATATTCAGTCTAAAGATTCAAAAACCCTGCATAGTATTCCTGAATTCGCTTCTCCCCTTGAACATAAGAGAAGATATCAATTTCAATTTGATATTGCCTAGACATATTCGATTGTTGATAGACCTTTTCAAGGTACTCGAACATGTAATGGGCTGATTTGAGACCTCTCATCGGAATACTGACATCCATAAAGATAGAAACAAGTATCCATGAAGTAACCTGAGCATTCTCAGTTCTCCACTATTTCAGCCCTTTGACATCACTAGCGTCAAGCATGGGAGTGGAACCATCAATATAACCCCACATACATTTCCCTTCAACAAAATACTGAAAATGAAACATCCAGAGAGAATAGTTGCTTCCATCAAACTTAACAGAAATAATTTCATTCTTTTCCAAAGCCATGTTGAAAAGAATTCAAAGTAAAAGCTGATCGAAGCAAGCAAGATGAGCAGTAATCAAATCCAAGAGAGTCAAAAACTGAGAAAAGAAACCTCTTACAGTCACAAGAGATTGTCCAAGATCCAGCAATGGGAGAAAACTGGATACACGGTCCAGAAAAGGAAAGCCGCCCAGATGTATAGATCTCTCTCAAAACTTCTCTGATCTCAACAAAAATTTCAGAATATGATGAGGAGGTCTAGGCGACACTTCCTTTCAAATCTTACTGCAAAATGATATCTAATGAGAGAGATCTGATAAAATCTCTCTTACTAGATGCTCAAAACACAGAGAAACGGTCCCTAGAAAGACCAAAACAGTCCATAACCAATCGGCAATGATGATAGATCTCAAACTGATCAAGAAAGAAGAGAAGTGGACCAAAGAGCAGCTTGCTCTGATACCATGTCAGTTTGTGAGAAGATGAAAGAGCTACAAGAGAAACACAATTTCAGATCTGTTAGGGTTGATCAATCTGATTGAACCAACCCAGAAAAGATGCATTTATATTAAACTTAAGTGAATGGACAAGATTGTCCTTATAAAGAAAATAAAAGAGCTGTATACTAATGTACACGCCTATTACAGTACAAGAAAGAATAATAAAATATAGTAGAATTACAAAACTACCCTTTATTTTCTTTACAAATAAGGGGATCAGTTACCAGAGAGACTCAGAAGTACCAGAGATCACCTCCTTACTCTCCCTTCTCTCAGAAGTTTTCATCTCCCCCTCCACTGAGGACAAGCTTATTTGGTCCTTAACCCCAAATGGTTCCTTCACTACCTCTTCCTTCATTCAGCACTTAACCACCAGCCCATCTAGGAGGAAAGAAATAGGAGATTATTTGATGAGAGTTACTCCTCCTTGGAGACTCTTAGAGACCATATCCTAGCCAACATTAGCAGCTGGATGGTGAATAGTAAAGTGTTTGAGGGAATCAGTTGGAATGACATTCAAAGAGATTGGATAGCCCTTCTGTCAACCTCTCCTTTTCATCCTCAGCCTCCCTTGAAAATCACCCCAAGACAAGACTGTGAGCTTATTCTGAATTTTGGTGGTAGCTTTAGGAGGTCTGCAGAGAACAGCTCAAATGCTGGAAAAGGAGGCTTGATCAAAAGAGTGAATGGAGATGTGACTTGGGCCTCTAGTGGCCCTGCAAAGGTGGCTGATGCGTCAGAAGCAGAGGCTAGGGCCCTCCTGGAGGGCCTCAGAATTGCCAAATCTCATCAGTTCTGTCTCATTGCAGTCGAAGGAGATTCAAGGAATGTTATAAGCTGGGCTTCAGGACAGACTTTGGACCCGTGGAAACTATCTCATTTGCTATTTGAAATCAGGGAGCTGGCCTCCTACTTACAATGCAACTTCAGATGGATTCCTAGAGAATTAAATCATGTGGCTGATAGTCTAGCTAAATCTGGGCTGGGAAGGGATTTTTTGTATAGTGATCATACTTTGCCTTTGTAGTGGGCTTTCTCTTTTGTTTTGTTGACAAGGCTTTGTACATCTCCTCATGTACATCCCTCCCCCTTTTTTGATCTAATGAAATCTGTTATCTTTTCTCAAAAAAAAAAAAAAAGTAAAATCAAATAGCAGGTTATGAAGTTAACACAGAAATTCAATAATCAATCTAGCAATAGATGCCAGAAGTCTGGAATACAAACAAAAACTAATACTTGCAAGATGATTAGAAATCAATATTACAGAAAAAATAAGAAATTAAATTGAAGTAAATAAAAAACAAAAATTGAAACATGCCCTTTTTGAGAAAAAAACTTACAGATTTCATGTTTCTCTAGTGTAGAATTGATTGCAAGAAACCGCATTTGATTTCATGTTTCTCTAGCTTCATGCAGACAATAAAAAGAGAACTAGAGCTTCATTCTTTTTCTTTTATTTACATTTTTTTATTTGTCTTGGCAAAGAGGTTGGCTCCTTAGAGGTCTACTAAGTTATAGCTAATGGCCTGGTAACAAATTAGAAAAAAAAAAAAAAAAACTCCTTCCTTTGAGATGCAGTGGTGTACACCTTGCAAGGTCAAGGCCTAAGGCTTCAGAATGCATGCCCGAGGTCATAAACCTAGTGGATTTTGTTAATTAATTGTGTTTTTGATCCCTGAATATGTATGTAGCCGTTTAATAATTTGAGTGCCATTTTCTGATTCAAATGCTTTTTTTTCAGATGCAATGGGAAAATAAAATACAAAGAGGTGTTGAAAGTGCCAAGAAAGCAAAGAGCTGGCTCTTGGGGAGACCTGGAGTGATTCTTGCAATATGCATGCTCATTTTAGCAGTCATCCTTCATCGACTGGGTTTCATTGGCAGTTAGACAATGAAGGCAAATTAATTTTTCCTTCATAAGTGATGTAGGATGTGACAAAACATCCATATTCTTCATGATGTTATTGAGCTTAGCTCGAGGGCGATGCATACTTCAGAAGGGATCCTGAGTGGGTTAAGATACCCAATGCTCTGTTTCTTTTCCTATACTAACATGTTTTCTACTCTTTCCATTCTTTTCAACATTTTGATGTTTTCTTTGGAATTGTTTATTAAATATAAAAGGCAAAGTTTTAGAAATTTTACTTTGAAGAAAAATGTGATAGAAAAGGGGAGAAAAGGGAAGAAAAAAAATCTGTTGTTTGGTTGAGTTAGAGAAAATTGAGAGAATATTCTTTTCCATCAGTTTTTTTGAAGGAGATATAGAAAAAGTTATCATTTCTTTAACCACATTTATATAGCAACCTCTGTCAACATGTAGCAACAGTCACTCTCTTTAATTATTTTGGTATTCTTTCTCAGTTCTTCCTCAGATGGATGATGTTTTACAAGTTAATTCTATTTTGTAGTGTAACTATATCAAAACTCCAAATGTTTAAAGAGGGATGGTGATTTTGGTGCCCATTGGTCAATAGTGGAAGAAATTCTACTTAATTTAACAAATTGCATGGTGCCATTATATTTCTTGCATTACCTTTTCAGTCAGTATCTAACTCAATCAACTCAAATGGCTTTTATCAAAGCTTGCCAGAAATCTCCGTTCAATCATATTTAGCCTCAAGTGCCTGTTGGTCAATTGACCAACTATTACCGCCACCCATTTACCAATTTTGAATAAATGAACAAAGAAATGCTGTAAGTTTGCTCTGAGGGGTACCCAAAACTCCTGTAAATTTGGCAAAGTCAATCAAATCAATATGTCCTCTATTGATTGATAAAAGATAGGAGATATCTAGTTTAAATATATGCAACTTCAGTTTCAAGATTAAAAGTATTCAAAATGCAGTAAAAAACAATTTTAAGAGATGTATCAGGATATACATGGATATAGTAGAAAAAATTAAGATACACATGAACATACACCAGATAAATTCAAATAAATCTCCAAAAATACATCAATAGCACTAAATTTGAATCTCAATAAGAGACATGAACTTCGATGGTTTACGTGAAGTGTGAACCATCGAAACACACTTTTGGGATTGTTATTCCATGTGTAAAACTTCTGAGCATCTCCATTCCTTGCGTTATTTTTTCTAAAATAGAGTTTTAAAAATATTTAAGAATTAATTCCTTTGTTCATTTCAAGGTTCTCTGTTAGGGTTTTGGATCTTCTCTTTTTAAGAATATTATAGTTATGATGGAGCCTTTCCAGCTGTTTTTTGGGGTTATATCAGACAAGGGCCTTAATATCAATAAAAATAATATTTTTATAAAAATTTCAAAAAAAGCTAACTTTTCAAAAATAATATCAGTAATATTCATCTTCGCCTCCCGCCGCCGTCTTCAGCACGCCTCCGGCTATATCCGCCCGCCTCTGCCTCCGGCCACGCCTCCCTCTTGATATAACCCCTTTAAAATATTCGTGAAGCCTTACACTTGTGCCCGACTGTTGGAGCTTCTGATATAAAAAAACAGTGTCTGTGACTGTGAATCCATTCTCGTTATTAGCTTTCGTTTTCCCGCAATGAGTGGGCGTTAGATACGGCTTCCGAGAAAACAACTAGTGGAGGATCATCTCCCCGGACGGATAATGACTCAGTGGAGGAGTTCCTCCAGGTGACGCTTGATCTCCAAGATGACGATACCATCATTCTCCAAAGCGTCGAACCGGCTACCGTCATTGATATCGATTTGGAAGTCTCCATCGGGAGTGCGACAGAGACGCCAGCATCATCGAGATCGCCCACGATTAGGCGTAGTTCTTCCAATCGGTTACGTCAGTTTTCTCAGGAGCTTATAGCTGAGCTTAGGAGGTTCTCGTGGGGCCAGCATGGCCGTGCATCTCGGACGCCGTCTGCTTCTGCCTCGCCACCCTCTGCCTCTACCGCCCAGAATGGTGCCAGCACCTGCTCTGCTTTAGATTCGGTTTTGGCCGCTTGAGCTCTCCGGAAGCAACGAGTGCAGCTCGAACGATCTAAACTCGGTGCTGAAAGAGCTCTTTGAGGACTGAGATTCATTAGCAACAAAAGTAACCAAGGCGTTGACAAGTGGAATGAAGTCGAAAACAACTTCAATGAACTTGCGCAGGACGGTCTTCTCCACCGTTCAGATTTTGCACAATGCATAGGTTTTCTTCTTCTTCTTCTTCTTCTTCTTCTTCTTCTTCTTCTGTAATTCTGTTATTTAGTTAGCTTTCATGCATCCGTCCAAGGGAAAAAAAAAAAAAAAACATCCGATGTTAAAATTCAGAAAAAAAAAAAAATTGTTTTCTCTTTCTGTGTTGTTTGAAGGAATGCGAGACTCGAAGGAATTTGCGTTGGAACTGTTCGATGCATTGAATAGGAGACAGATTAAGATGGATAAGATTGGCAAAGAAGAACTTCACGAGTTCTGGTGTAAAATTACCGACGAGAGCTTCGATTCTCGGCTCCAGATCTTCTTCGACATGTGTGCATTCAAAAGAACTCAAATAGTTGTTTTATTATTTAGCCACCCTCGCCTCCGATTCCGGCAACGTTGCCGGAGGTGGGTGGAGGCAGAGGCAGCGGCGCTGGTGGTGAGCGGAGGTGGCGGCGTTCGGCAAGGGAATGACCACCAACGCCACTGGTGGTGAGTGGAGGTGGTCGGGCCGAACTATAAGAATGCTGGTCCGAGCTAAATAGCAGTGTCGGTCTCAGAAGTTGGATCTCTTACCAAACATCTGTGTCCTGTTCGGATTGGGCTTCCGGGGTTGTCGAGATGAGGTTAGCCGCCGAGGTATTAGGGATAGAGTCCCATTCCCCGACGAGCCATCTTCCTTATTCCTCTTTATTCGTGGTTGTGCTCATCCATGTGACGTGTAATTGATGTGGTTGAAAGGAGAAGATGGGGGGGCACCCTAATAGCGTAGTTCGATCAGGCTATGCCGACGTGGTTGAGCTAGCCCGATGTAGCTAGGCTATGTCGACATCACCAAGTTAGGAAGATGTGGCAAGGCGATAGTTGGGCGGCCACGTGTCTTGCAGGACCAACTCGGCCATGACCCGATCACCACTCCCCCAACTTTGAAGTCGAGGAATGTAATCTCCTAGGTTCATTACCTGGTTGAGGAACTTCCAAGTATGCATATCATTCGTGTTGTATTGGTTGTTGCCGAGGAATCCTCCGATCGTTGGCTGTAGAACTTAAAAACCACATCACCAAAACAACCAATTTGATTGATAAAGAAAGTGCAATGGATATCATGATAAAAATCTGAGGTTCAAACCAATTTGGTTTTGGATGAGTTGCGTATTGTCCCTCCCAGTCTGAGATGGTAAAACCAAAACCCGACTCCCGAACTTGTGTGAGTGAAATATGTTGAATCTTACCTGAATCAGATCCAGGTTTATGAACCACCTAATCGGAACTTTAGAAAACAAAACAAAATACTCTTCCAGAGATATTTAGACAATTCAATGGGAAGAAAGAGAAAGGGTGCCCTCAATCCAACTATAATTGGAACTTTAACTGATTTCTGTACTATATATGGCTTTTTTTGTCTCTACTTTTATCTGAAATCCAACTATACACAGTTTGGGATTTGTTTAAACAGTTGAGATTTTAGAATCAAAATCTATACAGTTATCAAAGAAAACAATGATATGCATGGGTTGATGTGGAGAACCAGCTCCATTGGCTCTCCTCTCTCTCAAGTCACAATAGTGGCTAAATACAGGATAAGCAATAAACACAAGAATTTGGTTTCATTGGATTAGAATAAAAACAGAAGAACGAACAGGACAAACCTTATCTTTCAAACATGTGAAGTAGCTTCATCATTCTAACATTATCAAGCTTTGGAAACAAAATCTTGGTCTCTCTGCCAAAGGCCGAGTGATGCAAAACGTCATAGAACCAATCGAGAAGAAACATGATCATTGATGTGGATCAAACGCCGATCTGAACAAATCACAAAAAAATCCTATAAAATCTAATCTTATAAAATTTAGTTGAAATAAATCTAGATCGAGCAATAGAAAACTTCAAGAGCTCATATCCTTTCTTCTTAATCAATCTCTGTTCATCGGTGAAGTTATCCACAAAAGGTTTGCTCTTGTCGAACGCGGGAGTTTGAGAATTTTGGGGTTCAAATTTTTTTTCTCTCTCTCCCTCTCATGCTAATAGGCCAATTAATTGGTTTTAGATCGGCTCAAGTCCGGTTTAAAGACAAAAACCGTCGAGTCAATTCTTTTGATCGTTTTACTTTTCGAAGCGGCGGTCTAGATAAGAACTTATTTGTCACTATAGCGGCGGTCTTAAAGACCGCCACCTTAGGCTCGTTTTCTTGTACATTAGAATAAGGTTTGGAGACCGGAGAGTTATAGCAGCTGTATAAGACAGAAGTGAAAATATAGTATTTTTTTAAAAGACACATAATAAACAGAAAGAAAAACTAAAGAGTTAAGGGCCCAACCGGGTTCGAACCGGTGACCTCTTGATCTGCAGTCAAATGCTCTACCACTGAGCTATGGACCCTTGCGAATGGGGAATTTGATGTAAACGTGATTATCAGAATATAGTCAAATAAATGGTCCAGTGTAGGACCCACAAATAGCCACGTGGTCTTGTATTTCAGGAATCATTTGAAAATAACGTTGTCCATTGCAGAAACCTACAATTCAAGAGGCAATCTACGAAGCAAAAATAGAATGAATGCTCCCATCATTACTCATAAACCAGGATTCTATTTAGTTTTATTTGGATGAAGGGATAATATTGGAATAATGACAAAAAACTTTAATCGTTCAAGCACATTAATAAATATATCAACAAAATGAAAGTACATCAATGATTTCAAATAATCATTCAAATCTAAAAGCTGAGGTTCTTGTACACGGATTGGTTTGGATGGTATCCAACACAAGGGGTGGATTCGAGTCGAGCCCAGCTCGAGCTCAAGCTTGGTTCTAGATAGAATATTGAGTTTAAGTTGGGTTCGGTTTGAGTTTGATTTAAGGAAAAATATTTTATAAATATAAAAATTATATATAAAAAATATTTTTTTTATTTACTTAAAAATTATGATTTATAATAATTAAGAATAATATTTATATTATATATATTATTTTTTATAATTTTATCATATATATATATATATTTGAGTTCGATTCGCTTATCAATCGAGCCTATAAATTGGGCTTGAGCTCGATTCGAAGCTCGATTGAAACCAAGCCGAGCCGAGCTCAAGCAACTCGTGAAAAGCTCAACTCGTTGCCACCACTATCCAGCACTACATTTGTATTTATCAATGTTTTCAACCTATCGTTGATCTGGTTGCTTGAACTATTCGAACTGTTATCCAATTAGGATTTCGGGTCTAGTTCAGTTCAAACCTGTTAGAGGGTAAAAAACCGTTAACTTGATCAATAACCACTCAACCCGGTTGATTCAACTGTTGACCCGTTCGACCTGATGACTAGGTTGCGGGTTGCATGCCCCCTTGGTAGCTAGGCAATGTGCACCATTGCACCCATCCCTAGCTAGTTTCCACTAGGCCCACTACCTTTAAATCCCTTGTGTATCTACTAATATGGGATAATTCCAATGTAGGGTTTGGATTAGAGCTGTCAAATAAGCAATAGGGGGTCTCTTAAAACGAAAAACCCTGCAAATACTCAATAAGCGAGGGCATCCAGCTACACATTGAGAATATCTCCCCATGAAATTAAAAGAATCTTTGATGTTCTCAAATTTTTGCTTTGTGGAGATCCCAATTCATCAAATAAATATTCATTGTGATTCTTCTAATCTTCCATATATATATTATCCATTATCAAATTTTTACTATTGGCAGATATGATGTCTGTAGATATGTTAAACAGGTTCATAATTCTGACTCTGATACCGTAAAGAACATTGATTGGTTATAAGATTTTTAGATGTGATGTCTTTATTGTATTATAGGCAGATCATGGTGGTGTCTTGGATCTTCTCCTTACATCAATCTTATAGTAATTGCAATTGTAATGACTATATACAAGTACAAGTGATCCGTGTTCGAAGCCCAGAAAGAGAAAGATATTTCTCTTAGAAGAGAAGAATAATGTTTGGAGACTGGAGAGTTATAGCAGTTGTATAAGACAGAAATGAAAATATAGTATTTTTTTAAAAGAAAATTAGTAAACAGAAAGAAAAACCGAAAAGGTAAGGGCCCAACCGGGTTCGAACCGGTGACCTCTTGATCTGCAGTCAAATGCTCTACCACTGAGCTATGGACCCTCACGGATGGTGGATTTGATGTAAAATTTATTATCAGAACGTAGTTTAATAAATGGTCCAATGTAGGACCCACAAATAGCCACGTGGTCTTGTATTTAAGGAATCATTTGAAAATAACGTTGTCCATGTTTAACATACGTGGTCCACTGAGCTATGGACCGTTTTTCTCAAGGTTTTTAAAAACGAACCGGTCAGGGGTCCAGTTATCGGTTCGAACGGTCTGACCGTTCGACCTGAATGGCCAGTCTGTTTTGACAAAAAATAAAAAAATTAAAAAAAATTGGAAAACGGTCAAAACTGTTCGAACGGTTAACTGGCTGGTTCAGCGGTTTACTGACCAAAATCAACGGTTTTGGGGGAAAACGGAACCGATCAGGTGATTGATTTCCTATTTTTCGGTCCGACCGTGGTCCAGTTTTGAGAGGGGGGAAAGTTGGTCAATGGGATTTTGGTTCCCATTGACCAATAATCCCATGTTCTTTTTTCAATTTTATGTGGAGAACAAATATAGTTTATTTTCTTGGGTACCACTTACCCAAGAAAGTGATATTCACTTCCTAAACGAGTAAACAACTTTCTCACATGAGGGGAAAGTTGCCAACACTTGAACGGGGCAAAAATACCCCTATTAATAATGAATTTATATGACTAAAATAATTATTACTTTATTTACCTGAAAAATAAAAGAACATAGGTAAATGTATTTATTCGGATAAGTATTTCTCAGAAAAAATTTATCTAGATAATTACATTTACCTGGATAAATAACTTATCGAAAAATGAATGGACCTTAGTGTCTCTTAACCCCAATTGTTGAAGAAATCTGCAATTCAAGAGGCAATCTACGAAGCAAAAATAG
The DNA here is from genome assembly GCF_000365185.1 of Nelumbo nucifera. The sequence continues at coordinate 4,014,504 of NW_010729105.1, read as the reverse complement.
AATAAATGCTCACGTCATTACACAAAACAGAAAACTCACACCATTACACAAAACAGAAGAGTAATCAGGGATTCTATTTAGTTTTATTTGGGTGAAGGGATAATGACAAAAAACTTTAATCCGTTTAAGCACATTAATAAATAAATAACAAAACGAAAGTATATAATCAATAATTTCAAAGAATCATTCAAATCTAAAAGCTGAGGTTCTTGAATAGGGCTGTACACGTATTGATTGGATGGTATTCAGCTCTACATTTGTATTTATCAATGTTTTTAATTCAGTCAAGACCTGTCAAATGGTTAAAATCGTTAATTTAGTCAACAATCATTCAACCTACCTGCTTCGACCACATGAGTTGCATACTTAATGTATGCAAACTTTTGTAAGTCATAATTTTGCATTCCACTGTCTGATTGGGGTGATTATTATTATTATTATTTATTTTTTGATTTTGGGTAAATTTTTCGAGATCTATGTGTCCCAAGGAGCCATAGGCACCTTGCCCCGCTGTTTTTGCGAAAAAACTCTTTTTTGGCCTCAAATTGCAATTTTTAATATTTTATATAAATAAAAATTAAAAATTGAATTAAGAAACATAAATTAAATATAAAATAATACATATAACATATCTAAAGTATATCTAAAACATATATATATATATATTATAACATATCTAAAACATAAATCAAACGGCACAGTCTGAACCCTTTGACCCAGTTGGTCGAACCATTGACCCGCGACCCAAAGGCAAAAACAGTTCGGCCTCTGGGTCCGTTTTTAAAACATTGGTATTTATATTTGATTATGAAATCCTTAGATCACATCCAATTATCATGTTAGATTTCAGAATGGATTTAGGTTTAATTTGTAATCATTTTATTGCATTTAAAATGGCTAAAAACTTAAGAAATTAAAAAAAAATAATTATTTTTAATTTATATATGTATAATAAATGTATATAAATATAAAATATTAAATTTATCAATTATAAACTTTATATAATTATAGTATATATAATAATTTTTTTTTTGAACTTGGTTGTCTTATTCGCTTATTAATCGGATGCAAGTTCTAACATCCAAATTTAGGATAATTGGAAATAATTTTTTATTGGACTTAGATTTTAATCATCCAATCTGGTTAATGGATGTAAGCTCTAACACCCAAATCCAAGATAATTGGATTTGAAATCAAATCAAGTATTGGACTTTTGGAGTTCATTCATAGACTTATCCTTGAATAGTTTTTTATTCTCACACATGCCTCCTCCCCCACACATGAAAGCAATGTTTTAAAAACTGACCCAGAATTTACCCGCTTTTGCCTCCGGGTCACAGATCACCATTTTAATCGTTTGGGTCAAAATGGGTCAGATCGTTACATGCCAACACTCTATATATTTAAATATATTATATTAATAAATAGTGTATAATTATGTTTTACATATAATATATGTATTAGTTTCTATTTAATTTCTGTTTTTAAATTCAATTTTCAATCTTTTAGTTATAAAAAATATTAAAAATTGCAATTTGAGGCCAAATTTTTTTTTCACAAAAATAGCATGACAAAGATGCATAGATCTCAAAAAGTTACCCAAATGAAAAATAAAAGATCACCCCAATCAAGAATTGGAATGCAAAGTTATGGCCTCCAGAAGTTTGCACATAAATTAAGTGTGCAACCTGCAACCCGTTGACTAGATTAAATGGGTCAACTGTTGAATCACCTAGGTTAGACAATTTTTGACCGAAGGGTAAGTTTCAACAAAATCAGACCCAAAATGAAGACCGAGTGACGATTCAAACGGTTTAACTAACCAAGTCAATGACAGATTGAAAATACTACACAAAAGTATATTAGGCTTGGAGCATGGATAAGCATAGGCTCACCAATACTTTTGTGCTAAAATTTAATTATTTATAATGAGGGCAGAGATGATTGAACACTAGACCAATTGGTCAAATAAGCTCTGGTACCGTCTAAAATAAACATTCATTGTGATTCTTCTAATCTTCCATATGATGTTTTTAGACATGATGAGCAGGTTTGCCATTCTGACTCTGATACCATAAAGAACATTGATTAGTTATAAGATTTTTAGATATGTCTTTACAGTATTATAGGCGAACCCCTCAAATTTACCAGTGGCAAATCACTGTAGAATGTTTGGATCTTCTCCTTGCACCAATTTCATAATGTTGGGGAAGATACATTATAGTAGCAAAAATGAGTGTGAAAAGCAATCCCAAGATAGAAATCAACTTTTCCCTAAGTTTTGTGTGATAAAAATGGGTTTGTCAACAATAATGACAATAGATAAACAATTCAGATAAATAATAGAAAATACAAATAGCAATTACCACAAAATAATACATTGGAAATTTTACATGAAAAACCCAAAATTGGGGAAAAGTCTCACACTAATTAAAAAATTAATGGGTACAACAGTCTTCTTTAGTTGCAACTAGAGGTTTACAAACATCAAAGAAATTATCAGGCTCACAAGTCACAAGTACAGCATCAACATCATCAAGCATAAGGTGGATTTCAAGAAAACAAAGGTTTGGATCTCACCAAGTTGTTGTAAATATGAAATTGAGAAGAAAGAAGAAACAACTAATTTGAACTAGAGTGAGGTTCTTAACTCCTTGAACAACACTAAAACTCATTAAGGACGGGCTTGAAAACACATCCAAACTTGGTCTTGAATGGAACAAAAACAAAGCTCTTTTCTTCAAAAACTCAAAAACTCAAAAAACCCTCGGTTCCCCTTTTTTCTTCTTCTCACCTTCTTCACATCAATGGTTACGAACAGGCCTCCACAATACAGCTCCTTTTGGGAGCGTAAAAAGGTGGGATGGGGCCCTCATATGGGCTGGACCCACACCCAACACATAATACATTGCAATTGTACATTGAAAACATCTCACCTTAAATGACAACATACAAGTACGAGAGATCCTCATAATGTGAAACTGCAGTAGGAGAGATCACTTGGCATATGGAGAAGATCCAAGTTCCACCAGTAGCATATCATAACCCTAACAAATGCTTTGATAAAGCTTAACCGAATATAAGAATTACTAATAGTTTTCACTTGATGAATTTGAATCTCATCAACATCAAAGACCATAGCGCTGAGACAGAGAGAGAATCTTTCTCCGTTAGAACGTTAGAATAAGGTTTGAAGAGTTTAGAGTAGTTGCATAAGACAGAAACGAAAATATGGTATTTTTTAAAAGAAAAAAAAATTAAAGTAGGGCCCAACCGGCTTCGAATCGGTGACCTCTTGATCTGCAGTCAAATGCTTTCCAATGAAATATGGGCCCTTGTACATGGTTATATTGATTATAAAATTAACTATTTGATTATAGCCAAATAAATGAGCCAGTATAGGACCCACAAATAGCCACGTGATCTCGTATTTAAAGAATCATTTGATAATTAGGTTGCCCATATTTAACACTTCTTTCTTACTCTGGTTATTTCAAAAATATCCAAAGAGGGTTTTAACACATGCTTTGCACATGATAATTCATGTATTTTTTAATTTTTTATATTTTTGTTTTCACTATTTATCATATGTAGATTGCAAAGCTCCTCATATTGGGGCTATAAAGTTTTGGGTATCATTGACAAACTTATCTATTTGGCTAGACTCTTCTTTTTGTAATGTTTTATCTACATATTTTTTTTTGTTTATTTATCAAAAAAATGTAAGATTTAAAAAGGGGGAATTGAATGAGGTGAAAATTGTAGTTCAAACTACATTTTAAATCTCACAATTAAATAGGGATTAAATTAAAAAAATGAGTATTTTAGTCAAAAGAAAGTTCCACAATTTTATTCATATTTTTAATAGTTGTGTAAATATGGAGTAATAGATGTGTTCAATTTTTCTATAATTTTTTATTTACATGTGTGTAAAAATAATATTGCTATTTACACTTATTTTTTGTTTAGTATGTTAAATATATGATATTATACATGTGCCCAAATGTTTTTTTTTGTAAAATTTATGTATCTTTTGTTTTTGTTTGTTTTTATATTTTATTAATTTTTATTATTTAATTATGATATTCAAGATTGACATATTTGACCCAAAAGTTGTACCAGTGATCTTTGCCAAATAGGAAAATAATTTCATTTTTTCTTAGTTTTAGATTATGTATTTCATTTTCATCATCAATAAAAATAATTATTGTTTATTACATTTTTTTTTTTAATTTGAGTATTAGAAAAATATCATAAATGCGTTTATTTTTTTACATTTTTGTAATTTTCTATATTTATTTATATTTAAAAATTTTATTATCTAACTATGACTTCATCAGTTGGCCAATTTGATTTGGATAGTTGAATTGCTTAGTCATCACTTGGATAAAGAATGATTTTGTTTTTGAGTAAGTTTTAAAATATATGGGTTTATCTATACTATTTATAAAAGTGTGAATGACGAGGTATTAGTTTCTAGAATTTTTCTTTATTGAAATATCCCTCATCTTGAATTTAGTTCATCTCCATTGAAAGGGCAGAAAATGTAATTAAAAGAGTACAATTAAGTACATTCAATTACCTCTCATTAAGCCTCACATTTAAGTCATTAAATAAACCGCATTCTCTCTCATTGAATCCAACGCTTATACTTTTGTTTATCATCATTAAATTCCACTAATAAATCCATACACAATAATTATTAATAGAATGAAATTTTATATTTTTAAAATAAACCTAGAAATGAAATCATATTTTCCATCTAGGTCATGGGTAAGTACTTCAATCATTTGGGTCAAATGGATGATTTCATGATGTCATAAATAAATAATACAAATTTAGAAAAATAAAAAACAAAAAATATAAAAAAAGAAATTTTGAAAAAAATGGACACATTTCTATTATTATATTTTTGTCATATTAAAAAATAACAATGATAAAATAGACATAATTTTATTAATAATGGACATCAAATATACAACTTAAAACCGATGGGAAATTAAATCATCTTCCTATCTAAGGGGTGGGTTAGTACTTCAACCATGATGTATAATTAAAAACAATGTTCAAAATATCAATATGCCCGATACACCGGTAGGGGTTTATCGGGCAATATCGATAGTGTTTTTTTTTGCCTTTTTTTTATTTTTTTTTTCCACATCCAGTTCAGGGGGCCAGTTTAAGGCTCCTCCACCCCCTGAACCAGTCAGAACCCCGATACAGCCCCTGTAGGGGCGTATCGGGAAGCCATCGGCATGATATGTATCAATCGATACGGGCTGATACGTATCGATACTTTGAACCTTGATTAAAAATAAAATGTTTAAAATAGAATAGTACAAAAAATATGAAACAATTTTGGGCACATCTATAATATTATATACTAATAATATAAAAAAATAAGTATAATAAATAATAATTATTTTATTAATGATATAAATGAAATGCAAAATTTAAAATCAGTTTGAAAATGAAACCATTTCCATATCTACATGGTAGGTAGTCGATCTAACATTCTGGGTCAAATGGGTCAATCTATGATGTCTTAACTAAGTAATGAATATTAAATACATACATACATATATACATACATATATATACATAAACTCAAAGAAAAGTATAAGCTTTCTATATATAAAGCATTTTGATACAATTCTATTGTTATATATTCACCATATTAAACAAAAATAAATCTGAAAATAAGAATTACTTTTATCGATGGTGAAAATGGAATACATGATTTAAAATCAACCAAAAAAGCAAAATGGTTTTTCCATCCAAGTGATGGGTTAGTGGTTAAACTATCAATGCCAAATGAATTTTATTACTAAATAATAAAATACATAAAATTCTAAAAAATATAGAAATTTGTTGGGTACATTCTATAATATTATATATTCATCATATAAAAAAGTGTGACTAATGAGAATTATTTTCACTAATGATAGAAATGGGATAAAAATTAGGATAAAAAATAAAGAGCATTAAAGTTTAACCCATGACCTGACTAACCATGTCAAATGATTCAATAATTTAATTAGCTAGGTCATCGTAGGTAAGTAGTTTGGTAGGGATGCAAACACATCAGATCAGATTTGAATTAAAGTATATTCAAATCTTATCTTATCCAAAGATTCGACCGGATCTCATAAATATTGATTTGAACCCAGACCCGATCAAGATGTTAGATATTCAAATCTGATATGATCCAATTTATTTTTTTAAAAAAGTAATAAATTATTAAAAGAAAAAGGAAAATATAACAGTTGAAATAAAAAACAAAAAATATAAGTATTTTTTCAACTATTTCCATCATATAAAAAGTTTACACAAATGCAATATAAATAACATATTTATAAATAAATAATAAATAACATATATTTTTATATAAATAATATATATACTATATATAAATAATTGATTTGTCCACATTATTAAAAACCAATGTTCAAACAATATATTGAATTGCATTTCCTCTTGGTAAATAAGTAATTTTTATTATCTCATAAATTAAATAATAAAAATAAAAATATAGAATTTTTTATAGATTTTATAAAAAAATTTGAACATACATTAATATTATATATTCTTAATATTAAACAAAAATATGTTTGAAAAAATGAGAATTATTGTTAGTAAAGATAGAAATGGTTAAAATACAAAGAAAAAAATGAATTAATGCCTTAATCATAGTCCATTTTGTTGGTTAAATAGGTTAATGGTTCAACTAGTAAGGTCCTTTGGTTATTGATTATCATCATCATCATCATTTGGTATTGCCACATGCAAAAATAATTACAGAAATAAGAATTACTTTTATTAATGATGAAAATGTAATACATGATTTAAAATAAATAAAAAAAAATGGTTTTTCCATCCAAGTGGTGGGCTAGTGGTTCAACTATCCATGTCAAATGGATCAACATATGATGTTATTATTAAATAATAAAATAAATAAAATTCTAGAAAATGTAGAAATTTGTAGATAATTTTGGGTACATTCTATAATATTATATATTAATCATATAAAAATGTGTGATTAATGAGAATTATTTTCATTAATGATAGAAATGGGATAAAAATTAGGATACAAAATAAAGAGCATTAATGTCTAACACATGGCCCCACTAACCATGTCAAATGGTTCAATGATTTAATTAGTTAGGTCATTGTGGGCAAGTGGTTTGATAGGGGTGCAAATAGATTGGATCGGATTTGAATCAGAGTATATATATTTGAATTTGATTTGATCCGAAGATCTGATCAAGTCTCATAAATATTGATTCAAATTTGAATCTAATCAATATGTTGTATTTCCAAGTCTAATACAACCCAATTTAATTTAAAAAAATAATAAATTATTAACAGGAAAAGAAAATATAATAATTAAAACAAAGAAAAAAAATAAGTATTTTACCAACTATTTTCATCATATAAGAAGTTTACAAAAATGCAATATAAATAACATATATATTATATTTAAATGATATACATATATATATATATATATATTGACCACAATATTAAAAACCAATATTCAAACAATATATTAGCATTGCATTTCCTCTTGGTAAATAAGTAATTTTTATTATCTCATAAATTAAATAATAAAAAGTAAAAATATAGATTTTTTTACAAATTTTATAGAAAAATCTGAACATGCATTAATATTATATATTTTTCATATTAAACAAAAAATATGTTTGAAAAATAAGAATTATTGTTAGTAAAGATAGAAATGGCTAAAATGCAAAGAAAAAAAAATGAATCAATGTCTTAATCATAGTCCAATTTCCTAGTTAAATAGGTTAAGGGTTCAACCCGTAAGGTCATTTGGTTGTTGACTATCGCCATCATCATCATTTGATGTTGCCACGTGCAACGGGTGTACATTTTTATTAGTATTTTTAAAAGCATTGGACATAGATCTAATTAGTAGCATTTATTAGTGAAAAATTAACTTAAATATGAGATTTAATAAGAGAGAATGTGAGTTAATACTATAAATACAATAGTTAATGAGAGGGGATTTAATGAGGTGAAAAGCATTAATTGAAATTACGTTTTCAACCTTCATAATTAGAGATTGACTAAATAACAATTTGACGGCATTTTAGTCAAAAAAAATTTCACACCCTCATTCGTAAATTAGTAAGTTTGCATGTGACAATTGTAGAGGATGATAATGATAGTAATAATACATCCAAAAATTTCTATAAACTTTATGTATTTTTTTTATTTTTTTGTTATTATATTTATTGTTTCTATTATTAATCAAAAGTAGATTATAAGATCCAAATCTGATTACCTAAACACCTCATACAAATATGTGATAATTGGATTGAGCTATGAAGTTTCAAATATCATGAACAAGCCTACTTGATTGGATATACTCTTATTTTTGTAATGTTTTTATCTTTATGGTGTATATTTTTTGTTTCATTTATCAAAAAATTATAAAAATTTAAATTGAGGGAATTGAATGAGGTGAAAAGTAGTAGTTTAATTTATGATTTAAACCTCAAAATTAAATAGAGACAAATTAAAAATGAGTATTTTATTCAAAAGAAAGTTCCACAATCTTATTCATATGTTTAATAGTAGTGTAAATATAGAATTATAAATGTGTTAAAAATTTTCTATATTTTTTTTTGTATTTTTGTATGTAAAAATAATTCTAATAGGTCACACTTTTTGTTTAATATGATAAATATATGATATTATACATGTGCCTGAATGTTATTTTTTGTAAAGTTTATGTATTTTTTCTCTTTTTTTTTCAATTTTATATTTTATTAATTTTTATTATTTATTTATGACATTAAAGGATAAAAAATTTGACCCAAAATTTGAACTATTGATCTTTGACAAATACTAAAATAATTTCATATTTTTTCATTTCTAAATTTTGTATTTCATTAAATCATCAATAAAAATAAATCTTGTTTAATACACTTATTTGTTTAATTTGATTAATAAAAATATCATAGATGTGTCTAATTTTTCTACATTTTTGTAATTTTCTATATTTATTTCTACTTTAAAAATTTTATTACCCAACTATGACTTCATGGGTTGATAAATTTGATTCAAATGGAATAATTGCTTAACTACTACTTGGATAAAGAATGGTTATGTTTTGAATTAGTTTTAAACATATATCTAATTGAAGCATTTATTAGTAAAACATAATTTAAATATAGGATTTAATAAAAGAAAATGGGAGTTGATATGTTAAGTAGAGGAATTAATAAGAGGGGATTAAATGAGGTGAAAAGTAATAATTGAAATTATATTTTTCATCCCTTATAATTAGAGATTGACTAAGTACACAAATATGGGCATTTTAGTAGCCATTAAAGCTAGCATTAAAGTTATAATAAAATAACTTTTATACCCTTTATCATACAACAAAATAAAGGGTAATTTTAGTCCATAAAAGTTTCACTCTACATCCACACTTTTATATGTAGTATAGATATAAATATAAGAAAACAAAAGTGCATTAATAATTTCAAAAAACTATTCAAACCTAAAAGCCTAAGCCATTAGAATTTGTTAAATGAGATCAATAGGGCTGCAAACGGATTGGATTTGGATCATATCTAGTTGCATCTGCATTTGTGTCCATAACCGATTATGAAATCTATAGATCTGAATTCACATTCGATTATCATGTCAAATGTTAGATTGGATTTGGATTTTATTTGCAACCATTTATTGTGTTTAAAATGACCAAAAACTTAAAAATTGAAAAAAATCAGTTATTTTTAACTTATATATGTATAACAAATGTATATAAATATAAAATATTAAATTTATCAATTATAAACTTATATATAATTATACTACAAATATATATATATATATATATATATATATATATATAACATAATAATTTTTTATCAAATGGATTTTAATCATCTAATCCGAATATTAATCGTATGCAAGTTCTAACATCCAAATCTAGGATAATTGAATTCATAGTCGAGTCGAGTATTGGACTTTCAGAGTCCATTGATAACCCTACACTTGAATAGGTTTTTATTCTCTAACGTACCAGCTCCCCACACATGAAAATAAAGTATATTAAGCTTGAAGCATGGATAAGTTCATGCTCACTCATACCTTGTGCTAAAATTTAATTAGCTATGATAAGAGTAAAGATGATAGAGTACTAGACCACTTGGTCAAATAAGTTGTAATATCAACCTAAAAACTTAAGTTGTTAGATGAGGGCCCTTAATATGTTTATATTCTCTAATAGATAAACATAAATTGGATTGCATGTTGGGTTTGGCCCATGATAAGAAAATACATGGTAGGCCCCATTGTCAATTCGATTCAAATAAGAAAGTTGTCTCCATTTTCTATTAAAAGATGGATCAGCCATCAAATGTTGGATGGTCACTTGGCACCCTCAAAAAGAAGAGGCACTTAGTCAAATCCATATTGTGAAGAACCTCACTGATGTACGATATTATCGTAGTTCCTATTGTATTGTATCTAATTGATGTATATTTTATTATTTTTTCTTCAGCCCCTACAAGGGCTTTTCTGTAATTATCTTATGTTTCCCTACAAAGGACTCTCTATACATACTCTAATTTCATTATCTATATAAGGGCCCCTTGGGGTAGGATCTAAGCATCCATTCTTCACCCCCAGAATTTTGTATTCTGCTATGGGTTTGTTGAGATGGTATCAAAGCAGGCTGCTCTACAATTTCTGCTCTTTCCTAGCTCATTTGTTGGGCATATTAGGGGTTTTGTTCTCTGGGTGTTTTGATTGGTGTTAGGGTTGTGCTCTTCAACCCTAACCCTAGTTCTTCTTGGAGGCTTCTGTCTGGAAGGATTTCGGACTAGTTGTGTCACCTAGATCCTTTTTTTTTCTCACTCAAAAAAATCAGTGGGAACTGACAAGTCTTGGAGGAGTTATAGTCTTCTCTCCTGGGCAGCAGCAGCCTTTTTACTCCTTTTGTGTACTAATTTCTCCAAGGCAGTAGTAGCTTGGCTCCTTATGGTTCAATTTTAAGCAGTTGCAAACTAAGGAATCTTAACAGTCTGACTTCTTCCTCCCTCAACAACAGCAATCTTGAACTTTTTTTTTCTGGTTTTCTCATGCTTTAGACTGAGGAACTTCAACAAACATAAATGGGGTGTTTGATAACGCTTTTTAGAGGTTTGGTGTCTGAAAATCAAGTTTTTTAGACATCAAGTCGTTTGGTGTTACTTCTGAAAATGGGTCTTAATCTCATTTTCAGATATGAATTTTAAAGCTCATGAGACGGTTCTTAATACACTCAGACGTGTTTTAGAGCAAGCCAAAAGTCGAAAATACTGCCCAAGAGACATGGAAATGACTTGATTTTGGCCCTGTTAACCCCAAAACCTAACATTTTCCTCCATTTGTGTTTTCTCTCTGAAAGGAACATCCTCACGACTGCCACTCGTCTTGTCCAAAGATCTCTGCTTGTCTCAACTGAAGGTCGTTGCTTGTCTCATTGAAGGTATCCCCCTCCTCCTCCTCCTCCTCTTCTTCTTCTTCTTCTTCAAATGGTTGTTCATAGGGTTTAGATATTCTTCTTCAAATGACTTTATGTTTAACAAATGTTGGCTTACAGTTATTCAATCTTTATGTTTATTTTGATTTTGATTCTAATCTTTATGTTTACAGTTGTTCTTCTTCAAACAACTGCACTTTAAACGACTCTTTATTTTGATTTTGATTTGTTTAATTACAGTTCTTATAATCTCCAAAACATCGATGAATTTGGTTATCATTTTTTTTTGGTTGTATGTTTGTATATGTTTCTGGCTTTTTCATTCATAATAACTCACACCATGAACTCCAAGCCCAACCTAACTGCAAACCACTTTTTCATTTGAAATCCATCTTATCTATTACTTTTAGGAGTAAAATGCATATGCATATTGTTCCTGAAAATCTCATGGGAGTAATCGTCCTATGAGATGAGCTATCTTTGTTTTGGAAACAAGATTACATTATGATTTTAATTGTTATCACAATACTATTTTAAATGAATTATCAAACCAATAACTTATTGATTTTAGCCGGGTGATTATTGGACTATAGAAATCCAAGACAACCACTCATTAGATAGTCTTGGAACTCCTGGATTGAGGAGCTATCTTTGTTTCTAATTAATAGCTAGGTCCAGGGAGATTACAATAGAGAAAACTTGGGGTTGGAAATATCATGCATTCTCAATAGGATGACAGGTTAGGAGAAAACACCTTGGAGTAGAATCTTCAATCTGTCATAGGAAGACAAAGGGATTTATACTGATGTGTACGGGAGGATAGGAAGATGGAATATTTACCTGCAAGTCAAAATTTAGCATTGCAATGGTGAATTCCTTCTCTCCTGTACTCTTGGAAAAATGTTGCTCCTTTATGCTTGGCATCCATCACAACTAGTGTGATATCACAGCCATCCTCTGGTGGTCCAACAGTTTTGACAAGAGCATCAACTACAAAGTTTAATGAAGCAAGATGGATGTTATCCTTTATACTGATTTTGGTTTGAAAAAAAGAAAAAAAACATAAAGAGAGAATTTACAAATTTTGTTATAGGAAATTCTATAAACCTTGTAATTACAGACCAACTATTTTCTTAATTGTTGACTAGAAAATTTTTGTCTAGGGTTAACATAAGAAGGAATTGGTGGGCCTTATAGGTGAAGTGCTAATGATAATGATGAAATTGAATCAGATTTGGATCCTTATAGGATGAGATCTAGAATTCAAATAACATGTTTCACATAATAGATGGAATCCTAGGATGAGATTAATCACCAAGACAACCTTAACAGCTATACATCTTTGACCACTCTTACAGATGAAAACACAACAATCAAGAGATGTTTGTCAGATGTATTTACAAGAGTGGAGCCAAATAGTTGAGTAGCAAGTTTAGAGATAAAGATAAGTAAAGATAACCTTATACAATTCACGATAGGCTACATTGTGAGGAAGTCTCCAATCTCAGAGCCTTTCCAGTAACACAACTAATATGGCCATTGGGAAAACCAAACAAGTGAAAAACAATGAATCATATGGAGAATGCCATTTTAATTATGTTGATTATTTCAATTTTAATTGTGTTATTCATTAATTTTAGTTATGTTAATTATTAATTATTAATTTTTTAAAATTATTTTAAATTTTATGTGTAATTTTTTAATTATTAATTATTTTATTAGTAATTAGTTAATTTTATTAATTTTAATTGTGTTATTTATTAATTATTATTTTTATTAATTTTTTAAAATTATTTTAATTTTATATTTAAATTGTTAATTATTTATCATTTTTTTATTAGTCATTAGTTATTTTTATTAATTTTAATTGTGTTATTTATTAATTAATAATTAATTTTTTTAAATTTTATTTGTGTAAATTACTAATTATTAATTACGAGTTATTAGTTAATAATTATTTTAATTTTTATTAAATATTAATTATGTAAATATTTTTAAAATTTTAATTGTGTTATTTTTTAATTATTAATTATTTTACTTTTGTGAAGTATTAATTACTTTAATATTTTTTATTAGTCATCAATTATTTTTAATAATTTTAATTGTGTTATTTATTATTTGTTATTCATATTATGTCAATATTATTTTGAATTTCATAAATTATTTGATATGAAATAGTGCAAATTGAACTCAAAATTATCAAATAGTTTGTTTTGGGGATAAAATAGTAAAATCAATGAACATCAGATGCTGAATGTCTGATCCAAGACAAACAACCTTATTTATTCAGACTTTAGAGCATTTAAAAAGTAGAAAAGCATCATAGCTCCTTTCAGATTTCAGACACTTTTAATATCTTTTTAACTTTTTAGATTTCAAATCTCAGATTTTAGATTTATCAAATGCCACCAAAGTCTTCTCTTCAAGCTGTTATAGAGAACTTCTCATTTCAGCTTGGTGTATCTCACTATTGTCTTTGAACCTGTCAATCACATTTCACTTCCAAAAAGTCTTATTAGGATCTCCAAATTTTCCTACACACTTACATGGTTCCATTGAGTTTGTGACAAGTGCTCTAATGTAAGAAAAAAAGTGTAGGAGATATTGACTCTCTAAACAGATCCTCTAGCTCTGTAAATGGATTGGATGGAATTGGATATAAAGCCATTCAAATTTCATTCATTTATATTCATATTTGATTTTCGAAATTTTACCATATGTCTAGACTTAGAGCAATGCAGCTGAAACAACCGTTATATCTCCATAGCTTCAAAAGAGGTAGCCTTCTCCTTTACAACCCCTGAGTATTATCCATTAGAGTAATACGATTCAAATCAAATTAAAATGCATTTGGAAATTATGAAATAGTATTGATAAATTAAAAATTACAAAATTATTATTAAAATGAACTAACATGACATTACTTAATTCTGTATATTGTGAACAAAATATTTAATATAAACTTTTATTAAACTTGAATTAGTGACTCTTCAATTAAAGAGTTTGACTATGATGCCCATAATACATGATATCGGAAAAATAAAAGTGGTAACCAATTAGTGGTATTCATCAAAATTCATGAGAGGGTTCTGATTGGTCAAAGCTCTTCCAGTATCATACCTTTTGGAATCATAGATTTACCCTAAAATATTACATTCAAACCAACTTTATTAATGGATAACTCAATACAACATTTAATTAATTTTTGATACCCTCATTCAGTAATTAATAACAAGGGGGAGATTGAGGTTGATTTTGCTCATAAAATTAGAGAAGGATGGGCAAAATGAAGAGGTGCATTTGGATTTTTATGTGGTGAGAATAGATTAAAGGAAATTCTATAAAATAGTTGTAAGGCCAGCAATATTTTACGAAACAAAGTGTTGGACAATAAAGAAACATGACCAAAAAATGAGTGTTGTAGAATGCATATCCAAGGATGGGCGGAAAAAATAGAAAAGAATAGGGTTAAAAATGAAATACTTCAAAGGAATTTATGAGTAGTTTCATAGGTAAAATGAGAAAAAATAGACTTAGATGATTCAATTTAGAACCACCTACAACACCTGGAAGAAATTAAAAATGATCATTCATAAGTTGAAGGCATAGAAGAACTAGGGGTAGACTAAAAGGACATTTGGTCTAAGATCACCTAAACCACCTATAAGAAAAAATGACCAGTTACAAGTTGAAGGGTTAGAAGGACTAGGGGCAGGCCCAAAAGACATGGTTCAAAGTGATAAGAATAAATGAGAGTGATTGCAATGCAAAAACTGCACCGTGAAGCAATCACATTAAATATTCCACACTTTTAATTGGTTTACATTAAATACATTAAAAATGTTGAACAGTTGAAGATGTCACATGTGATGTCCCACCTTTAGATTGGTTCATCGTAGCATTTGCCAAAAAAAATGTACATATGCATATACATATACATTTAAGTATGGGAAAATTTCTTAAACTATCATTAGTGTTTAGCTAATTGACTAACTCTACCCTTATTGTTTACATATTGCGTAGGTTTGGAATCGTAGGCGTTTATTGAATAAATGCTGCCACATAGGCACAACTTCAGCATTTCCCCTATTATGCAAATCTGTATGCATAGGGATTTGCAAAAGTAGCTAAACCATAAGGGTAGAGTTAGTCAATTAGCTAAACCATAAGGGTAGTTTAAGAAATCTGCCCTAAAATTCATAATTTAACAATGGATTTGACATTTTAGATCATTGGCAAGTTTTGCACATGCACATCATAGCATCTACATGCTCATGTGCTTTGCACAAGGCAATTTTTTATGATGATGATGATAGTAAATAATATGTTTTCAATTTTTTTATAATTATTTTATATTTCTATGTTTTAAAATATTATTCTTATTTTTCACACTTATTTTTGTTTAACAAATGAATATATGATATTAGAAAAGTGTCCAAATGTTTTCTATAATTTTTTGTATTTTATACATTTATGTGTTTTCATCTTTTCAATTATTATTATTATTATTATTATTATTATTATTATTATTATTATTATTATTACTATTATTATTTAACTATGCTATCAAGGGTTAATGCATTTTGACCAAAAATGTTGAAATGTTGACTTGCCACCAAATAGAAAACAACTTCATTTTTTGTTTGGTTTTAAACTTGTATTTTACTCTGATCGTCAATAAAACAATTAATTTTTGTTACACTTATTTTTTTAATATGGATAATTAATATAGGATTCAATGAAAGAATATGAGTTAATAACCTAAATGTAAGACTCAATGAGAGGTTATTGAATAAGGAGAAATGTAGTGGTTCAAATTATATTTTATGACCTCACGAGAAAAACAAAATTCAAAAATAGGAATACTATACTCAATAATACGATTAAATAAATGTTAATGGGAGTTAATATTTTATTATAATGATAATGATAATATTAAAAATATACACTTGGATTCGATTATGATACAGAAAAGACGATATGCCTAAAAAAACTTGTTATAACCAATGAACTAGTACTAATAAATGTAATAATCAAAGCCTTCCAAGTATCATGTTCCTCACTATGTACCCAACCTCCCCAACCCAATAAGGTTATATTAGGGTTCAAATTTCGACATGATGTACCCAATATGGGGTATATCATATTGTATCTTTCAAATTCCTATACAAGATACGATGGAAAATCATTGGTATTGTCTTTTTTCCACTGTATTAGACCCGTATCGGGTTGTATAAGAGGTGTATCGGGGAGTGTATCGGGTGTATCAATATATGCTACAAAAAAGATATAGGCAAAAAACGGAAAAAAAAACAAAAGGGGAAAAAACTTCTTTCCCTTGAAACAAACCTTCTTTCACCCTCAAATGGCTCTAAAATTCCAAATCTCATTTATAAAGTGCTAGATATGCAGAAAAATACGTGTGAATCATCAATGCTTTTGAATTTTTTTAAAGTTTTGAAAAATATTACAAAAATAGGTAATTTTTTTCAAATTTTCATAATATCTTATGATTTTTTCGTTGAATGCTTGAAAAATATTCAAATAAATGATGACCTACATTAAATATGTTTAGAATCACATTTTATGTGTTATGAGTAGATTTATGAAAATTTTATGAAGAGATTTGGAAAAAATATAAAATTACAAAAAAATTGGAAACATATTTTTATTTGCTTAGAAAGACTTATTATGTTTTAGATCTATGGATTATCTATCATATCTATAGAGCAATTTCAATTTCTTTTTTAATAATGTGTTTAATTTTCTTATATTTTTAGAATTAAAAATAATTAATAATTAATTTTTAATATATTATGTAATGTTTATTTATTGAAAATAATATCCATAGAGTAATTGAAATTTCTTTATATTATGTAATGCTTATTTATTTTGATTTTTATAATTTTTGAAAAAACTAAATAATAATTATTTAAAAAGAAATAATTATTAATTATATTTGCAATTAGAGATTATGCAAATGAATGTTTTATGATTGGATATAATTAACTATGATGTATAATTTATAAATTGTAGTTAAGCATAGGGTTTTTTAATGAAAATATAATTAACTATGATGTATATTTACATAAAAACCATTATAATATATTAATTTAATATATGTACACCTCATTGAGGCCTTATATTTAGTGTTATTGATGTATTTTTTATGACTTCTTGAATTATTTATAGTGTTTCTATGCATATCTATGTGTATCTTATTTTTTTTCTGATACACATACGTATCAAGGTATATTCTGATACATCTCTTAAAATTGCCTTTCTGATACACTTGATATTTCCGATACTTTCAACTTTAGGTCAAAGGTAGGGGCTGCCTTGGTGGAAATGAGACGAGGACATGGATATGAAGTGATTATATATATATATATATATATATATATATATATATATATATATCTTTTTATTTTAAATATTTTTTTAAAAGTGGGATACCTATTTTATTGGAATGAGAGGTTGAAGTTAAAAAATAGTTCTTTTACCAAGACTTTTTTTTGGAAACATGAACCTATGAACCATTTCTTAATTAAAAAAAAACTATGAATTCAGACTTCCCCGATCTTGACAAAAAGAAAAACAGTGATATCATTTTTTTTCTACCTTACCCATTATGTTGTCTGGTTGAATTTAGACTTTAATCATGTAAAATCCTTGATTCCCAATGCATAGATGTAAGAGATGTGAGGAATTCTCTCTTGTTGGTGTAAATTATCCACTTATCCTGGGTTTAGTCCCATCTTCTACATGTAATTGTTGAACACAATCGCTAGAAATCAATGTGTTATGTCCAAAAACCGTTGTATCTAATTGGTGATTACAGAAACTGTGTGGCAGATCCTGATTTGTTTCCTTCACGTGCATTGCCGAACACACGTTACCCTACAAAGCTAGTTTGTTGATCCTATTGCAACCATCTGAGCCGCATGTCCACGTGGAAAAATAAACACTTCTTTTAAGGAGGGTAGGTAGTTGGAGATTGAAATGGCTTCTAGAAGGAGGAGCGGTTGGGAGTCTTGTTTTTGGTTTACGATTATGCGTTTTGGGTTCTATTTTGCCTAAATTAACTAGATCATTTGTCAGTTACCAAAAATACCCTTCCTCTTGTTTAACTCACTTCTGGCTTGTACCCCTCCGTTGGCTACTGACCATTGGAAAGGAGGTCAATTCTTAGAATTACAAGCGCATAAGGGTCATTCTGATTAAGAAAGAGATTAGTTGGTTACAAAGAGAGAGTCTAAAAATCGATTAGAGGTCCAAAGAAGTCAATAGGCATAAGAGAAGATGAGAAGATATATGAACCCTCCCCTCAATAATGGATTGATGTGTGAACATTTGTTGCTTTCGTCGTTGTGTTTTCTTTAAAGAGGAGTGTTTGGATATTTGAATTGAAGATTGAAATTGGGTCTGGGTTTGAAGAAAGGAAATAGCAGAGAAAGATGGATAAAGAGATGGTGAGTGTTACAGGACTGGGATTCATGGCAGCTTTTGCAGTTTCAGGAAGTGTAGTTCTCATTGTTTTCCAATTGCATAAGCGTCTTCTTTCAGAATTTATGAAAAAGGCTGAACTAGAATTACGTGGTATCACTTTCATTCATTCATTTTTCTAATTAAAAAGATTGGTTTAAGCTTTTTTTTTTGAAATTTGGGGTTGTAGAGATGATAAATAAATTCATTTCTATGGTTGAATTTTAATGGGTTTTTAAGAAAATGTTATATTAGAATTTGGTTGTTGGTGGGTCTTGGCTATCTTTTGTTTCTCATTGAGATATTTTTCATCTCTCTCTCTCTCTTTCTCTCTCTCTATTGTTTTAAAATTTGCAGGACATGGACATGGACATGGGAGATGTCATGGTCAAGCCAAGAAGAGAGTTCGATTTGCAGAGGATGTGGTGGAGCCATCATCCAACAACAAAGAATACCGACGACAACATTCGAGAAATCCAGCGAAAACCAACCATTTTCCAGCAAGGCATGGCATCCTAAAGTGGAATCCTGTTGGAGAATTAGAGAACATGCCACTTAACAGGCTGGCTCTCTATAGAGGGATTTTAGAATATAGAATGCTCAAAGGATACTCTCTACCATACTTTTGAAAGTTTCACAGTTGAGAAAGAGTTTGCCTCCAATTTATACTCATCCAAAACCCTTAAAAATATTTTTCTTCCCCTTGACATTTTTTTCCCATGAAAAGTCAATTTGAGTTTTTTGCTTTTGTAAATCTTGTATGCTATTTTTTTTTCCATTTTCATTTGTATTTTTTTTTTGAATCCCCACCTCAAATGTTTTAAACATTTTCGTTTTCCTCTCAATCTTGTAACTATTTTTTTTTTCTTAACATTTTCCAACCATGCAAAGTTCAATTTTAAGTGTTTTTTTTTTTGTAAATATTGTATGGTATTTTATCATTTTCCTCTTAGTTTTGTGACTGTTGTCATTAATTTGTTTCTTGTACAAAAGCAGTAGACTTTGGAGATGTAAATAATAAAGCATCGGTCTCTACAAGAGGAGTTTAGAGCATGTATTCCAATTTTTTCTCTTATTTCAAGGATTGGTATTTGGCTTAATCAACTTGTTTTTCTTAGTAATTGAATTCCTTCACTTTCTGGTTTGAGATATGTATGCAACACTTTATCCCCTAAATTTAGGGTGGGTTCTACTAACTTTAGAAAAATTATGCATTGATACCTATTAGGGATGGCAACGGCGTAGGTTTAGGGGGGGGGGGGGTTGTAAATTCTAGACCCTACCCACCTCTCTAAATCTCTCAACTCATATCCACCCCAAAACCTGTAGCGGGTTAGATTTTGAAAATCCAAATCCTCCCTGCACATGAAAATGAAAAACCCTCCCAACCTTACCCTCCCCACGTTCAAGGGTAGGGGTAGGTTGGGTTTCGAACCTGCATCTAATTTCCTATTATTTCTTGTCATATATAAGTAATAAATAAGTAATATAACACAAAAAAATAACAAATTTTCCAATTATTTGATTAAGGCATATAAAAAGCAATATGTGGGTCGGGTTTAGCTTAATACCAAACCCAACCCATAGCTATACAGGTTGTAGTATCCCAAAATCTATCCCGCTACAAACCCATTCTTCAAGTAAAAAACCCACCCCGTCAGGAAGGGTAGGGGCAGGTACCCACTGGATAAGGTAGAAATTGCCATTTCTAACACCTACCTCTTAAATGCTTATGATTGAGAGTTGGGGATGCTGTCCATGGCCCATTTGGGAGGGCTTCACTGTTGCTTGCTGAGCTGCATTGCTTGAGCCTCTTCAGATTCAGCTTATGAATGTGCATTTTTGGCTTTCTGTGTTTTCACCAAACATGGCTAGGGTAGGGATGCAACTTGGGTTGGCCTGAGTTAGTTACACTGTTTCGGGCGACTCCGGATCTCCTGCCCACAAGAACCCTGCCCATGCCTACCTACAACACACCACCCCCTGTGAATTGGGAACATCTCCCCTGCATAATACTATGCAGAGGATGAGATGTTCTCCATGTGTGGCTGTGATAGATGTGGGCAGGAGATCCGGGTTCATTTTGGGCTTGGACCTTCGGGATGGGCCCATTCAAATTTGGACAAAAGAGAAAAGACCAACCTGAGATTGCTCAAATTACACCCCTACTTGAGGGCTTTCTATGTGGTGCCTACTTGCAACATGAGAAACTGCTGTGTGAAAAGCCTTTCCAAACGAGCACTTGATGTCATGTGAGGAAAAGAAAAATAGTAGCAACCAAAGCTAACCTTTGTCTAAGTTGAGAACGGGCATAGATTTGCTGTTAAAAGGATCCACTTGATAGAAGTTGAAGTTGCTGAAATAAACGGCTTATTGTTTCATCTTATATGGATAAAATAATTAAACAATAAAAGATTCAAGTAAATAGTGTTGAACCTTAATCTCTAGATGGGGTTTGATTGATAACTTACATGGAAAAACACACTTGACATGCACCTTGAAAACTAGTTTTGAAATTCCCAATAAAACTCTGTTTTACTTGTTTTCTTCTTTCAAACTTTGTCCCACGGTGTAATGCGCTTGCACGTATGTGGTGCAATGAGATGTTTTAGAGGTCCATTTTTCTCACACTTGTGTGGTTCACGAGAAGCAGAGTTAATTTTTTGGTGCAATAACATTTGATGTGAAGAAACAAACCAAAGACTACATTTGCAAAATTGCAGATAACAAATTTTGTAATTTGCAAAATTGCAAATCACAGGGGTGTGTTTGGTTTAAAGGTTGAACCATGGCCATTGATGTTTTAAGTTAATCCAATTGCCATGATTTGATTGGGTATGATCAAGGGGCAGTATTTAAAAGTTAACAGCCACTAACTATTAAGTCACAAAGTTTTAGTGACTATGCAAAGGGATTCTTCAAACCAACACATTTCTCTTGGTGATGACTCTCTAAGATCAAAGGGATGCATACAAAGACGAATATACAAGTTTTTCATGTCACATCTCACTGAAATCACTGTTGTCTCTCTCAGTTCAATTCAATCTATTTCTATCTTATATAAGGTTTCTCTGGAGATTTTTCAACTTTGCTGGTTGTATTTTTTCACCCAAAGCTCTGTTGTATCATAGGAATGAATTTGCCTGTAAATTAACAACAAACTCAATAAAACTGAGTGGGGGCAAATAACATTCTAAAGACAATGACTTTAAATACATTTTAGAGCTTCTCCAAATTTTATAACTCCAATTTTCCCAATAGATAGTAATTTACTCAACTTTAATTCCAGCCATTGAGGAATCAACCTCCTTGAAAACTTATTCAATAAAAGAAAAGGGAATAAGACTTTCAGTTCAGCCACTTATACTGAAATCAGTGTTGAAAGAATTTGGTTTAGATTCTATGTAGGGCTGTAATTGATCGGGTCGGATTAGACTGGAATCATTAACATCCAAATCTGATCTGATCATTGACAATCCAAATCCAAAATATCGGACTCGAATCGGATATACAGAAAATTCTATAATCCAGATGTGGAGTCACGGTATTCACCCACAATCTGGTTTTGAGATTTTGGGTGGTAGATTTTACAGCAACCAAGCAAGACAAATAGCAATTTTTAGGAAATCGTTCTTTTTTTTCCTTTCACTTTAAGGAAAATTTATGATGTCGGAAAATATGATATCGGCCGAGCTTTGACCAATCAAAATTAGGAACTGTTTGGGAGGTCTGAGTTGAAGATTCAGATAAACTGGTTCAGCTACTTTGAAGCACTCCATATAAGCTATTCAAAGAAATTCGAACTGAACAGCCCTTCAAACGACTGACTGACAGGCAATTTGGATTCTCCTGAATTTTCAAGAAAGCATAAGTTATCGGCTGTCCTTGTGAGGCCCACCTTGAAAAGCGATAAACGGCTGAGTATCAGCTCTCCCAAACGAGCACTTAATGGAGTCTCTGAGTTACATATTCCTCCATATAATCCATGCAATTAATCATTAAGCTTCTGGCCTATCCAGAAATTTTTGTTTTCTTTTTTTAAAACAAAAGAATGACAATTCATTAATGTTATATGATTAAAGTCACCAAATTCAAGGCAAGTATCCCCTTTATAATAATATAAATGTAAGAAGTAGCTATGGATTCAAGGAAAAGATGACATGAAAACCAAGTAAAACAATCCACTATCAATCAATCTTATGAGCTGCTTCATTCCCTGAACAATGGGAGAATCTTGACACAATAGCTTGCAATTGACAACAGTAGAAGAAATTCACCACACAAGTGCCAATTGGCTAGTTGGCAAGGTCTCCAGCTGGTTGTAGCGAAGATGAGGGATCAAATTCTACTTGTATTAGAGTTGGGGAGTTATTGGTGAGGGTGTCAATGGATTGGTTTTGGATTGGACCCTGTCTAGTCCAAAATTAATTTGGGTGGACCAACAAGACATATTGGATTACCAATCCGGTCCAAAATATTTATTAGATTGGATTGGACCTGGTCTGTCTGTATCAAATTTATATTGGATTGGATTGGATTAAGCCAATATCAGGTCCATTGATATAACATAAGAATACATGTGTCAATGGACCAGGTTTGGGTTGAAACCAATCTAAATCAAAATGAATTTGAACAGATTAGATGGTCCAGATATTGAATTGGACTGGTCCAAATTGGTCTAAAACATTCATTGGATTGGATTGGACCTGGTCCATTTATAATAAACTCACATTGGACTGGATTGGATTGGACCAAATCCAGTCCAACTGACACTCCTAGTTATGGGTTTGGGGGATGAACTACCCATCACTATGTAGCTCCATGAAAAAGAAAAAAGAAAGAAAGAAAGAAGTTCGCCATAGAGAGGTGTAATTTTCCTCCAATATATAGAAAGTTTACAATGATAAAACCAACTCCCTCTAGAATTATGGAAGAATCAAACTCCCAAACCCAAAGAAAACTTCATCCCATCAAGAAATACCAAACGCTTCAATCAACTCCCAAATGTGAACTGCCTTGGATCAAAGTAGGAAAACTGGCTACTGTTTTGAAGGGCAATGCCAATCCCACCAATCTGAAAGACCCATCAACATTTGACTCTTACCTTGCACTTCTATCTACTGGTTATCATGTCTCGATACTGCCAACCTCGCCACCTTACATGGAAAAAACATGTATTCCATTGTCACAATTTCAGATTCACAAACCCGACAGTAGCCATTAATCTTCAGAGACCTCTTTGACAAATTACCCAACTTCTGTTAAAGCTATAACCATACAAGGAAGAAATTTTTCCTTCCAAAAAGAGCTCCAGGTAACAGAGTCAAAAAGCATAGGCATAGTTCGATGGTTGTGGGACATCCTATAAGAGAGAGTAGCAATCAGATGCTGTATATTCGTGTGGAGGTCTAAACCATTTTATCTTCAGAAGTGATCTTCCCTGCATATGATAGATATTTTTCTTTCTAGCCCAACAATTTTCCTTTCATCTTCTCTATCTAAATATCTTTCATGCATTTAACTCTTGATAGATTTCACAATATGGATCATTTTACAAAAACCTACTTGCTCCCTTGACCATGTGAAAAATAACTCAAATACTTTCTCTTAATTATATTGCTCAATTCCCATGTAGAGAATCTAGTCCACATGACAGGAATTTCGTCTATGAAACCAGATTATGTAATTTGAAACCCCAGTTGGAGTTTTATTCCAACCAATTGTTTAGATTTCATGGCATGCAATAAAATTCTAGATAATACATAGAGGTAAGGTGAAACGAGCAGTGAAGGAGCCAGGGGGACCCAGGGGAGCCATTGGCCTCCCCTATGGTCCAGAAATTCCCCCACTAGTAATACAATTTTCCATGTAAATTTTTCATTCCCCCACTCCCTAATTCAATGGTTCCCCCCTCATGGGCCCATTTATATTTATTCCCCCCTTCCCTAATCCACTTTAGGTTTTTNCCCGATATCGAACACCCTTCTTGATGGAGTCCCTGTTGAGAAGGAGAACTATTGAATGACATGGAAAAACATGTTGATGGAACATAATTCATAATTTGACTGCAAAATGCATCTGAGAAACATATTTTTTATACATGGAGTAAAAGCTTCCACTCAATTTTATTATAAGTCTTGAACAAATCCACTTTTAGGGGGAAGTAACTATGCTACCAATGTGAGGAATGAATTGCTTCTGCTCCATTAATAATTTTATTGTCCATGATTTGACTCTCTAGGTGAAGGTATTTTGCAATGGAGTGAGTTAGGGTAAAATCTTCTTATATAAGTCTATTAGAAATGATTTTGGCTACAACCTTGCATATAATCTTACTAAAATCTATGGTCTTGAATCAGATACTATCTCTTGAATGTAATGGAACACTAAGTGGGCTTGATCCACCTGTTCAATGTCTTGAATGTAATGGAACATATGTTGTAAAAATTCCATCACCTCACTACCAATCACCAAGATATAACTATGCTAGTTTCCTATCTAGGCTTAGGGCCTTAGAGGTCCAATGCTAAATAGTCTCTTATTTACTTCATCCATAGTGAGCACCTGACATAGTTCATCATTCTCCTTTATAAACAAGAGAAGCTTCAATTAGATTACATTTTGACATCTAATTAATCTCATCCATTGTCCTTCAAGTAACATATTGTATTTTTTTTCTCTTCCTCTGAGATGTTAAAATATGAAAATACTTAGGCTGTGTTTGGAAATGATGCAAATAAGTGTGAGTGCAAATATATAGCATGTAAAATGGTTCATATAAATTGCAAATTGGGTTAGTTTTGCACTGACAAATTTACCTTCTTATCAAACAGATTTTTAGCTGTAATGGATGTAAATATGAATTCCAATAAAGCATATGCTTTTTTTTATTAAAAGCCCACTTGAATGTAAATTTACTTCTTCTTTATTGATGTACTTTTACATCTTATTGTCAATATAAATATGCATTGCTCTGTCATTTATCAATGCATAAATGTAATATTGCCAAACACGAGCAAAAATGAACCAGAGTGCAAATTTACCCTAAACTGGGATTTACACTCCATTTGCGTTGTTTCCAAATGCAGCCTTACTATTTTGATCTCCATGGTTCAACCAGTTACATCGGGATGTTTATTCCAGTACAGTTCCTCAAACTCCAAGTCCATGCAATGATCCAATTCCTTCTATACTGTAGTTTCCTCCATAATTTCTTTGCTGCCTTTAAGTTTAAGCCCACTATGTAAACCTTTCAGCCTCTTTAGAACAGCGTTCGTTATGCCAGCCAAGTCCATAAATCCACATTCTTCTACAAAGTTGTTCAAAATAACAAAATTTTCCTCTTCTCTCATTATCGCATTCAGATCTCCTACAACTACCCATGGCTAGCTATTTTGCTTGCCAAGTTGCTTAGTTTCATTGAACACTTCTTCTCTATGGTTCTCTTGTGGATGCCTCATAAACAACAAAAAAGCTCCCATACAAAATGACTATGTCTATTCTGAATAGGAGCCACCATATAGTGTTGACTAACTACCCACACATCAAACTTTATACCCTTCTTCAAAGCAAACTAAAGCCAAACCTATCTACTGCCTAGGGCTGTCAATTGGACGGTTTTGGGTTGGATCCAAACAGATTCAAATCTTATTAAATCGGTTTTGGACAATCCATTATGCTTATTGGGTTAGGCCAACCCAAAATAAAACTATCCGTATTATTATTGGTTTGAGTTGGTCTAAAGCCAAAACCCAATAGTTGAATCACCATCTCGCCAAACCCTACAGATTTGATTCAAAGTCAAAATCGAAATCGTTAGTGATATTTGAAGATATCTTTGAGTTGTACTCGTCTTTGGAGCTCTGCAGCTTTACTAGGACTGGAAGCCTTTACGAAATTGCTGAGAAAGGAAGACGAAGATGAAAGAGCAGAACCTCTAACGGCACCATTAGTGGTAAACCAACGATCCTATATATTGGGCTCAAACTCAACTCAAAACTCGGTTTAAACCGAACTAAATCGAGCTTTTCATGAACTAAACTTGAATAGCTCATGAAAAGCCCACTTTTCTTTTCACTCCTACCCATACCTTTTCCCCTCTATGTTCAAATTTTGAAGTTATGTAATTGTCATACCTTCACTTCGTGGTATCATATCTTTCTTCATTGATACTTTGCCTCCATTGTTGAATCTACAAGTTATGTACACATTATTAGCTTGGTGTTATGTGACAACTAAATGTAAATTTCATCTAAGGTTGTTGATAAAATACTTATGGCTTTGTTTGTTTCTCCATAAGTTGGTGTCTTAAATTATCTTAGGCTAAAATATGTCGACTATAATAGTTAAAATTTTGTTTTCTGCCCATCTAATTTGCATTAAATGGAAAGGTAAACAATGTTTTCATTGTAAAAGCCATATAAAAATGTAGCTCATATAATTTAGCAGAAAGCTTGTCATTGAAGGTACAACAAGAAAGGATTAGCTGAACTTGATAGCTATTTTATGGGATATGGGACCAATCATTACATCCCACGCCAACCTTAAGGTGCATATGACTTACAATCACTCAATCTCTCACTTTCATTTATAGCAAGTGGGGAGCAAAATGATAGATCCAACAACCCATAAAGCAACTATCAAGTTCAACTGATTTACTCTCCATGCCAGCCAGCGTGCTAGTAAAGTCTTTGGCTGGTCATAGAGAGGACTTGGGATTGAATATCCCACCTTCATCAAGGTTTCAGAGGTCTTGGTATTTGGGGAGGGGCTATCTCTTATTATGTAGCCTTTTCTCCTAAAAAAATTGCCATCAATTTAATGCACATAAAGTAATATATTTGAGCTTATAGTTTGAAGGGTTTGATCCTATACCTCCTTTTTTTAAGGCTGTGTTTGATTGCAATGCAAATACATTTATACTGATGTGAAACAGTGGCAGTGCAAATGTTTTTAGTGTAAATTCTGACTTATTTTTGTTTCAAATTTTAGCTCATTTTGTTTGATTGCATTACAAATGAAGTAAATTAAGACATGAAGTAGAATAAAGCAAAACCCAAAACAAAATCAAATGAGAATTTGTATTTTTTTTCATTTGCACTCCCATGCATTTGTACTAGTGCAAATAAAATTGCATTGCAACCAAACACAGCCTAAAGGACATTGAGTAGCCATCTCAATTACTAGGTTATTGTGCCTTGAAAAAATACTAAAAATACCTAAGATCTTAACTACCCAGCTTAAGGGGATGGTTAATAGAAGGGGTGATCATTTATATTCCAGACCAGCCAACAATTTTTTGGGCTTGGGCATGGGTTTTGTATTTAGGCCTAATCAACCCTAGGCCTACATCAAAATTTGTGGCCAGGCCTAGGCCCAATGCTTCAAACCCAACATTTCATATGCATGTGTGCAAATAGTAACCATATGTGATATATAAGGTATTTGAAAATGATTTTATGACCTACATCAATACCGAAGGCAAATACTGGAACTAACCTTTTGTTACCAATTGATCATATGATCATCAATAGCATATATACTAGGGTTTTCACCCTTTCAAACTCCCATCATAACCACTTGATCACCAGTAAAAAACATCGAGGGAAATTTAGAGTTCAGTCCACCTGAGGCTGTATTTGGTTGCAAATAAATTTGTGCAAAACCATGACAATACAAATGATTTGAGTGTAAATTCTGACCTATTTTTTGTTTCAAATTTTAGCTTATTTTGTTTGATTATAGTACAAATGAAATAAATTAAGACATGAAGTAGGATAAAGTAAAATCCAAAACAAAATTAAACAAGAATTTGCATTTTTTATATTTGCACTCCCATGCATTTATACTAGTGCAAATAAAATTGCACTACAACCAAACACAACCTAAGAGAATTTGGTGTTGAAAATGAGAAATAAAAAGGAAGAACCTTTCTAAGAAGGTGCATTTGATGTTGAAAAGAAGAAATAGGTCCTGGTATGATCAGAAAACCTACTCTCATACCATATTTTCAGTATTACAAAGTAGTGAGAAGTGAGGATTGTACAATTAGAAGCCCAAAAAAAGGGCTATGGGCAAATGACCATCTTATTATTATGTGGGTAAATTGCTGAAACTTTCCAAGAAACTTCCAACAAGAGGCAAGCAAATGTTCAAAATACCCATGCGATTACTATTGTGGCTGGCTTTTACAGAAAAAAATAATACAAATTTTATGAACAACCAAAAAAGAGTTTAAAGTTGCAGTTTTACCTTGAGCGATTAATATGAAGGGCAGATTTGAAAAATAAATCAATTTTGGAAAAGAGACTGGAAACGCTTAGGGTAGTAATTGATATGAAGAGAAAAGTCGGAAAATAAACAATGTGGTCAAAAGTACTACAAGGTTATTTTGGACATTTTTGTGTCTCTTGTTAGAGGATTCTAATAATTAAGAAAGGGGGTCTACTTGCAAGTCGCAACTATGTAAGAAAGTTTAGCAGAAGTAATTGCAAATACGAAACTTCAGGGGAGGTTTCAGCAATGGTCAAAAACATTAGAGGAGGTTTTAGCAACTTAAGTCCCTAAGGGGTGTCGATTGAACTGGATTTGGTCCAATCCGATCCAGTCCAATGTGAGCCCATTACAAATGGACCAGATCCAATCCAATCCAATGAATAATTTGGACCATTTTGGAATGGTCCAATTCAATGTTCGGACCGTCCAATTTGTTCAAGTTCACTTTAATTTAGATTGGTTTCAACCCAAACCCAGTCCATTGACACTTATATTCTTATCTTATATCAATGGACCGGATATTGGCTTAATCCAGCCAAATTCAATACAAATTTATTATGAACCGACTAGGTCCAATCCAATCTAATAAATATTATGGACCAGATTGGTCCAATCCATAGTCTTTTTGGTCCGTCCAATCCGTCCAAATTGATTTTGAACTGAACGGGGTCCAGTCCAAAACTGGTCCATTGACACCCTTACTAACATATAGCAAGGTTAAGAGATATTGATGGGGATATAAACCACACCAATTTAACCACCACGTGGACATGAATGACACTTGGCTAAGCTACTTAGCATGGCCAATGTGAATGGTGGTGTGGCGCACTACCATTTTCCACGAATGGTGACAATGGTGCACACCGCAAACATTGGATGAAGAGGGAAACATAGAAAACACGAGACCAGCCTAGTCTCCTTGTGAGGAGCGTGAAAGTAACTCCTAGAATGCCAATCGAGAATGACCTCCAGACATATCACATGTCTTGCAAGGTGAGGAGCACAACAACACTCCCACACATGTATTTAAGGGAACACCGCCCAAGGTATTTTCTTCTACACTTTCTAGCATTCTAGATCTCCTGCTCTCTAGCTCTCTTAAGCTCTTCATATCTCTACCTTTGCTCGGCTACAACAAGCTCGTCTTCACTAACTCGCCTCATTGTTCTCTTTACTAACTTGAGCGTTGGAGCGCTCTTCCCTAGGGAACCACCTTGGGGCCTCTAACTTCTATCTTCATAGGTCATCAGATCCACCTCAGAATGCCTATTTCACCAAGACACCTTATCTACTACCCATCCACCTCACTTAGTCAGCATCAAATTGGATATGCTCTAGGGCTACAACCAAATCCACATGCACCCATCAAACCAGGAGAAGACTACCTTCATCACTAACCGAGGGCTTTATTGTTTCATGGTGATGCCCTTTGACTTGAAGAATGCCAGCACGACCTATCAACAACTAGTGAATAAGATGTTCAAGAACCAAATCGTCAAGAATGTTGAGACCTATGTAGATGGAATGCTGGAAGAAGCCTTTAACATCCTCTTTAATTACCAGATGTAGCTAAATCTAAGCAAATATGCCTTTGGCATGAGCTCAAGTAAATTCCTAGAATTTGTGGTGATTGGATAGGGGATTGAGCCAACCCAGAAAAATTCAAGCCATCCTATATATGTCATCTCCTTGGACTACCAAGGATGTATAGCGTCTCAATGTCGAATAGCCACACTCAATAGATTCATGCTAAAATCCACAAATTGATGCCTTCTTTCTTCAAAACTCTCAAGAAGACAAAGGGTTTTCGTTGGACTGAAGAGTGTGAGTATACATTCCAACAACTAAAGAAATATTTGTGCTTGCCCCCTCTATTGACGAAACCAGGCCCCAGTGGCAAGTTGCTCATGTATGTCTTTGCTAGAGACAAAGTGGTTAGTGCGGTCCTCGTCAAAGAAGATGGCATGTAGAAACCCATTTATTATACCAATGAAGTGCTATAAGACATTGAGGCTAGGTACCCAAACTTAGAAAAAGTAGTTCTAGCCCATGTGACCTTAGCACGCAAACTCCAACACTACTTCTAGGCCCATAAGATTCTCATTCTCACTGACCAACACCTTGGGCAGGTGTTGTAGAAACCTAAGATCTTGAGCAGATTGATTAGATGAGCAGTTGATCTTAGTGGGTTTGACATTGAGTACAAACCTCAGCCCGCCATCAAAGCTTAGGCATCAATCGACTTCATTGCAAAGTACACCTTCACCTTGGCTCATACCGAAGAGCTTCATTAACCTAAACTCTCCACATGAATATTTTATCAAACCAACAAGGTAGCGATGCTAGTCTACTCTTTAAACCAGAAAACACCGTTCTCAAGTACATTCTTTAGTTTGAGTTCAAGGCTTCCATCAATAAGGCAGAGTATAAGGCCCTCATCATAGGTATCTAGCTACCATAGGAGGTTGAAGTAGAGCATGTAGAATTTTCAGTGATTTTCACCTTGTCATGAACCAAATCAACAACGAGTTCGAAGCTCAGGAGACTACCATGGCATACTACTTAGAAAATGTCAAAGAGCTCATCATTGGACTAAAGCACTTACTTCAACCTCCTATGGTATGGTCCGTGTAGATACTCTTCCCCAGCCTACCATCATCAAGGCACTTTAGCATGCGTTGCAACCCATTGACTCTTAGCTGACCTAGAAAGACCCTATTTTTAACTATTTACATGATGGCATAATCACAAAGAACTGAGTAAAGGCCAAGAAGATTGCATACAAGGAAGATGGGTATTGCATCATATGAAGAGATTTTGTACAGGAGATCACACACTTTGCTTTACACAAGATGCCTTTGCCCTAACAAAGTAGACTACGTGCTATTGTAAATCCATATGTAAGGAGATCACCTTAGAAGACAAGCACTAGCCTATAAGGCTCTTCAACAAGGGTATTTCTAGTTGACCATGAAACAAGATACAACATTATTAGTTGAAAAGTATAACTTCTATCAAAGGCACTCAACACATACCTCATTAGCATGTGGTCCCCATAACATCGATCACAAGTCCATGGCCCATTGCCCAATGAGAGATGGACATCTTCTATGTATTCCCACTTGTAACTAGCCAAAAAATGTTCTTACATGTCACCATTGACTACTTCATAAAGTGGGTCAAAGCCAATCCCCTACCATAGATCACAGTCAAGAATGCCTAGGTGTTCCTCTGAAGTTCAATCATTTATTTACTCGACAGCATACCTTGGGTACTTATTACAAACAATGGGATTCAATTCACGGACGGGAAGTTTAAGGACTTCCACAAAGAGTTCGGCATAGAATAATGATTCACAACCATCCATTGTCAAGCAATGACTAGATCAAAGTTACAAACTACACTTTCTTACATGGACCTAAAGCATAATTAGATCGAGTAAGGGGCAATGGATTAAAGAACTTTCAAGCCACTCTGGATCTATTACCCACAAAATGTTCCCACATCTATACCCATGGAATATCACTGCATGTATTCAGATCATATCCCTATAAATGAAAGGTAAATATTCCTAATGTGCAACTGCAATGTCCCATGGGTAGAGATGTGGAAACAACTTGTAAGTAGCATATCCAAGCGTCCTTTGGGCATATCGTATGACCATTAGGATTGCCATGGGAAAAATGCCTTCAACTTGACTTTTGGTGCAAAGGTAGTTTTTCCACTTGAGATTGGCACTCCTACACTCTAAACTGAGCACTATGATGAAGCTACAAATAGTGAAAGACTTCGGGCCAACTTTGAATTTTTGGAAGAGACTATAGACTGAGCTCAGATCAGAATGGCCACTTACCAAGAAATGGGTCTTTAACAAATAATTTAAAGTAGGAAACCTCATATTGAGAAATGTCATCATACCCAAGCCTGGCGTTGGCAAGTTAGGACCAAACTAGAAAGGCCCCTACATGGTCAGTAAGACGTTGAGATTAAGCTCTTATTAGTTAGAAGACCTTAGCAAAAATGTTGTACTGCACACCTGGAACTCTACAAATTTGAAGATATACTATCAATAAGAGGCATCAACCTTAACAATGGCCCTAAGCATTGTAACTATCATTTATCAACAATAGATCTCTTATTCTTTTCACTAATTTGAAAATACATAGTGGTGTTGCCGAGCACTCACGGAATTGCACAAACTGAGCACTTACAATGTTGACCCTACTAAGAACCAATAACATTGAGCATAGATCTCTTCATAAGACCTAACCTGGGTTAGGCTCGATGGGAATGGCGGCCTGACCGATCACAATCTGAGACTAGCCAACCTAGACTCTGCCAATCACCTAGTTAGCTCGGCCTTGGAAGACCAAAGACAAACAAGACTACCCCCTACTCCCACACCAGGGTTGACCGAGCTAGCTAGAAACCAACCATTGTCCTCAACCTAACATATAGGGGCAAGTCCTCATACAGACTCGTAAGCACAACATCATAAAACTGATCTCCCACACTTTGAAAAAAGTGAGTCATTGCTTCACTCACAATGTGAGCCTGATGGGCAATAAAACTGGTCATACCCATCACAAGATGCATAGTCAAGAATCCCCAACCTAGAACTCACTACATCCTTGATTTCTCAAAGTGTAAGAAGTTTAGAGAGGGATAGAGGAAAGGAAATGAAGAATAAAGAAAAATGCACCAAGTTCAAAAATAATTCTTTCTATTAATATCTCTGAAGTACATATTCAAAAAGAGGTCAGTGTATTAAGCTTTTTACTTGTTTAAAAAGAAAAAAAAATGGAGAAAGGGAAAGAAAGCTCAACATACCAAACTATACAATATCCAAAAGAAAAAGTTGATTACATTAAGAAGAAAATGTTCCAACATTACTTAGAAGATCAGTGAAGAAAAGCCCAATTCTCACTGCCTGGCCGAAGGATCAGTCCCATCAACATGCTTAACCCATCTAGCAACATTTCCCTACTTGACCTCGTCCTCTCTCTTCTCAGTCCTCGTAGCTAGCTCTAGCTCCTTGGGGGCAAAGGAGTCAAAGTCTGTAATTGCCTCAGTCAATGACCTCGAGACTTGCCCCCTATATAGTTTAAAGTCGAGCATATAAAAGTTGGTGGAAAAGTCAACCAATTCCTACTTGTACTGGTACAATGCTTGAAAGTCCTTAACAGCCTGAGCTCATGCTTAAGTGGCCGCCTTCACCATCGCTTCCTCAGCCTCACTATTTTTTGTTGCGAGCTACTTCTTCAAGTTGTTGACCTGACTTCATAGCCTCTTAGCTTTGCAATCTATCATCTTGGTAAACAACTTCTCTATCTCGAGCTTGGGGTAGGAATCCTTGAGCTTGTTGTTCGTCCCCGCAATGTATCAAGACATCGCCCTCATCTTGTTCACCAAGTGAGTGACCAACTGACCATCCAAACGCTCTACAAAACAAAGTAGTCAGACTATTGGAGCTCATAACAGAAAGAAAGATAATGTTGTCAAGATTACCTAAATTGATGCCTTGATAGTCATGCTCTGGATCACCCCTAAAGTCTAGTCGTGCATCTCAATAACAACCTTAGGGAGTAGGATGCCTTGAGCAACCTCCTTGGGCACTCCCTCCAACTTGAGTGTTTTAGTGGGCTAAACCTTCCAATCTGGGCGCAAAATGATTTGGCACCCTATCTGCCCTGCATCATCCTTGGTGGTCTTAACCTAAATCGAGGAAGAGAAGACCTCGGCTGCTTGTTAGTGTAGAAATCTAATGCCACCATGTTTTCTCGAGGTCTCTTTGGTGGACAAGGTGGTGGAGCACCCGAGCCACCTACGACTAAGGTCACCTTCGGGCCGAATGCAACAATCTTCCTCCAACCTTGAGCCTCTAGGGCTCTTTGGACACAATATTCTTCGACCTTCTTTTCCTACTCTTCCTCTAGGGACACCATTCCAGAATATGCAAACATAAAGTGAATGCCAGTATACTTTAGTCTAAAGACAAACATCGAGGCTCAGCAGCTCAGTGACTCTATTACCATGCTGAATGGATCAACAAGGCATCCAAGGTGTACTCCTAGACATCAAACTTCGAGTTTGGCCAATAGAAAAGTAGTAATACCCCCTCTAGTACTTCTTCAAAGGGAGAAGCATGTGGACAATGTTGAGGATCATCAGTATGTTGTGGGTGGTGCAAAACATCGGAGTCCAACGACGTATCAAAAGGAATGACACTAGTTGGACAGGCAACACATGGTGGTTTCTCATCACAACTACTAATCTCCTGTCCAAGGGGAACCTAAGTCCAGCTTTGAGGCTTCCCTCATATATACATAGCTCGCCTGGTCGAGGCAAGTTAGCCCTCTCTTCCTTCCCCAGACACCTGTGCTTGTACTCCGAATGGGTGGATTACTACTCCCATATCCTATGCATATCACTCTTGTGCAAAGTGCAAGAAATGTTGCTAAGATCAACAAGGGCTCGGGCTAGGATCTCCTCAACTTCCTTATTAAGGCCCACCTCGACCTCCTAACAAACATCTTCCTTGGATTCGATTTCAAGGATATCCACCTCAACTTCAGCTTCATTGGCATCAGACTCAGAACCGGCACCTGAACCGCCTCCTCTTGAGGTGATCTACTTTCACCACCTCCGCTCACTACCCAAGATGGACCCCGAAGATCATGATGAAGAGGAAGACGAGGACATGGTAAGTTACCGTAGGAAAATTCTACATAGAAGACGAAAGAACCCCCAAACAAGGATGAGACAGCAATTGAACTTCAATAGGCATTTTTGCTTAAATGATGAGGTCAAACCAATCAATGGTCCAGATTGCACCTTGTACGCAACACACATGCGTTATTAGCTCAGGAGATCGTGACAAAGCATCATGACTTGATATCTCATAGTTTGAACCAGCAAGTTGGATTACATGTGGCCTTTAATTTAATCATTGGTATTTAATGTTTGAACCAGCAAGTTGGATTACAGTCCACACATTAACTAAGTGATGTCGTCTTCCTAATGGCTATATATAGAACATTTTCCTCAACTTGAAACTAATTAAGGACAGGTGGTTGGAGTGTAAACCACCCATGTGGATGACACTTACTTGAGCTGCTTAGCATGGCCAATGTGGAGAATGGTGATGTGTCACACTACCATTTTCTATAGACGGTAACTACGGTGCACATCACAGACCTCAAATGAAGAGGGACATGTCGCGTATGGTGAGCTCAGCCCAACCTCCTCCTGCGAGGAGCGTGGAAGGTGGAACCAACTCCTATAGAACCTTGCTTGAGAATGGCCTCAAAACATGCCACATGTCCCACAAAGTGAGGAGCACAACGGCACTCCACAGCATGTATTCAAGGGCAAAATTAAATACAGCTAATTAGTTTAGATTTAATCAATGTTTTGAACCGCTGTTGACCCAAGCGGTCAGATCGTTCAGATTGGAAATCGTTCAGGCAAGTGGTTTCTTTTACCCCAAATCTGGTCTTTGGCCAAAAACCATTGAATTGGTTAATGACCTGTTGACCTGGGTGATTAAACGAAATGACCCATTCAATCTGTTCAATGGTTTTGACTATTTTTTATTTTTTTTGTCAAAACGGGCTATGAACATCGGGAAAATATCCCTCCGGCTGTTCACTTCATGGCCAAATATATGGAGTCACCACCCATCAGAATACATAACTGGGAGTGATGGGTCTCCCGAAATTGCGTTCGATAAAATATTTTGGGATTAATAGTGACTCCATACCATCAGGCCAAGATAAGGCCATTCTGGGTAAATTGAGAAAGAGAGAGCGAAGGGGTTAGGCACCCCTATCTCTTGTCAGTGTGAATACCAAATTTCCCTCATCTGATTTTTTTTATAATTTAATTATGTTTCTAAAACAAAGAAACACCGCAGCTCAGCGCATCAAGAATCCATATTTTTTAGCAAATTGGAAGGGTGTTATTGAGATCGCATCTTCCCCTTCTTTTAGACCATCTCCTTTTGAATGTAGGGACCTGAGCAAAAGGGTGAGATCCCCACCCCTTTTCTATTAGAATCCCCTTTTAGATAGTTTTGTATGCCCTTAGCTCCAATCAGTTTTGATGTACTTTTGACATTTAGTGTAAATGAATAAAGTGCATGTTTGATTCATGTTGTGTGGTATGTTTTTGTGTAAGACCCTTAAACTGGACACTTAATGA
>NW_010729105.1:3934397-3976453 GCF_000365185.1 Nelumbo nucifera | reverse complement strand
TATGGTTTCAAAATGTTTGCAAATGGTTTTAAATCCCGGGATCCATATGAGAAGAGAGGGCAACACTGTTCCTTGCAGCCGAGGGAGAGGTCCTCTCTTGTCGGCCAGTGTTTGATCATTATGGGCTGAGAGGTTAAGTGTAAGACCATTTAGGGTTACATCTGATGGGCTAATCATGCATCTGCCCACAATCCCTAGGTTTTTATAAGATAGCTTGGCCCAGGGACCACTTAGTGTAAGTGTTTGGCCCATAGAGTCCATGTGATGGGCTCAAGGGGTTCACTTGGCTTTTCAATGAATTCGGCAAGGCCTTGTAACAAAGGCCGGGCTGAACCCATGTGGCTGATGTGTAGATCAATGMTTGGGTCCCACGCCATACAAAGAAGCCCAACTAGGCAGTAGTATGGAAGCCTGTTGAGCACTTAATACATATTGGGCCTAAAGCCCATTTTGAACTAGCTGATTTAATTACCCACTTAAAGGGGCGGATCTGAGATTAGGGCAAGCCAAAGGATTGGGTCTTGACCCTATCCACTCTTAGAGACCAAATTCAAATAAAAGTTTGAATCTGGTAACCTCCTGATAAGATCAGG
Source organism: Nelumbo nucifera (assembly GCF_000365185.1). The sequence continues at coordinate 3,975,860 of NW_010729105.1, read as the reverse complement.
AGTGGGCTAACCTAATCTACAAATAGGATTAAGATAATTCCCTAACCAAATACAGATTTGGATTGAGATAACTCCTAATAGGATTAGGAGGTTTCTTAATCACTAAGAAAGAGGAGAAACCCTAATCTTGAATTACAAGAATTCGAACCAAGGGTTTAGCGAAAAAAAAAAAAATCCTCTTGCAATTTGAGATAGGATCTCAGAAACCCTAGAGAGAAGAAAAGCAAATACGCCAACTTCATCTCTAGAGTTCTCCTCCAGCCGTCGCCGCCATTCACTGCCTGGTTCGATCTCTCTGAGAGGGAAAGATCAAGAAGGTGTTCTTGATATCAGTCTTTGCTGAAAGGCTGATTGTGTACGATGCTCTTCGCTTCCATCGAATTCTTGTGAAGAATTTGGTTCATAGGATGAACACTGCTGGTTCTGCTCCAATATCACTATGTCATCTTCAGTGGGAGCAGATCTTGGGAGTATTCTTTGGGTGTGAACACCAACGTTGGGAGACACCGACTCTCCGTATCAAGTATAACCCTTCCCTTTCTCTTTGGTCCAGATCTGGTTCGGTTTTGGTTCGATTAGATTCTTGAATATTGTATTCTAAAATCAGGGAATATGATTCCCAGTTGGAAGGGAGGAGAGAAATTTTTGAAATTCGCCCACCCTGTTCCGCTGCTTTCTTGGCGTCCCAATATGACGGATCTCTCCCTCCTTTCAGTGGTATCAGAGCCATAGGTTCGAATCTTGAACCAAGAAAATCATATCTGAACCTGCGCAAATGGGCAGAAGCTGTTCTACCTGGATTTGCACAGATTGTTGTTTTTATTCCAAGAAATTGTTTCTGGATGTGGGCGATTGATCTGAAATTAATTTTTGTTAAATCTGAAATTTATTTTGAAATGTTCTTAATTTATTTCTTGATTTAAATGGGTTGTTCGTACATGGAGATCGAAGTGCAGATTTGGCACAGATAGTCTACACAATCTTTTTTGCAGTTTCTATTATATTCAGTCTGTAAAATAATTTTTTTTTTTATTTTTCTAGACTGAATGTATAGGATTCAATCAAGAATGTAATTAATTAATAGAAATTAGGTTTCTGTAATTTTTTATTTTCTTGATTGAAGATGGCGACGGCACTGGAGATTTGCAGATTGTGATATTGCATTCTGCGTTTTGCAGTTTATGAAACTGCAACCCTTGATTACTAACCTCTGTTTTGCAGGCGGTACGAACAGTCCATATCTGATTTGTGATTGTCTAAAATCAGAAATATTAATTTCAAATCTTTCTTGAATTGTTTCTTGAATTAAAAATTGGTTTTGGACCGTTTTATACTAGATTGGACCAAAGCTGTTTGGACCGAATCTAGGGTTCGAACGGGGCTGTTCTCAGCCCTGATTTCTCCCACTTTCAGATCTGAAACTAATCTTTAATTGGAAGAACCAATTCGGCCCAACTTGTAAAGCCTAGTATTAAAGAGTTAAAACTGCAAAAACTCACTTTTGTGTAAAAGCTATATGGGTCGAACTGCAAACTGCTATTCAACCCATATACCTAGATAATGTTAATTGTTAATATTATGTATTATAAATGGGCTTTACAGCAAGTAATTGATTGGATCAATTCTTCCATTACATGCGATGTGTTGATGTTTGATGTGCTACGACCATGGGCCATAAGCACTTGGCCCATGATGATATGTTAGTGGCTCTCGCGCACACCATGGCTAAATGCACTTCATTACCATGGTGTCCCTTACGGTCATTGGATGACCCATTCCTTTCGTGGTAGGCCCCACAACCCTGAAAAGGGACACGTGCGGAAACCCTAGCCGAGTTGGGCCACCAGAAATCTGACTTTATGAAAGTCAGTGGGAGCCACTTTGGTTTGACCTAAATTAACTAAGGCGTAATCACTTGTTCCTTCCGGTAATATGAGTGCATGTGATAGGGAGATCCATATGATGGACTCTCTAAAGGCCTTCCGTCATTAGCACGATGATGGGTCCTTCAGTAATGAAGAAACACATCATAAAATTGGGCTATCCATTTGTTGTTGGGTCTGTTAGAGTGTTTCATAAGATGATAGGGGCGTCATAGACCGATGTGGGAGGGGCTTCACCAGAAAATGGAAACTCTCTCACGATACCTTGGTGTAACCTGAATATGATGGGTGAGCACTCACTGGACAGAAAGGTTTACCCTAAAATGGCTATKAACCTTGTCTGACAGAGGCCAAAGGGAAACTCATACGATGAGTGGATATGATCCGTCACAGAGAGGTGGTGGGGTTATGCAACTGAAACAGTTGGCTCCACGCACCCTATGTGATCTCCAACATTTCTAGACACATTTCACCATCTCCGTCATTGAGATAGGAGAGAAATCTCAGAGATGAACAAATGGAAATGAAACATAGATTAAAAGCCATATCTATGTAGATAACATGAATCAAACTAAGGTTGTGGACTAACGTTTTGTTGTTTTACCAGAAAATGGCAAACGGACAATTTGCTAAGTTGCTTGACGACAATAAACTTAAGGGCCCAAACTATGCCGACTGGTATAGAAACCTTATGCTGATCCTGATTTTAGAAAAGTTAGATAAAGTGGCAAAGAATCCTGCACACGAGTCTCATTAAGTGTTCAGTTTAAGGGTTTTACACAGAAACATACCACACAAAATGAATCAAACATGCACTTTATTCATTTACACTAAATGTCAAAAGTACATCAAAACTGATTGGAGCTAAGGGCATACAAAACTATCTAACAGCTCCCACTTGCACTTAGGTCCAATTTGGTACAAGCCGGAGCCCCATGCTTTCCACGTGCTTCTCAAACACTTTCTATGTGAGTGGCTTAGTCAATGGGTCTGCCACATTATCCGCTGATGCTACCCTCTGAATCAAGACGTCCCCTCTACCAACAATCTCCCGCAGGGTGAGACCCAAGGCACATCAAGGGCCCACCTTATTCCGCTGCTTTCTTGGTGTCCATATATGATGATCTCTCCCTCCTTTCATCCCCACCTTCGGGCTGAGCTGGTAAGTCTGAAGAGCGGAGAGAGCGAGATAACTTCCTTCTCCAAATGCCAGATAATACCCAATTCTCACTCGAAATCTAGCTAGGACGGACTGATTATGTCGATAACAAGAAATTGAGATAATGAAATCAAAGTTAGATTAATAGACTTTATTATTCAACCAATAGAAAAGACTAAATAATAAAAAGAAAAGGATGAGGTAGAAGATTTACCTCTTGTGACCTTCACGAGGATCAATGATGTTGGTATTCGCAAAACTAGCAGAGCTTGCGTTTGGAGAGCTTGACCAATGTTATGGAATTCCTAGCTCGGCAACTCGATAGTGGCAGTGGGAGCAGGTCGACGGCAGAGTAGTGGTAGGTTGAGGCTTCAATGGCAGAGCAGTGGTAGGTTGAGGGCAGAGCAGGTCAAAGCTTGCAACTCTCTCTCGCCTCTTTCTTTCTTTCGCCCCTCCCTCCTAAAACTCTCTCTCAAACTCTCAGTTCGGCAGCTCCTCAAAAGGAAATACCAAGAGAGCTCCCCCTTCCACCCCTTTCTCCTCTTATTTATAATAGGAGGGAGGGAGGAGGTTTCAAAAAAAATCTTCAAGGTACATGGGGTCTTTTAGGTTGAAAGGAGTGATTTGGGAATTTGGTGAGTGAAGGGCAATTTGGTAATTTGGGGGCTTGGGGAAAGGGGTTATTTTGGTAATTTGGCAAATAAGGAGGATATTGGTAATTTTGGAAGGAGGGGTAATTTGGGAATTAGGTCGGGTATTTTGGTAATTGGTCTAAGGCATATTTTGGTAACTTTGAAAGAAGAGGTAATTTGGGAATTAGGTCGGGAGTAATTTGGGAATTGGTTCAATGGGTAATTTGGCTAATTTGGTCAAGGGTATTTTGGGAATTTTGTCAAGGGGTAATTTGAGACTTTGGAAGAAAGGGATAATCTGGTCAAGGGTATTTTGGGAATTTTGTCAAGGGGTATTTTGAGACTTTGGAAGAAAGGGATAATTTGGTCAAGGGTATTTTGGGAATTTGGTCAAGGGGTATTTTGGGAATTTAGTACGGGGGTAATTTTGGTAATCTGGTCAAGGGTATTTTGGGCATTTGGTTGGGGGGTATTTTTGGGCATTTTAGGAGGGGTATTTGAAGGGTATTTTGGTAATTTTGAAAGAAAGGGTATTTTGGTAATTCTAGAAGGCGGGTTAATTGGGAATTAGGTTTGGGGTAATTTGGGAATTGCTTAAAGGGGTAATTCGAATATCCTAGTCAAGGGTATTTTGGTCATTTTGGAAGGAAGGGTAATTTGGGAATTAGAAAAAGGGGGGTAATTTTGGGAATTTGGTCAAGAGGGGTATTTTGGGGGTTCAAACAGAAGACTAAACAAAAATTGGGTGCTGACACAAGTTGTCCATTCGAACCAAGCGGTCGAACCATTGACTCAGAAATCGGTGGCCAAAACGGTTCTGGTTCTAGGTCAGTTTTTAATTCATTGGATTTAATAACTCTCAAATAATTACTATTATTAATTAAATACTTAATTAATAGTAAATTACCAAATTTAATGAACTTTTTAAGTTATAATTATTATTTTAATTACTATAAAGTTATTTTACAATATTAAAATAATAGTAATTATAATAAAATTATTATTAACAATTACTTAAATTATTAAGTATACATATATTAATAATTCTAGTAATTATTATTTAAAATTACCATAATTTATGTAAATTATGTTATTAATTTATTACCAAACTATTTGGAAAATTAATTTAACAATAAATTACCATATTTAATGAATTATTTAATTAAAATATTAGTAATTAAATAGTAAATTAATTTTAAGTTAGTGAACTTACCATAATTGTATTAAGTAAAATATTTAAGTAAATTACTGAATTATTTATGTAAAATATCACATTAACTATAATAATTTCACATTTATTTATTTAATTAGGTAAAATAATTTCATAGCAATTAAAATAAGGGTAAAATACAAAAACCTCCCTTGAAGTTTTTGACAATCATAAGAACCTCCCCTATAGTTTCATTTTAGCAAAAACTTCCCCTCTATTTTTTAAAAATTTAAAAGTACCTCCCTTCCGTCAATAATCAAGATGGAAAATTTTTTCAAAATACCTATTTTGCCCTTTTACAAATTTTGTTTCTTCTCATATACCCTTTTACAAATTTAGGATGGTGGAGCATCTTCTAGAAATTTTCCAGCTTTCCGGTGTATGTGAAGCACCTCGTTGGGTTACCCCACCGAGACTCCATGCATTTACTCCAACGACATCGCATGATGCCAAACGAATCACCGTTGCGACTCGGCAGTGAGAGAATAACTTTAGGTGCATCGAGATCTCTGAAATCAGGTTTTCTTGGAAACCACCGATTCTGAGGTGATTCGGCTTTTGGGGACTCAATCATTTTACATCTCGAACCTATAACTTCTCCGATGACGGAGCTGAGAATGCTCCAGCTTAACGGATCATTCCCTTTGTGTTCTCCCGATGGTGACCTGATCGCGTTCAACCACGACTCAATCGTTCTGCATCTCGAACCTGTAACAATGCATTTCCATTGTGTTCACTTGACGACAAGTCCGTAGTGTTCAGGTCTAGGAGATCCGTCCAACTAGTTGACGGATGGGAAACTAATAGCCTTCTCGTCCAACCGACAATACCAACAACGTGGAGGCCTTCAGCATATACCTTATCCGTCTAGATGGAACGTAACTCCGACAAGTCTACGTGGTAGGGGCGGAGGGATCAACAGAGGCAGACAAGGAGAGGATCAATCTCGTCCAATAACATCTTCATCGATAACATGTGAATAGCTCCATCTCAACTGTTATTGCATCTTAGCTGAAGAGCCTCCTGCTTGTTCTAATATTCTTTCACCAATATTTCTAATTCCATAATTTTCTTAACTACTAGAGATGTTAACCATCTTCCGTTGGTTTTTTTCAACTTTCTTTCCAAAGTTGTGGAGATCTACACCTTCCTTGACAATGCAAAGACACCTTTTCACAAAGCTCTTCTGTTGTGCTTCTTTTACTGCTTAGATATAGTCGATGGTAGTTGTCTCCACCTTGAGAGCATCCTTTCAAATTTCTGAAATCCAGTTATGGACCCATTGGTCTTCTTGATTTGTATCTGCATCTTTTAAGAAGCATTGCATCCTCCTCAGTTCAGTTTGAAGCCCTTCAACTTGGTCTTTCACTTCAGACAACAAAACTGCTTCTTGAATGAGTAAATTTCCCAGCTTAGTTACAATGCATGAAACCACAGAGTCGGCCATCTAATATTCCATTTCCTTTTTCCCGTCCCTTCTCATTGTCTCAGAACAAGACAATTAGGTCTATTTATAGTGCAAATTAGTTCTTTCTTTCTACTTGGCAATGTGAATGTTGAATCATGTGAGCTCTCTCTCTCTCTCTCTTCCCCTTCTTCAAAGTCATTGGTAGCAGAGCCGGTGTCCATGCCGAATCAATTTCGGCCATACGGTGTTCTATACGTGGTGAGATTGGACGGAAGTGTGTTAAAGAGGCTAACGTGGAACATGTATGAGGATGGAACCCCAACCTAGAATTCAATGATAGGGGAGATGGATGTGGATTGGCTGTTGGTGGAGACCATGGTGGGAGATAGGCTCATGGGTCAATTTGATGAACTGCTTTGGATTTCTTCCGATATGTGAGAGATAATAGATTCTATAAAGCTCAAGGCTTTGTTCATGGCATCATTCTGGAGAAGGGGAAGCCTGTGAGCGAAGCCTCCGACGATCTTCACACCTTGGCTTGCAGGACAAGATGATAGTGAAGGAGATTGTGACTTGGCTTGCCATCATTAACCAGGAAGAGGCATTTTCCAAGAAGCTCCACCCTGAGAGTTGCCCCCCTGTGTCATCAACAGCGGGGAGTGGATCTTTCGCCATTAGCAACAACAATGAATATGGTGTTGAAGGGGTTGAGAATGATCTAAATGTTGAAGTACAGGAGTGCAAGCCTCACAATGTGAATCTGTTCAATCTGGGGATGGGGTCAGCCAAGGATAGACTTATGGTTCCTCTATTGTTGTGCGTCGTGAGGAAGAAAATGAACAGGGCTATTTTAGTAGAAGCAGGTGCACATTAATTGTAAAAGGGTAAAATAGGTATTTTGAAAAAAATGACCATCTTTTTAACGTTTTTCGTCTTGGTTATTAATAGAAGGGAGGTATTTGTTGATTTTTTCAAAAATTGAGGGGAGGGTTTTGCTAAAATGAAACTATAGGGGATGTTTTTATGATTGGATTGGAGTTAGGATAAGGTTGAGCTATGCTCACATTTCCCAAGGGCTAGACCTGGGCCCATCCCCAAAAATTAAGAATGCCTAAACATTTAGGACCAGGCCCAACCCAAGAACCGAAAATAGAAGCCCAACCCATGTAAATTTGTAGGTTGGATTGATCCATTTCAGACTCAAGTTGGACTTGCCCAAGTTGCATGTACCACTAGATATAGGTCCCTTTTCAGTTCAGATTTGTACTACATGTGTCCATTAATTTGATGCCAATATGGCCCCATATGTTAAACAATAGTTGTAAGTGCAAATTATTTAACAAGACTGTGCTTTTAAATAGGTAACTTATTTATGTGGTTAAACAATCCTAATTAACTTACTTAAGTAACATAATTATTAATTGTTATTACTGCAAAACTATAAAAGTTATAATTTTAATCCATGTAAGTCGAATTTAAAAATTATAAAAAATGTAAAAGTTAATTCATATATGTTAACAATAATAATAATAATAATTTTTAATTTAAATAGTAATATTATAAATAGAATTAACAAAAAATAGTAATCTTATAAAATTAATTTTACTATGAAAAATTTATTAATTTTAAAACTAATTTTTATTAATCTATTTTTTTAAATAATTACGTGAATAAAGCTTTATAGTAGGCATATAGTCTAACTTGGCCCATGACCGCTAATTAAGAAGGTCATAAGGCTCTTTCTACTTCATTTTGTCTCAAAATGGTTCATATATAACAAAAATAGAGCATGGGAGAATAAGGATGCTAACCCAATAACCCATAAATCAATTTTCAACTTATATTAATGACTCTTGATCAATTTCCAACTTATATTAATGACTCTTCAGTTTTCAAAATGTGCCACAAAATTTATAATTGAAAGACTCCAACATGGGTTGAGTTTGTATCATGTTGAATCTTTTAGAGTTAGACGGGTTGGGATGGGTTTGACTCAACCCTAACCTGACCCTCCCATGCTTCCATTCAAATCCAGCCCAACCATACTCAATATTGTGTAGTTTCTGAACTTGCCCCAGCTTATAAAGTTCAACTTGATACTGACCCAATTCATAACTCGTAGTCTTTCAATTGTATTTTATTGTGTTACTTTTTAAAAATTCAAGAGCCATTAATTTAAATTGAAAATTGGTTTATGAGTTTCAAGGTATCCTTCTACAAAGTGAAAGAAAAAATCCAAAAATAAATGATGAAATAAATCATACACTTTAAGGTTAGGGGTTAGAAGTCAAACCAAATTATAAGAATACCCTTTAGATGTGTTAGGGTAATATGACCCAATGGGCGAAGGTTGGTCCCAATTTGGGTTAAAGAACAAAAACTCCAACCTAACCCTATATCCGATTTGGGTTAAAACAAACATTGAAAGAAATCATAAACTTTAACATTAGGAGTTTGAAGTTAGACCAAATTACAATAATACCCTTTATATGTGTAGGTATTATTACCCAATGGTGAGGGTTAGTCAAACCTGAACCCAGTTTGGACTAAATAGTCAAAACTCTAGCCTAACCATACACTCGATTTGGGTTAAAACAAACCTTGAAAGAAATTATAAACTTTAACATCATGAGTTAGAGGTCAAACCAAATTACAAGAATACCCTTTAAATGTATAGGTGAACCAATGGGCCAGGTGAGCCAAACCTACACCCAATCTGTATGAAATAACCAGAACTCTAACCTGACCCTACACCCTAATAAGCCTGATCCTAACTTGACCATGTAGGGGTGAATCAAGTCGAATTTACCATTTAACTTGAGCTATTGGCATCCCTATATGAGATTAAACACTCTCACTAGGATTTCAATTAGGATTGTGGTCGTAACGGCAAAATATAACTCAAAAATATAACACATGAGTTTGCCTCGATTGGCTTGGCTCAACTAAAAATGTTATAAGGCTCTTTCTACTTTAAGTTTGCATAACAAGGCCCCCGGCTAGTTATATATTAAACGGATTAGATTAAGCAAAATCCGAGAAAAGGGAACCTCAATCCAACCAAAACTCCAATTGGATTTGTATTTAATCCAACTCCATTTTAATTTTTAAATAAAGAAAAGTTTTGAAAAAAGTTTATTACCTTTTTAGCTTTATATCAAATAACTAATAGAAATATGAAATATTAAAGCTATTATACATAAATTTATATACAATGTTGATAAGGGATAATGTTCCCACCAAATATACCCTCCCACGAGGTGACGGAAACACTTTATGGCACCTCTGCAACACATGGCAGGACCTTGTTCAAAGGCACCTCGATAGATCAGCTTATGAAGCTCGAGTAGACTCCAACCTTGCTTAAAAGGCATCTCACCAGATCGACTTACAGCCTTACAGGTTTGGAGTATACACTCAATTTGGTCATACTGCAGTTTCAACCTATTCATCTGACTGGGCAGCTCACGACCTGAGGAACTTCTCCAACCTCAATACACCTCCAACCTACATAGCAAGCTCTCTCTCTCTTTCTCTTCCCTGACCGCACGGAATAGCCAGCCCGAAATGTATGTAAGCATGAAGTCCACCGAGCAACGATATGCCCACTCACCCCTCTTCGCGGGGAAGTGGCTAAAGACACCTCTAGTGCCGTATGGGTGTGTCTTGAAAATGGCAAACATGTATCCATGAACTACTTGAATGTGCTAGACACGTTATAGCTGGGCCTCAAGGTCTATATAAGGGTAAGCTCCACCCTCCAAAGGTATGCTTACGCATGCACATACTTATTGGTTCCTACTATTATCCTTGATACCACCTTGGAGAGCTCAGAAGTCACTAACTTAAGTGGCAAAGTTCTTTGCCTGGGACATCCCCCCGGGTCCTTTGACACTATTTTTGCATACATGCTACCAGAGTTTGCTTTCGAGCTCTAGATCACCACCACTAGTAGGGTTTGCTACTTTTGATCTCCATCAATTGGCACCACTGTGGGAACTTTCTAAATGCAAAGGTCATTCCCTCTTGTTCTCATCATTAGGTCGTCTCAAAAAAAAAAAAAAAACAAGGATACTCATCAGCCCATTGGAGGATCCTCTTCCAGGGAACATCCTCAAAATATTGAGACCTCTACGCCACCATAGGGGGGGAGCAGTTCGAGGACCTTATACAGCTGATTCGGAGCATGATGTCTGCCTCTGACCTTGGGAGGAATGGGAAACAACATAATAGTTGCCTCAAGAGAAGCCCATCTCACTAATAGGAGGGAAGCTTCCGGTGTAGAACTTGAATGTCGACTTCCTGTGCCTCCAGTGATTCCTCTAGCTCCCCAGGGCCTCAGAATAACAATGGAAGCCTTACCACAACCCACATGTCAGAGCAATGGGACCGTACTTATGTATCTAAGGAAGGGAGTAAGGAAAACTCTTCCTCTAGGACAGATCACTCGCGCTTTGAGGTAACCTCACAACAGGGATAGGTATAGAAGGTGTCCTTGATGAGCTCCTGTGAAAAGACAACATGGACCTAGAGATGACCAACATGCAAACCTGTCTAGGGATTAGGAAGCTAGCCGATTAGACACCTTGGGTGTCCCTATTGTAACCAAGGAATCTCCCCTCTCACCCAAGATATTCTCAAAGCCACATCCTAAGGATTTAAAGACATTGACCCTAGAAACCTATGATGAGACCTTTGACCCACTAGACCACAGAGAGTTTTCAAGCTCTCATGTTACTGCATGGGCCCTTAGAAGCAAGAATGTGCCTAGCCTTCCCAACCACCCTACGGAAAGCAGCTCAACTATGGTACTCCAGGGCTCATGCCTCGCTTCATAAAGAGTTGGGACCAGCTCAACATGTCCGTGGCCCACTTCGAAATAAATTGTAGGTACCAGAAGATTGTAGTGGGATTGGTGCACATCCAACAATGATCTGACAAGACCCTCTAGGAATACATATAGAGATTTAACTCAAAGGCCCACCAAGTCCGCGACATTAATCCGACGGTAGTAATAGCAATGACCTTCCACAGGGTTAAGTACTCGCACTCCACATTTTCCTTGATGAAGAAACTACCTCAATACATGACTGAATTCCTTATTCGAGCAGAGAAATACATAAATGCTGAAAAGGTCATCCACACATGAAGGGACCAAGGAGAAAGGATTGAAACGATGACTAAAATGGAAGCAATAGTAAGCGGAGCCTAAATGAGGGGAGCTCGTATAGATGATCTCAAACTCCGTCGTGGTGGTACCATACCTACACTCCACTCAATGCCAAATGGGGTGAGATCCTCACGCAGATTAATCACCAGTACTACTTGAAGTGGCCCCCACGCATGAAAGGTAATTCAACAAAGAGAAATCAAGACCAATACTGCAAGTTCCACTGGACTATTGGTTACAACATCGAGTATTGTCGAGAATTGAAGAACGAGATTGACGAGCTCATCAAATGTGGCTACCTCAATTAGTTCGTCAAGGACAACCAACCTGCCAAATAGCCCAAAGACTGCAATGAAACTAAGGAAGGCCCTACCAGAGTAATTGCATTTATTGCATAGAGTATCAATAGTGGTTAGGTGCAACCACACCACCCGAAGAGCGTCAGTCTAGGAACTATAGACTGACCCTAGAACCCAACCTTCAAAGTGACCAAAGCAAGACGAGACGATCTCATTCGCTAAAGAGGATCTAAAGGATGCCTGCCTACCTCACAACGACACCTTTATCGTAAAAATATTGATTACGAACTACGAGGTAAGATGGATTCTGATTGATAGTGGGAGTTCTACTGATATCCTATTCTTAAGGCTTTTGAATAGATGAAACTTGATTGAAAATAGCTCATCCCAACAGACGTACCACTATTCAATTTCAGTAGAGGCAACATTCGTCCAATTGTGAAGATCAGCTTACCGATAACAACGGGGACCATGCCGAACATATTACTATCATAAAATAATTTCTTGTCATACAAGCACCATCACCATATAATGTCATTTTGGGCTGCCCGCTTTTGCACACCCTCTAAGTAGTTGTGTTAACCTACCACCTTTCCATGAAGTTCCCAATTGAGTGAGGAATTAATGTCATCCAGGGGATCAACTCAAGTCAAGGAAATACTATGTGGCAGCGTTAAAGGGAAAGGGAAAGCCATTCCTATCTATCAACCTAGACTTGCCTGATCAAATCGGCAACAATTAGGGATAGCCCATGGAGCAAGTGGTTTCAATGCCTCTTTCCAAAATCGACCCAAAGAAGAAGGTGCAAATCGGGTCACTCCTTCAAGACCCCCTCTAAGGTGAACTAGTAAGTTTCATTTGTTTAAATTCTAAGGTTTTTGCATGGTCTTCCATTGATATGCTAGGGATCGACCCATAAATTATAACTCACTAGCTTAACGTGGACCCAAGTTGTAGACCTATTAACCAGAAAAGGAAGAATTTTGCTCCAAACCGGTGGCACTAGCTTAACGTGGGCCCAAGTTGTAGACCTGTTAACTAGAAAAGGAAGAATTTTGCTCCAAACCGGTGGAAGGCAATTGATAAGGAGGTTGGAAAGCTCTAAATTCTAAATTCATACAAGAAATAAAGTACATGAATTGGATTGCTAGTGTGGTACTCGTCAAGAAGGCAAGTGGGAAGTGGTGCATTTACATTGAGTATATCGACCTAAATAAAGCCTGTCTAAATGATAGCTTCTTGCTCCCACAGATAGATCAATTGGTAGACACCACCTTGGGATTTGACTTGTTGTGCTTTATGGATGCCTTCTTAGGTTATAACCAGATCCTAATGCACCTTGGCAATCAGGAAAAAAACTTCTTTAATTATTGAGATGGGCATGTATTGTTACAAAGTTATGCCCTTCGACCTTAAGAATGCTAGGGTGACCTACCAATGCCTTGTAAACAAGTCTTTTCATAATTTAATTGGAAAAATGTTGAAGTCTGTGCAATGATATGGTAGCTAAAAGTAGGACTACTAATTCACACATAGATGACCTTACTAAAATGTTTAAGGTGTTGAGAAAATACTAATTGAAACTAAACCCGAACAAGTGTCTTTGGTGTCAGGAAAGTTTGTCAACTACATGGTAACTCAATATGGCATCGAAGCCAATTTGGAAAAGATCCAAACTACTTCGGACCATGCAACCATCGAGGTCCATCAAGGAGGTCCAAAGACTCCCTAGCCGAATTTTGGCACTCAGCTACTTCATATCTAGGTTAGAAGGAAGATGCCTCATTTTTTCCCAAGACATTAAAAAGGTGAAGGACTTCTAATGGACCAAGGAGTGCTAACAAGCATTTGTGGAACTAAAGGAGTACCTTAGCTCGCCTCCGCTACTGATGAGGCCCGAACCCGGAGATAAACTCTATCTAAACTTGTTGTCTAGTGACGAAGTCATTAATTCAGCAATGGTTTGAACAAAGGAGAAAGTGCAGTGACCTGTTAATTATGTAATCAAGGCCTTACATGCAACTGAGACCACATATCCAAATATCAAAAAGCCTGCCTTCACTCTGATCATTTCAGCTTGGAAGTTGCAATCTTACTTCCAGGTCCATACCATCACCATAGTCACCAACTAACCACTACACTAGATCTTGTACAAACCCGAAGTATCAAGAAGACTCACCCAATGAGCAATGGAGTTCAACGAATTTGACTTCCAATTCGAGTCACAACCTGCTATCAAAGCCCAGATCTTGGTCGATTTAATCACTGAGTATATTTAACTTGGAAACACTACACTTGGATGAGCCACCTATTAGCTTAGAAACATCCATCAGCATGTTACCCTCACTCAACTTGAAAGAGGAACCATGGGTTCTCTATAAGGATGGCTCATCTAATTAGAAGGGCAATGGAACTAGACTAATTCTGCTCAGACATGACGAAGTAAAGCTCGAATACACCTTTAGATTTGGATTCAAAGCCTCAAACAACAAAGTTGAGTATCAAGTGTTATTAGTAGGATTATCATTGGCTAAAGAGGTTTGCGTTAAGAACATAGATGTTTGCAACAATTCTTAGCTCATCATCAATCAAGTCAACAGATGGTATAAAGCCTTAGAGCCAACCAGGGTTAAGCATCTAGAAAAGGTGAAGTCTCTTTGATACTAGTCACCACAAAATTGAGTTGGATATATCCCATCATGGAGTACCTATGCCAAGGCACATTACCTGCCAATTGAGGAAAAGCTTCGAAGATCATACATCGACTCGTCTGCTACATCATCATAGGTGACTAGCTAAATAGGAAGTCCTTCACTTTGCCCTACCTCAGATGCCTCCAACCTACCACAACAGACTACATGTTGAGAGAGATCCACAAAGAAATTTGTCGTGAATACTTAGGGGTTGGTCATTGGCTCAAAAAATGCTTCGATAGGGGTACTACTGGCTCAACATTTGACAGCTCTCCTGCAAAAGGTAAAGCACGTCAAACCACATCACGAGGCAAGCCAACAACAAAAAATCTAAGTGTGGAAAGTTGACCTGCCCATTGGATTCAGACCGACCCAGATCAGTAGCTCCTTGGCCAAGTAGTCTCTGAGCTATAATTTCTTGTCGACCTGGTCCTTAACTATCGACTTCACAGGCTCATCTAGGGCATCTTTGCCCAGGTCAGCAATGGCCACTCTGCACTTTGAGGTGAAGAGCCACCCTCCTTTGGTCATGATGTAAAAGAATTTTTGTTTCCAATCCGGTATCTTGGATAGGAGGTCGTCTAATAGCTTATGCTTAGAGCAGTAAGACAAGTAGAGAAACCCATCCTCATCAGACATCTTCTCTATTTGGCAAATCCCCACAAAAGGTCTTGATGTTTAGGAGGGAAGTTAAATTGATGGTAAACCGAGATTGATCAGTAACCTCATTGAGTTCGGGTGAAGCAAACCTAGGGTGATATCGTAGTAGTTGAGGACCATGGCCACGAGTGGGTGAAGGGGGAACCTAAGATTGGCTATGAAGGACTGCTCATATATGTAGACCTCATTCTTGTCGTGATCCAAGGATGTACATAAGGACCCAAGAGGATGAACTCAAAGCTCTCGGGAACATGGTACTAGTTCCTAATTCACTGGAGGTCGGCATGTGTTAGCTGAATTGAACCAAACTTGAATTTCTTCCTCAAAGATGGGGTCCTTCTATGGGAACCTTGATGCTCCTAGGTCCTTGGCTAGAACGCCAATACACTCCCCTCCCTCAAACTCAAAACTAGAGATACTAAACGCCAATCCACAGTTTTTTATGTCTGTGATAGCTAGTTTTTGTGTGAAAAGTCTGCATGGAAAGCAACGTGATCTATTAGATGGTCTCAAACTGGCAAACTGAAGTTGCATGTATTTGTAGCCTATCGGAAACCTAACGTCAAAGTGTCTGACAAGAGCCACCATAAACTGATCTACTTCCTTCACTCAATCTATTCACCTCGAGCTCGGAAGTGAGGGAAATTGATAAGGGACGATTTTCCCTTCCAATTATACCCTACCATGTGGTGACGAAAATGCTTTATGGCACCTAGCTAGATCATCTTAGGAAGCTCGAGTAGATTCTGACCTTGCTTAAAAGACACCTTGATAGATTGGCTTACAAGTCCAAAGCATACATGTGATTTGGTCATACTGCGGTTTCAACCTACTCATCTGACTCGAGCAGCCCGTGATCTAAGGAACCTCTTCGACCTCAATACATTTCCAACCTACATGGCGAGCTCTTTATTTTTTCCACGTTCGCAAGGAATAGCCAGCTCAAAGCGTACATGAGCACGACTTGGCGACGATAAGCCTACTCACCCCCACTTCGTAGGGAAATGGCTAAAGACACCCACAGATCTGTATGGGTGTGTCCCAAAAACTAGGAATGTGTAGCCGTCAACCACCCAAACATGTTGGACACGTTTCAACCAAGCCTTGAGGTCTATATAAGGGTAAGCCTTCACCCTCCGAAGGTAGGTTTATGCATGCACATACTTATTGATTCTTGCTCTTGTGCTTGATACCACCTTGAAGAGATAGACAATCACTAACTTAAGCGTCAGAGTTCCTTGCCTAGGACATCCCCCTATCCATCTAACACCATTTTTGCATATTTGCTACTAGAGTTTGTGCCCGAGCTCCAGATAATAACCACTAGCCGGAATCTCTCTCTCTCTCATATATATATATATATATATGCATTATCAGATTTATTCTAGTAATAAGATCGGATGGAGTTAAATCTACACCATTTTGATTGTTAATCAGATATGCATTATAAAATTCTAACATTGTTGGATGCATTACTGGGTGGCCATGCTTGATGGCCAATGCTGTCAAACATGATCGCCAATCTTTTCACCTTGTAAATGGCAGATGTAAACATGGCCAGTCTAAATGCATATTACTAGGTGAATATGGGCCGGTCTGGACTTTGGGCCTATGCTATCTAATAAATAAAAATTTAATTATTTGTATAGATGAAAAAGTATTGGCTAAGCTTTGGGCCAATATATGGAATTAATCATAAGGCATGGGTAAGAATGGCAATGGGATGAGGTGGGGACTGGGCTGGGGAACTCCCCATTCTTGTCCCCATCCCCGCCAATGGGGATAGGGATTTCCCTCAGTCTGGATTGGTTAGAGACAAATTCTTGCTCAACAGATCATGAGTGAACATGTCAGTGTTCCATACACATAAATTGTGGGCCCCATGTGGGCCCAAGTGTACAGAACATTAATGTGTTCACTAGTGATTGGTTCCCCAACCAAAGAGTGTGTAAAGTTTTGTCTCCGGCCAATCCAATCCCAAATTCCCCATCCGTGTCCCCAATCCTTACCATTTTTTTATGATATCAAATTCACTTGTTTCTACTTCATTCCTAAACCTATTTATTAAAAGGGACATTTTTGTCTCATTCAAGTGTTGGCAATTTTTCCTCAAGGTGGGAAGATTATTTATCCACCTAGGAGATGAGTATCACTTATCCAAGTAAGTGGTACTTAGGAAAATAAACTTTCCCTGATCCCTACATAAATCTAAGAAAAGAACATGGGACTCTTGGTCAATGGGAACCAAAATCCTATTGACCAAATTTCCCCCCTCTCAAAATCCAAAAAAAGAATACCCCCAAGGAGCAAAGCACAACACTCTTAAGACAAGAAAACCATGATATGTCTTTAAAGTTACAAGAAAATAAAAAATCTACTGCAAGTGGAACAAAAATTTCATTAAAAATTTTTTTGTTAATGATATCAAATTCACTTTATTTTTTGTTTCAACCATATTTTTTAAAATATTTAACACAATTTCATTAACTAATTCATAAGAAAAATATAAATGTTCAACATAGTGCCCAAGTTTTGGGTGCCAAGGCCTTAAACCTATTTATTAAAAACCTAAATTTCTATGGTTTGAAATTATATATAGAGTGGGGATCTCCATAGGGCAGGGTCAGGGACCTCGAAAGGCATGGAATGCTTTTCCTATTAAGGGGATGTCAATTTTGTGGGAATGTTTAGGTATCCAACCCTAATAGGATCCATTTATTAAAACCCTATGGGGTTGGGTTTTGTCCTTAACATAGATGATACTCGAACCTGATTATTTTTAAGATAAATATCCACATCCATTACTTGATTATAAACCCATGTATATATTATTATGGGAAAATCTGTGATGCCAAAACGACATGATATAGGAAAAGCTTCAACCAATCAAAATCCCCTATGAATTTGAATAAAAAACATCTGATTCATTACCACTTTATGATACCATTTGATTGTTTATATATATGTTATTCTGGTATCATAGTCAAACCCTAAATATACCTTATATGTTTTATAAGAAATAAACATATATAGGCGTCTTCACCACTAGCCTAACCATACCATTTTTGCTTAAAAGGGACATCGCATTTCATTTATGTGATGATGGGATTGTGGGACAGGACGGGTTTAATAGATTTGAGATGGGATAAGTTTGGGAAATTGGGAGAAAAAATTAAATGGCTTTGGGATTGAAGTTGCTTAGGTAGATTTGGAAATGGGAAGGGCAATTTTTACAGCTAAATTTTTATATTTTATTATAAAATAAAATTTATTTGCATATATATATATATATAATACATAAATACATAATATAATATGTTATAATCTATTATATAGTACATATATTATAATATATTATATTATTATATTGCGAGCCAACCCCAACGTGAAGCCTTGGGCCCAAGCCCAACCCAGAATTTTGCGGGCGCCCGAAAATTTGTGGGCTGGCTAGGCAAGTTTCCAGACCGGTCCAAGAATTATCAGCCCTAGCCCCTAGGGCCCCGCTTGATGGCCCAGGTTGTTAAACGTGACGGCCAATTTTTTTTTTTTTTTTTTTTTTAAGTGGGGAATTTATTAGAAAATGATATAATTGTAATGGGTTGATGAATGCAAACTGTCTTGTTTCTTTTCTCTTTTTTTTTTTTTTTTTTTCCTTTTTTTTTTTTTTTTTTTTTTTTTTTGTTTTTCACATACCTACTTACGAAACGAAAATAAGTAAATAACTTAGGATTTCCATTAGATAAGGGCAACTTTTTGCCTTTAATATCAATAAAAAGTAATATTTTTATATAATAACCAAAATAGAGTAGTTTTTCAAAAAAAAATATCAATAAAGGGCATTAAACACTGTTGCTCATCTTCCTCCTCTCGCCGGTTTTGTTGAAGCATCCTGATAGATTCATACATCGTAAAATCAACAGTAGCCGATAAGACATTGAGAATTATACTCTCTTTCGGCCCTGGTTCAGCTCCTTAGAGCGGGCCTTCTCAGCTTGACCTTCTACCTATATACAGGCCAAAATGGTGCAAGACTGACGGTAGCCGAAGTTTCTCAAAGTTTGGTTTCTTCATTTAATTACTGGATCGGAATTCACCGCTTCGCATCGCTTCACTACCAACAGGGAGAAATTTTGGAAACCAAGTTTGATGACAGAGCTTGTCGCCAAGAAACCCGAGCTCTGTGCTCTCCCTCCAGTCAGCCATGGTGATCCTATGTCTTCTTCCCACCATGATAAGGTCGTAGTCGTCCTCCAGAGATCCAATTAGAGGAAGCACATGCCCCTCATCCGCCACGACCGATTCATGGTACAAGACAGATTGCTTGTTCATGCTCTTAAATTGAAATTCGAGCAGAACTGACTCATCAAGCTTCTTCTCAGCCTCATAATCGTCACTGTCGTCACTGTCGTTCGATAATCGGAACCTTATCACGGTGATGCTCACACCTGGGTGATATGACATGCGGTTGGCATATGCCAGTGTCTCTCGGTCGTTTGCTTCGCCTAAGAAATAAGAATATCAGCAATGCCTTATAGGAGAAGTGCTGGCTAAGCACGGCGGGCCGCCGGTAATCGTGGTCGACGAGGATCCCCACCGAGCAAGGTGCACCGACGAGTACGTTTAGGTTAAGGTTAGACAAAGCACTGCCCCTCCCAGCAGCCATGTTGGAATAGTTCTTCTGAAAAGGATTTGAAGGGATTGCCTCCGAACCAGATGCTTCCGGAATAGATCAGGGCTTTTGGTTCACATATGACTTCATGTATATCTATTTCCAAAATATTCATTCCATGGACGAAGGGTTTATTGTCGGTCGACATTCTCTCCCTCTGCTCGCCTTCGCCCTCAGGTGATGCACAAGAGAGAGAGAAAGAGAGAGAGATTATTGGATTAATGGAGGAGAAATGGGTAGAGGAGCAGCGTGTTTGATCGGTCCGGTAGAAGGTAGACGTTGATGGGCGGAGGTGTCGTCGGAGGTGGGCGGAGGCGTGTCGGAGGTGGCAACAGGCGGCTCTGATGAATAAGCTATAAGAAGAAGTTTATATTATTTTAAAAAAAGTTAATTTATTTTTAAAATTTTATTAAATATATTATTTTTATTGATTTTAAGAGCTGAAATTGCCCTTATACGCTATAAACCCAATAACTTATAACTGCCATGTGAAACGTATGCCATTTATTTTGACAGTTATTTCTGTTATACAAAAACAAATTTACGCCTATTGGTGAATAAATCAAGAAATGCCAGATGTAAATTTCTCACCAAAATCTCCACTGCTAGCCCGTCTATTACCAATCCCTCAACTCTATCGTCAGCTACTATAGACCCTACCAGCACAGCCGTTAAATCAGAACATCCTATCTTCCTCTTGGTACATGCACAGGACGAAAGATCCCAATCCAATGGTTCTCGAAAGGGAACACCGTTTCTTAAACCGCGTGCGTTTCTAGAACCTTTTCCGCTTCTGAAATTTCTTGATAAATATCTAGGAGTCTTCGTCTTCATTTCTGAAAAAGATAGATCGTCCAAAGTTCGGCCGGGCGATCGACCAAGTTTCATGGCGAAGACCCAGCGGAATCCGACGGATGGGTCTTTGAATCGAGAACTGATTCTTTTCTCCAAGGATATTGATCCTTTCTACTCATCTTCATCCCGTCTGATTTTTATTTTCTTCTATTCAAATCGAAGAGAGGTTGTTTCTTGGAGACCCTTCGATTGAAGATTTACAGGATTCAGGAGGTTTTTCTTGTGATTTGTTGCAATTTCTAATTTCTGACGAGGATTTCATTGCATTGCATTTTCTCGATAACTGTTCCTGAATCTCTCTTTGTAAACGGTTTTTTCAGGAACTTTTGAATCGAATCCTGATTCAAAGAGCAGAGAAACAAAGAACGACTGAAGTAAAGATTGAATCTCTCATTATCTACAGGAAGTCTCAACTTTTTTCTTTCTTTTCTTGAAATTTCGTTTCTTATTCTTTTAATTCCACATCAAATTCATCTCACGCCAACTACAAGCGAGAGATGTTTGGAATTCCAAGACGTCTCCCGCCAAGTTATGCCTTTCTCATCCCAAAGACGTCTGGACGTTCGGACTTCCAAGACGTTGGGCTTTCTCATCGGAGAAAACCTTCTCAAAATTCTTCTCTCCTAAATACTTTTCTCATTCATCAGATTTCTCACCTTAGAACCCTTTCATCTTAGAACCTCAGTCATTAAATCTCTTTATTCTCAGGTTAGTCTCATTTTCTTTTTTCTTTTTTTCAGTTTCATTGAAGCTCTTCATTTTCGAGGCTGCAGCTTCGTTTTGTTTATTTCTTTCTTCAGGTTAGTTTAGAGGAGTGGATCAAAGCCAAACCTTTCTCAAAGTTCGATTATTTTCAGGTTGAAGCTCTTCATTTTCAAGTTCCATGGTTGCAGCTTCATTTTGTTTATTTCTTTATTTCAGGTTCGTTTATTTTTCATTACGGTTTTTTATTCTTTTTTTTTTCTTTTTACATCAGGTGTGGAGTGGGCAAGGCTTGGGCAACCGATTTTAGCGTCTGAGTTTGCTATTTGCATCTTCTGCTGTTGTATTTGAAGTGAACGAAAACCCGGGTACAAATTGCAATTTCTTCACATTTTTTTCACGATAACAAAGATTGATTCTATCATTAGACAACGTGTTTATGTGATTAGAAATTGAAAATCAAAAATTAAAAAAAAAGATCATGAAAAAATGAAAAAAAAACTATTCGGGTTTTCATAAGACCCGTTTTCTCGACAGGGTAAAGAACATAAAACGGGTCAATGCAGACCCGTGTTCAATAATGTCAGTCGCGTATTAATATAACGAAAACTAATTTATCTATAAATGTCCCTAAATTATTTAAATAACAATTACTTTTGAAAAAACTAATAAATAATAATAATAATAATAAATATAAATATAATAATAATAATAGGGGTTCAACCAATATCATAAAAGAGGCCCATCAAGTGGTATTCATCAAATTCACGGGGTACAAAAACCAAATCGAAACCAAATTATAGAAAAACTGAAATAACCAAAACCAAAATTTGCAGTTTGGGTGATTTTGGTTAAAATTGAATTTTAATAATATATATATATATATATATATTATGAAATCAAATTTCATATTATTATATAATAATATATAAATATATAAATATATAATATTATATATAGATTATATCTTACATACTATATATTATATATTATATATAATAATAGAAAATTTAGTTTTCAATTCTAAAAACTGAGACCAAAATCAAATTAACTGAACCGATTTAACCAAAAATAAAAAAAACCAAAATCAAAATTTTTAATTCATTTTTTTTGTGTGATTTTAACCTAATACTCACCCCTAGCTTTGATTGGTCAAATCTCTTCTGTATTATAAAAGAAGCCCATGAATTTTGATAAATACCACGTTATTGGTCACCCTCTTTATGATACCTGTTGATTGACTACAAGTTTTTGGGTTTAAACCTCCCTTAGTTTATATGAAACATCTCCTATATTTTTAAATAACAACAACCTCCCCTCCGTTAACAATCTTTTTGCATTCATTTGCCGGTTTATTTTTTTTAAAAAAACCAATATTACCCTTCGTCATCCTTTTGCCTTTAATTCTTGTGTCTACCTATATCTGGGTGAAAACCTCCCCAAGTATTATTTTCATGTTTTGATTCTTTGAAAGTCCGAATAACGGATTCATCTTATTCCTATTCCACAAGTTAATTTTCAGTTGTCATAAAAAGTAATAGAAAAATCTTTCTTTCTAGAGGTGAAATGTTGGCTTGTACTCCAAATTACATTTTGCGGCCATGACTTTGATGAACACGGTCCCTTTTGTTACTGGAGTTCATGAGCTCTGTACCAGCCCATATATGAGGGTTTCATCTTATACCAAGAGAATTTCCCTGGCTATAGAGATTTATTAAACTAAACCATAATAATGGGTGGTTGTGTATGAACGCCAAGTAAAAGAATTAGACCTAGAAGCATATTGTCGCAGATCTAACAAATGCCGTGGAAAGATTTCACATTCTTGTGTTTACAAATTTTGTATGGTTTCTACTGTCTCTACTTTTCTATCATGCGACTTTCCTGATACTCAATTTTGTATGGTTTCTACCATCTCTTACCTTTTTACGATTTGAAGCAGAAAAAAAAAAAAAAACCTTATCTTAATTTCCACCGGTGGCATTACTAAGGGTAAAATTCTGTTCATTTCCCACTTTCGTGTATAGGTTATGTTTGGTTGCAATGCAAACGTAAATATGTATACTGCATATTAATCATTTTTTTTAGTTCATGAATGCAAATACCATTCACGTTTTAAATTGTTTTTGCATTCATCTTGTTTGTTTGAAATCGGTACAAAGTGTGGGTACTGTGTGCCCATCATTAAATGCTCCAACTATCTTATACTCTAATGCCTTAATTTTGATCAACAAATTAATTATCAAAAGAACACAAAATTGTATCAAAAAAATAGGTATAATAATCCTCTCTTCTCATAGTACAAAAATGTGAGAAAATACATTTTTTATCTGATAATCATTACTTTTTTACATATCAAACAAACACTCACAGACATCATATCCAAAAAGTTCTATTTACATGAAAAATAGTAAAACATAGACAACTTTCTTTTATTACAAAATACAGATTAAGTGAACATCTAAAATGGGAACTGATTTACATGAAAGAATCCTTTGTTTGCAGATATAAGAATCTAATTCATCCACAGAACCATCCTGTCTTGTTTCTTTCCTTTAAGTTATAGTTGAATGGGTTGTTTTAAAAATTTAAACAATGATGAAGGACAATAAAAATATTTTTATTGATTCTGTTAAATATAACGGTATCTTAATTCAAGAGGGGTATAAGTATTTAACATAAAACTTGGGAAAGGTTTAAGTCTTTTACCCTAAGTTCATGTCTTTCTCGTATCATTTCCCTAACAATAATAATAATAATAATTATTTAGAGAACTGGACCAGACTAATAGGTTGAACTATGACCCACTTGACTAGTTAAGTCATAGCTCTAAAATTGGAATGTCCAAAAGACTGCCCAAAACCATTGACATAGCGAGTCGAACAGAAAAATCAATCAACCAATCCCGATTTTAAAAGATAGGCTGTTTTTTAATTTTTTTTATAACATAAGTTTTAAAGTATTTAAATTTTTTAATATAAAAAAGCAATTCACAACTAATATTTTTAGTAACTTTTTATTTAAACATTCTTATAATAAATCTCAATATTTGAAGAATATTTATTAGGATTACCAATTACTTAAATTAAAGTAATTAATAATTTAAATATTGTTTAAAATAGTAATTATTTTGATTTGTTTGAAATGTAAACTATTTATTTAATTAGAAATAAATTATTTTATTACAAAAACACTATTATTTCACTCTTAAAATAAATAAAATTATTTAAAAAATAATACATAAATAATAAAAAAAGCACAAAAAATAGAATAGATTTACTAACTTATAAAAAATTAAATATTTTTTTAAATAGAATAATATACTGAACAATATAACTAATGAAAGGAAATATTACTTTAAAGTATTGATTGCTTAAATAAGTATTACAGTGTTTTATCATTCCAACAAAAAGTATCACTGTTTTTGTAATTTAATTTAATATCAGAAAAAAATAAATTGCAAAAATAATAATTACTTCAAAGTATTAATTGTAATACTTAATAATTATCTATAAAATTTACAAATATTAAAAATATTTTAAATATTTATATAGTTTACAAATAATTATTTAAAAAATAATTCTACCTGTTAGTTTTCTTGCACATGGTATCAGTTTATAACATTATGATGAGAAACATAAAAAAAAAAAAAAAATGTCTACTCTTATCGCACGTACGGTTCCCGTCTAATCTTGATTTCCTTCTGTTCAAATAATTTCTTGGAGACCCTTCGATTGAAAACTTGTAGGATTGAGAGAGAGTTTTTCTTGTGATTTGATGCAGTCTCCAATTGTCTGATGAGGATTGCGTTGCATGTTCTCAAGAACTGTTCCTGAAACAACTCTGCACCAGTCCAGATCTCTGCTTTGTTTCCTTCACCGGCTCCGAGCAAAACATCAATCCGAGAATGGGGAAAAGCCAGTGCCCGGAAGCGATAGGCACGGCAACGGCCGATTGCGCCGTGCTATGCTGTTGTTGCCCTTGCGGATTCGTGAATCTTATCCTCATGGCTCTCTACAAAATACCAGCTGGGTTGTGCCGGAAAGCATTTAGAAAGAGAAGGAAGAAGTTGCCTTACTGGCGGGGATACACCCGCAGCCCCGACATAGACGAGATGCCGATACGCTCCGAAACCGACAATTTGCACAGATCGGAAGATGAAAAGTGGGATGCCCAACTGGATAAGGAAATCGAGACGATATTTGGCAACTCGGGCTTTTGGAGGAGGGAATCTAGATCTGCTCCCAACAGAAGGTCCCAACAAATAGACCCAACAACCTTTTCAGTCGTGCATCATTGAGAACATCATCACATCAATCTCCCTTGCTGGTTGTCTTTACAAGATGTTAGCGGTCTACAACGGTTCAGTTGTAATGGCTGTTGGGACTTAGATCTACCACAACCGTAACGGTAGTTAATGATAAAAGTAACTTTCATTGAACTGTCAGTCCCTGGGCTCTCTTTGGTTAATAGAAATATTTGTTATTGATTGGTCTTGTTTCTCCATGGTTTTTTTTTGTTCGATAGTTCTGAAAATACTGAATACTTAGTAAGAAATATATATTGGTATTGGCTTTGTGTGAGAAATCAGCTATTCCCATTGGAGTAGCGTACTACAAAATAAACCAGCAAAAGTGGCAGTTTAGAGCCGATCGGTCCAAGTGATGTCTGATGTGGCGGTCTTTGCAAGGCCATCACCTAAATCAGATTTGGCATCTAGCACAGCGGTCTAATAGGTCAGGCACGATGGTTCTAAACTTAAACCGGTCTAATCTCATAAGGGGAAGGCACGTGGAGAAGTCAAAAATACTCTTCCCGCGTGAATACTGAGATTTCTGTTCGACAAGACAAAATGTTTGCAGAGAGACCTTTGCAAGATAACCTTTTCACGAAGAAGAGACCACTTTGATGAAGAGAAGGAAAGTTTTTTTGGCATATAAACGGAGAATTGAGAGGGATTGACAAGAAAATTTAAGGCAAACAAGCATGGTGTAACGCAAAACCAGCATCGAACTTGTTCGTTGTTTGCTTGTGAAGGAGGATGATTTCTTTCCTTTTTTTCCTTTGATTAGGCGGGATTAACAAAGAAATCTTCGACCCTTGTTCGTTTGAGCAGGAGAGAAGAAGGTTTTCTATTTTTATGCATCAATAAAAAATCTATTGAGAACTATGATGCTTGTGTTTTTTCCCCTATTTTAAATGCTCCTCCACACAAAGATTGGGTGAGATTCTTTTTTTTAACCTAGGTCAATATGTTCTAATGGGAAACCACAATACAATTCTTGTGTTTTTCCCCTGTTTTAAATGCTTCTGTGCACACACTATATCATTTCCTGTAAATACAAGGCATGCAAGTGTGCTATTTTGCATGTATACTATAACAGAACAACATGTCTTCCTTATGCAGCTATAAATTATTTAGAACTTCATAACTTTTTGCTGTGAAGTTATTTAAACGAATTTTGATGTCTGTTCTTTAGAAACCCAGGAAATTCAAAGGGGGGGATGGATTTCAGAGAATGAAATGGAGAATTTCTTTATGTTTATTCAGGTCAAGCGGGTTTTGGGACAATGAATAAATTACTGTAGTGGTTGAGACTTATGTACTAATTAGGTTTCCCAAGTTTGAAGGTGGAAGGAGATTGTCAAATGGTTATGGGGCTCCACTCCTCTGACTTCACACTGTGGGCTAGTTTCATTTGTGCTTTGAGGTTCTACAATTACCTCAACACCTTGATCATTGGACTCAGATACTCTATCAGAAAAAACCTATTGGTTTCTTCAACTTCATCTGCAACCAGGTTTTCCACAATGACATCTTCCTCTTCTGCATCCATAGCTTCAATGGTGAGAATTGGTTGCACAGGATTGGAGTTTTCACACTTTTGATTTCTTCATATTGTAAACTAGTTTCAGTTTTTTCAACTGTTTATGAGATCTTTTCTTGAGAACCAAGTGATGGCCCTTATATCTTACCATAACACCTATTAAATTTCTCTAAGTTTTGACAAAACAAAGCACCATAAGCTGATTGTTTGAAAAAAAAAAAAATCCTGAACCAGTCCCCTATCACCATTACAGATAGTAAAAGACACAAATTAATAAAAGCCTCAAGTAGAGTCCTATAGCATCTCTTAGTTTTGTATCCCTGTGTTGGGATTACTTGCTACACCTCTAAATTGCTCTAGAAACTGAAGTATTTTACATAAAATTGTAATACTTGATGCTTAAAGAATCATTCTTTATTTGGAACACAAGTGTAGGTAATGGCTTGGCATCAGCCATGCAATAAGTTTTACATAGTATAGAGGTATTGTTGCCTAGGATTGGCCTGGGGTTGACTTTAGGCATTCCTTGAAATGCTTGTATGTTCTGCTAACTGTACTGCTTGAGTGCTTCATCAATAGCCTGTGTGCAATTATCATTGCTACAAGTATTGTTGCAGTCAAAGCCGTAGGTCTCTTTGATTATTTTGTGGGTTTCATCAGATACCACAGCATGACTCCAAGCATAATCCACTAATCCTCACCAGTCATCGGCATCAGATGTTTTAGGATTTCCCAATTGTGATTCGGTCATGATTAATTAGTATGAAAAACCATAGCCATAAAACTCTATGATAATAGTTAGAATTTAAGGAAGGCTAGAAATAATGCATTATTGAATGTGATAATTACATCATATTTATAAACTAAAATAAAGATTAAATATATTCAAACATAAACTCTTAGGCTCTATTTAGGATTCTATGTAGTCTATCTTAATCCATCTCAAACTTTATCATAACATAACAAATTCTATCTTATTGAGAACTCCTAATCACCCTTATCATAACAGCCCATACATCTAATATTATCTTAATTCCCTAACACGCCCCCTCAAACACATGGGGATCAGAAATCTTCATGTGTTTGATCACAAATGGCTACAATATGATGATAGTTGCGAGGATGTGACATGTAAATGATAAAAAGGTGATCTTGATGGTGTCCTGTTGTGAAGATGATGACAAACTTGCTGGAATGATGATGATGACATGATGACCAGTTGGCATAATGAGAACCTGTTTCTTTTTTTTTTAGGGATCTTCCAACAAAAAACAAGACCTCAATGGGTCAATTCAAATACACCGATGGGCTGGCTTCTTAAACCAATATGAAATGAGCCACAACGGGCCAATCTGAAATGGGCCAACAACGACCAATAAAGACCTCAATGGATCAATCCAAATTCCTCGATGGGTTGGTTTCTTAAGCCAATACAAAGTGGGCCACAATGGGCCAATCTGAAAAAAGGGCCAACAATGGCCACTAAAGACATCAATGGATCAAAGAAATGCCTCAGTAGGCTTTTTTTTTTGTTTTTGAAAACACAAAAAGTTTATTAAAACTAAAGAGAGTAAAACACCCCTCAAAAAAGGATACGATATCAGATAGAAGATGGATTTTGTTTTTTGTGTCTAGGCTCCAGACTCGTAATCATACCCAAATTATTAGTGTTCTCAACTGCCAACCCTCAATCTCACAGTAGTGTCACCGGCGTCGATAACTCTGGTGAGGCCGCCGAGAAAAATAGTTCCAACGGCCGCCTGAAACTTCAGTGTTCCAGCAAAGCTGCAGATGGAGAGATACAGCATACAAATTCTTCATGATCCCTTGCCAATCAGTACTTTGGAGTCCGCATGGGTAGTTTCAAGTAGGCCATGTTTCATGCCTCATAATCCCATAAAAAGGAAGTATGGTGGACCCACCTATTTTTTTGTAAAAGATTGGGCATTGCCACCAAACTTGCGGTTACTGAACACATAATCATTTTCACATAGGTTGAAGATAACCAATACCTTGAAATACTTCATTATATAATGTGCTACTCCAGGACATGATTGGCTGAGGATATGGCTGTACACTAGGAACAACATTTTTATTACAGATGAAAGTGACAAATAGTGTCCCATGACCAACAATGATGGTACCTCCACCGCTAAACCTTCTTACAATAGGAACCTGATCTTGCAGCACAGATCTAACTTCAAGAAGCTCAGAGGGTTTCCCTAAAATCCCCATGACAATGGTGGGAATATTTGTTCCATCATTGATGATACACCAATTCTCTGAGGAGGTCCAAAGAAGCTGTTCCTCCAAGTATAGTTGATGTAGAATGGGTGCTCCTTTAAATCTTACAATATTCATCAATGGAAGGCCAATGCTTCTAGCTTGAGATATAGTACTCATTAAGTAGTAGGATTTAGTCAGATCAACTTACTATCAGCTGAAGAATCCATGGGAAGTCCTTCCAACAATAGAGGCAACCATAAATGTCCCAGTTGAGTATCAGGCCTTCTCTTACTACTTTGTCACAGAATGGACTTAAGAACGAACTATGCTCATATTCACTGGCAAATATCCAATAAATTCAACTTTGGGATCTTTCAAACAAAGTTGGTAAGAGTCTCGGTTCTCTGAGTTGAGAAGATTCAACATCGAACAACACGAAGTTGAAAAGAATCTCGGTTGTCTTTCCCTACTTTGTCGTCCAAAATAAAAAAACTAGAAGTTGAGCATATGGGTGAATGCGAGAAACATAACCAAAGTAAAAGTGAAAGTAGAACTAAAATAGAATTGGCTATAATAAGAAATATGAATGGAAAATTAAATTAAACAAGAAGACTAAAACAGAGCAGTAGGGGCCCAACGGGTGGTTAGGATTCTGGCCACCCGTCGAAAACACAAGAAGCATGGTGGGAGGCCTCTAAGTTCAGAGCTTTGACTCTAATACTAACTTAGAGTTCAAGGAAGACTAAAAATAATGCATTATTGGAAGGCCTCTAAGTTACATCATATTTATAGAATAAAACAAAGACCAAACCTATTCAAACTCAAACTCTTAGATTCTATCTAGGACTCTATGTAATCTATCTTAATCCATCTCAAACTCTATCATAACATAACAAATTCTATCTTACTGAGAACTCCTAATCACCTTTATCATAACAGTCCATACATCAAACCCTAAAATCATGGCCTATTATGCATTACTATGGCCCTACTTTAGGTCATTTCATCCAATCCAAGATGGGGCCACATCAATACAGGGCCACTACTCCAACCAAACTCAGACTTGCTACCCACGAGAGGTTCTCACATCTCTACCCACAAGATACATGGTGGTGGTGCTCTGTTCATATGGAAGTGGGCACAATTTGTGGGTAGTAGATCCCGAGTCACTCCAACTAGAGTAGCTGATTTTTCTGTGCTTTAGCTTACATGAGCAAGGAATCAAGGACTG
Organism: Nelumbo nucifera; assembly: GCF_000365185.1. The sequence continues at coordinate 3,945,235 of NW_010729105.1, read as the reverse complement.
TGCTTTGACTTACATGGGTGATGCATGAAAGTATAAGATTTTCATTTGGGTTAATTATTTAAATATATCAGGGACATATCTTGTTAAGGCATTTAATCGTTGAGATTAACAAAAAATAAAAAAAAAAACAAAATTGCCCTTAATTGTTCTTTAATTTTTAAAACAAGCACCTGACCATCAACTGAGAATAACAAAACCCCAAACTGAATTTGTTCTCCTTTTTCCCCTTCCACTCCAATGGCAACTAGGGTTTTTAATGTTCTTGAAATAATAGATCCGATATGTCATTGAACCTCCCCCAGATAAGTAGCAAAAACTTTTATTCCCATGGAGAACCTGTGTCCATCGGGGATCGGGGATGGAGGATAACTTTTACCCTTATGAGGATCAGGGTCAGAGATGAAGATTAATTTCAAAATTGGGGTCAAAGATGGAGAATATGATCCCCGCCCTGTTTGCCATTTCTATTCTAAGAGGATCCCCAAGTTTTCATAAGAATGGCTAAGGATAAATAGCCCATTTAGGTGGATCTGCTGCAAACAAAATGCATGTTACCACGTTGACAACATTGCATCATCCAGTCATACATCGGGAGCATCTGGAGATGTTACCCAAGTGTTTCTGCCATGTTGTCAACATGTTAGCACACATTTTGCTGGCAGTAGCCAGATACATGACATGGCATGTCAAAATTAGGAGTTCAAATATATCCTAAAAGAACAAAATATATATTAGAGTACTTTGAGAGCATGGCATCCGATCATATATTGGGAATATATTGATGTATGTTATATTCATAGGGAGTTGTTTCCCATCTATGGCTGGATATCGTGGTCTCAGAGTGTTCATACAAGATACAGATTTTACCAAGAGGAAAGAAGGATTGAAGCTTTCTTGTAGGCCATGAGTCTCAACCTTGCAAAGCAATCACCATGGGTAAGAGGTTTTAAGGATGGTATGCAAAAGATCCATAGCCCATGTTGAGAGAAAGTAAAGGTGGAAGATCCAAGGACTTAACTTTTGAGTTGTTAACCCTTCTCTTTCCCCATTTAGATTGGTAGTTCAGATTAATCAATGGTGATGGTAAGTGAAGTAATTTAAGACTTTGGAAGAAATTGAAGAAATATCAAATGAAGAAGAAGGAAACTCCTTTATCTTGCATTTGACTCACTACTGCAATATAAGCTACGTTTGGTTCTGTGGGCTTTTATTGAACAAATTTCATCACATTAGTGCCATGTAGGAATTGGTGTTTATTATGCATGAAACCACTGTATGGTTTCAATGTTTATCAAGTAAATAATAAAAAACATAAACACTTGGATTTATGTCCATGAGGCATTTGAGGAAATGTCAAATCCTTGTTTCCCCAACACCCCAACAATTCTTGAAATGAAATGCTTATGTGGCATACTTTATGGGGTGTTAAGCTAACAACAAATTAAAAGAAAGAAACATTTAAAGTAGAGTTTTTCAAATAAGCATTTAAATCAATAAACACCACATCTATAAATGCCCACGAAACCAAGCACCTAAATAATTTAAAGGGCAAGGGAAAAATTCATCATTTCTTGATCCATATGCTACTTGCAACACGATTGGACTTTAGAAGGCTGTTTACTTATGTCTTAAAAAATCAAGCCTATGACAGGTTTGCCATTCTTGAGAAAAATAATTGGCCTTTTGAAGGTTGGATACCCTATGACCAACCTCAAAAGGTGAGTTCGCATCTGCGTGTTTGTAGCACTCCCTTTTTGACCCCCACCCCTTATTAGACCGTGTATGCCCTTAGCTCCAATCAGCATGATGTATATTATGACATTTATTGTAAATGAATAAAGTACATATTTGATTCATGTTCTTACGGTATGTTTCTATGTAATACCCTTAAAATAGACACATATAAGACTTATGTTAGTTTAGAATCTTCACAGTCATTGGATAGATCTAGGGAGATTTATCTTGTCAAGGCTGACACTGATGTACCGCCAAGTTGGTTGGGACTTGGGGTGGCTTGTCTCAGCTACCAGGGTGAGACCTGAGTTACATGCAATGTGGGTTTTCTTGAAACCCTAAACTGGACCAAAATTCTAGTATTGCTCTAGACCTTGGAAATAGATGGGCAAAACTGGAATATTACACCTGACCCCTAAACTCGATTATGATGTTGCACTAGGTGTCAGATTGGGCTGTCTTTGATATGCCAATCAGCGAGATCCTTAGAGGGGGTCAAAACCTGACTATGTTGGGACAGTCTGAGAATTCATTTGAATGGGTGATCATAGTGGAAGGATCAACCCCTTTGTCGGACAAAGTGAATAATTGGGGATGCACTCTCTCTGATGGAAACCTAAACTACCGGCAGTTGATTTCAACCGTTGAAATTTGTTTTTGCAATATATATATATATATATATATATATATATATATATTATGGTTTCAAAATGTTTGCAAAATGTTTTAATTCCCGGTATCGATGTGAGTAGAGAGTGCAGCACTACACCTTGTAGCCGAGGGAGAGGTCCTCTCTTGTCGGGCAATGTTTGATCATTATGGGCTGAGAGGTTAAGTGTAAGACCATTGAGGAATATACCTGATGGGCTAATCTAGCATATGCTCACAGTCCTTGGGCCTTCATAAGATGGTTGGACCCAAGGACCATTTAGTGTAAATGTTGGGCCCATTAAGAGCCCATAGTGATGGACTTAGGGGTTCAGTGTATTCAGCAGTGAATTTGGCCAGGCCTTGTAGCAGAGGAAAGGTTGAACCCATGTGGCTGATGTGTAGATCAATGATAGGGTCCCACGCCATACAAAGAGAGCCAAGCTAACCAGTATTAAAGTGGAAGTGAGCCTGAAAGATTAATGGGCCTAAAAGCCCATTTCGAACTGGGCTAATTAAATTAATTAAATAGGGGCGGATTTGGGATTTGGATCAGCAGATAAGATAAGGGATTATCCTTATCCACTTAAAGAGTCCATATCCAAATAAAGAGAGAAGACAACACAGTTAGACCGATCTTGCCTTCTGCTCTTTTTCTTCTTGCTCTTGCCGCCCTACTCTATTCAATCTCCAGTTCTTGGATTGGATCAAGATTCGATCTTGATATTGTTTCTTGCCAAAAGAAACAATTTAGAAGTTGTGCTCATTGTTCCATTCAATTCTTGCTGAAGAATCACTAGTTCTTGGTGAAGAACTACTTACTGATCTTGACTCATCCTAAGTTGTGTCATTTTCAGTGGAGGGAGGATTTGGTACACTCTTTGGGCGGGAACACCTACGTTGGTAGGAGCATTCTTGCGTGGATTCCGTATCAAGTATATCTCTCCCTTAATTTGGTTTCAGATTTGGTCCGGTTTGGTTACAAGAACGAACCTTGAAAATGCAGTTTTCTAAATTGGGAATAGGATTCCCAGATGGGAGTAAAGAAATTTTTTAAATTTCGCCCAACCTTCCTGTAGGGTTCGGCCATCCATATGACGGATCTCCCATCCCTTCAGTGGTATCAGAGCCAGGTTCAAGTCTTGAACCAAATTAGAATAGATATGAATCTGCGCAAATGGGCAGAAGGCGTTCTACCCGATTTGCGTAGTTAGCGTTTTTTTTCTGGGAATTGGTTCCCAAATTATGGGCAGATGATCTAGAAAATAAATCTTTATTATTCTCTGATATTTATATAATTGTTCTGTGAATGTTTCTTGAAATTTTGGGCTACAAATGTGGTGGAGATCGAATCTTTATGGTGCCAAGAATGGCACACCCTACGATTTCTTTTCTATTCAATTCTGGTCTGTAAATAATTTTTTTTTTATTTTTAGAAAAATTGTATAGGAATTCGATGTGATGTAATAATAGAAAAATTAGGTTTTTCTATTTTATTTCCCACTGGAGATTGTTGGAGCGCGCAACAGAGGAGAGGAAGATTTTGTAGAAATAAGTTCTGCGATTTGCAATTTTGCAGATATCGATTCTGCAATCTGTGATTAACTGTTCTTTGTAGGTTTGCAGGATATCTAAGAAAAATCATAGTGCAGCCCTCTGTTTTAGTTTCTTGATAATCTGATTATCTTGAATTAATTTATTTTCAGATCATTATTCTTGAATTAAATCTTGAACTGGACACCAAAACTTGGGCCGATTTGCACCAAATTTGGTTCAAATTGGTTGGACCGAATTGTTGGTTCGATGGGATTGGGTTTTCTAACCCTAATTCGATTTAGGCCAGAGGGTTGATGACCCACTTCAAGTTTTAATTTGGCTCACCTATATAAAACCTAAATTTAATATAATAAAACTGAATCAGCCCTAATTTAGCTACATGGGCCGAACTGCTTTTTGCAGTACAACCCATGTACCTAGATAATGTTATATGATAACATTGTGGTCTTTGTTGGGCTGATATTGATTTAATCTAATTAATTAAGGGTTTTACATATATTTTAATTGATTGGATCAATTTGTTTCATGCATGTGATGTATGGATGTGTGATGTGCTACGTACATGGACCATAAGTACTTGGCCCATGATTAATTCGATAATGGCTCTTTCGCACACCATGGCTGAATGCATATCATTGTCATAGTATCCATAAGATCATTGGGTGATCTTCCCATTTGGTGGGCCCCACATCAGCTTCCTCCTCAAGAGGAACCGTGCAGAACCCTAGCCGTTTAGGGCCCATTTAAATCTAACTTTGAAAAAGCTAGTGGGAGCCACTTTTGTTTGACCTAAATAAAACTAGGGCGTAATATTTTGTTCCCTCCACTGGAATATGAGTGCATGTGATAGGGGGATTCATATGATGAACTCTCTAAAGGCCTTCCATCATTAACATGAAGATGGGTGCTTTAGTAATGAGGAAATGCACCATAAAATTGGGCTATCCATTTGCTGCTGGATCTATTGGATTGTTTCATAAGATGATAGAGGCATCATAGACCAATGTGGGAGGGCCTATCCTAAAATGAAGACTTTCTCACGGTACTTTGGTGTTCACGAATATCTCTCTAACGAATTCAATGACTAGCTCCTCTTGCTACACCACAGTTAAACGGTGTGTTAGAAAGGAGAAACCAGACTTTATTGGATATGGTCCGATCACTTATCGTACATTCGAAATTACCCACATCCTTTTGGGGTTACGCATTAGAGACTGTAATATACATGTTGAACTGTGTTCCAAAAAAATCCGTTCCGAAGACTCCCTACGAGCTTTGGACCAGTAAGAAACCAAGTGTGAGACACTATAAGATTTAGGGTTGTCCGACACATGTTAAAGAACAAGTGCTGACAAATTGGAATCTAAAACCAGTTGTTGCCTATTTGTAGGTTACCCAAAAGGCTCTGTAGGGTATTTATTCTATGACACAAGGGAGCAAAAGGTGTTATGTAATCGAAATGCCCATTTATTGGAGGAAGATTACATCCTGAACAATCATTGTCAAGAAGTGTTCTTGATGAGGAGAGCTCAAGAGTAGTGGGAGATGTCCCACAAGCTCTAGTTAATAACCAACCTAGGAGATCTACCCAAGAATCCAGGCCTCCAGTTCATTACGGCTATGACCAAGAAAGTTACTTGGTGGAAGCCATGACCAGTTAGGAGGATCCCGTGACTTATATGGAAGCTATGTTGGACATAAATTCCTTGAAGTGGGTAGATGCCATTAGAGCTGAGATGGACTCAATGGAGACCAATGGAGTCTGGACTCTGGTAGATCCGCTCCTTGGGGTAAAAGCAATTGGTTACAAATGGATCTATAAGAGGAAGAAGGGCCCCGATGGTAAGGTTGAAACCTATAAGGCTCGTCTTGTGGTGAAATGGTACACTTAGAAAGAAGGAATCAATTATGAAGAAACCTTTTTACCCGTGGCCATGATTATCCATTAGGATCCAGCTAGCTGTAGCAGCATACCATGACTACGAGATTTGGCAAATGGATGTCAAAACCGCATTCCTGAATGGAGATCTTACTGAAGATATCTATATGCATCAACTGCAAGGTTTTATAGCTATAAGTCAGGAACACATGGTATGTAAACTCAAACGATCCATATATGAACTTAAGCAAGCTTCTAGGAGCTGGAACATCCGGTTTGACTCTACTGTCAAATAATTTGACTTTGAGTAGAATCCGGATGAGCCCTGTGTTTACAAGAATACCAGTGGGGATAAGGTTATGTTTTTGGTTCTGTATGTAAATGACATTCTACTCATTGGGAATGATGTAGGAATGTTGACTACGGTGAAAGTGTGACTTTCTTAGCAATTCTCCATGAAAGATCTTGGAGAAGCCTCTTATATCTTGGGACTTCGACTTTATAGAGATAGATCAAAAAGGATAATAGGATTTTTCTAATCTACTTATATTGACAAAATAGTCAAGAGATATAGTATGGAGAACTCTAAGAAAGAAAATGTTCCTTTCAGGCATGGAGTCACTCTCTCCAAGGGTATGTCTCCCAAGACACCTAAGGAGATTGAGGGCATGAAGGAAGTTCCCTATGCCTCTGCCGTAGGGAGCATCATGTATGCCATGCTGTGCACTCGACCAGACATTGCTCAGGTCGTAAGTGTGGTAAGTAGATACCAGTCTAACCCAGGATAAGAACATTGGACCGCTGTGAAAAACACACTAAAATACCTTCGAAGGACAAAAGAGTTTTGTCTGGTATTTGATGGTAGTTCACTACAGATCCTTGGGTATACCGATGCTGATTTCCAGTCAGACCCAGATGATAGAAAGTCTACATCTGGATACATCTTTACAGTGGGGTCCTGTGCAATTAGCTGGAAAAATAGCAAACAAGGGTCCACTACAGATTCCACAACCGAGGCCGAGTACATTGCTACAAGTAAAGCTGCCAAGGAAGCTGTATGGATGAAGAAGTTTATTCATGAATTAGGAGTAGTTCCATCCAATACATCACCCATTCCACTGTTGTGTGACAACACTGGAGCCATTGCTCAGGCTAAGGAGCCACGAGCCCACTCGAAGTCAAAGCACATTGAGAGGAAGTACCATGTACTACGGGAGATAGTTGGAAGAGGGGACGTCCTAATTCAGAAGGTAACATCAGCGGAAAATGTAGCAGACCCATTGACTAAGCCACTAACATAGAAAGTGTTTGAGAAACACGTGAAAAATATGAGACTCTGACTTATACCCGATTGGACCTAAGTGTAAGTGGGAGCTGTTAGACAGTGTATGCCCTTAGCTCCAATCAACATGATGTACATTATGACATTTATTGTAAATGAACAAAGTACATTTTTTATTCATGTTATTATGGTATGTTTTTGTGTAATACCCTTAAACTGGACACATATGAGACTCTTGTTAGTTTAGAATCTTCACAGCCATTGGATAGATCTGGGGAGATTTATCCTGCCAAGGCTAACACTGATGTGCCACCAAGTTGGTTGGGGTGGCTTGTCTTAGCTACCAGGGTGAGACCTAAGGTACATGTGGTGTGGGTTTTCTTGAAACCCTGAACCGGACCAAAATTCCAGTTTTGCCCTGGACCTTGGAGATAAATGGGCAAAACTGAAATGTTACACCTAACCCCTAGACTCGATTATGATCCTGCACAAGGTGTCGGATTGGACTGTCTTTGATATGCCAATCAGTGAGATCCTTATAAGGAGTCAAAACCTGGGTATGTTGGGACAGTCCGAGAATTCATTTGAGTGTGATCATAGTGACAGGATCAGCTCCTTTGTCGGACAAAGTGAATGATCAGGGATGCACTCTCTGATGGAAACCTAAACTGTCGGCAGTTGATTTCAACCGTTGAAATTTATTTTTGTAATATATATATATATATATTTTATGGAAGTGAGCTTGAAAGATTAATGGGCCTAAAAGCCCGTTTCGAACTAGGTTAATTAGATAAATTAAATATGGGCAGATTTGGGATTTGGATCAGTAGATAAGATAAGGGGTTATCCTTATCCACTTAAAAAGTCTAGATCCAAATAAATATTTGGATCAAAGGAACTCCTAATTTGATTAGGAAGGCTGATATTTATCTGCAGATAAAATAAGGGATTATCCTTATCACTTAAAGAGTCCAGATCAAAAGAAAAGATTTGGATCAGGAAACTCCTAATGAGATTAGGAAGTTGTCTCTTTAAGGATATAAATAAGAGAGCAGGGTGAACCTTCAAAACACACTCATTGAATACAAAGAGAATACAACACAGTTAGACTGATCTTTCCTTCTGCTCTTGCCGCCCTACCCTATTCGATCTCCAGTTCTTGGATTGGGTCAAGATTCAATCTTGATATTGTTTCTTGCCAAAAGAAACAATTTAGAAGTTGTGCTCATTGTCCCATTCGATTCTTGCTAAAGAATCACTAGTTCTTGGTGAAGAACTACCTGTTGATCCTGCCTCATCCTAAGCTGTGTCATCTTTAGTGGATGGAGGATTTGGTACACTCTTTGGGCGTGAACACCTACGTTGGGAGGAGCATTCTTGCGTGGATTCCGTATCAGGTATATCCCTCCCTTAATTTGGTTTCAGATTTGGTCCGGTTTGGTTACAAGAACGAACCTTGAAAATGCAATTTTCTAAATTGGTAATAGGATTCCCAGATGGGAGCAAAAGAATTTTTGAAATTTCGCCCAACCTTCCTATAGGGTTCAGCCATCCATATGATGGTCCTCCCATCCCTTCACCCCCCCAATGAAACATGAGAGTGCCAGCAATGGAAATTAAAAATCAATTAATTTAATTTATGAGTTTATTTATTGTTCATTTGTCCATGTTTTTTTGGTGTTCAGATATCCTACCCACACGCCAATATAACCACACATTGAGAACATTTCCTATATTTGTATGTTACCATTCATGGATAGATGTTCTTGATGTACAACTGTAATGGAGATTTGAATTAGTTTAATTGGGGATTTGGGGGTAGTAAGGAAGTGCTACAACCACAGTGACAACAGACTTGCTTACTGAAAAGTCTATCTAGGTCAATTTAAACCCTCACCAACTTCCTATTAACTTTATTATACTCTAATCCTTTCCATCTTTTATCCATATCGGTCTTGTTATTTATTTTTATATCTTATTTTTACATTTATGCAACTATAAAAGGGAAGAAAATGTGCTTATATTTCAACTAATGTTTTCAACCGCCGGTGACTCAGTCGGTTGAACCGCTCGAACCATCACCCAATCAATATTCCGAGTCTAATTTGAGTAAAAGCCAGAGAAAGGTCAAAACCCCTTGACTTGGTCAAAAACCATCCTACACTTTGATGTCCGATTTAGGTGATTGTTTTTTTATTTTGGGTAACTTTTCGGATCTCTATGCGTCCCTAGGTTCTATGGGCACCTTGTCCCACTATTTTTTGCAAAAAAACCCTTTTTGGCCTTAAATCGCATTTTTTAATATTTTTATAAATAAAAATTAAAAACTGAATTAAAAAACATAAATTAAATACAAAGTAATACATACATCATAATACATCACCCAACGGCTGGACGAGGTGGGGTGCTCGGTATGAGCCGCCCTCAGGGTAGCTACCCCACTGGGAGCCATGGGCATCACAATGGACACTCCACACACGCTCCATTGGTTCAACACCCCCTCGGCCCCAAGAAAGTCGACCCCTCCATATCCAATAGTAGCAGTCGACGCACTAACAAGCCGTCAAAGACCTCCTGCCTCCCTAGTCGACAGGGGGGTGGGGGAGATCCAGTTGGGTCCTGCGACAACCGCCGAGACTATGAAAAGTATTATTGAATTAAAAGCCCCTGGGACAAAGGCGAGTGTTGTGGCCATTACAGTCCTCTGAGGGTTGTAGGACGACGTCGCACCTCTCCCACACCTGTTTCAGACCTTCGTGACCGCCTCAACGATTGTTGGGCCTGGAGGAACCAAGAATTAGTTTCAGAGAACTCTGGGAACCGGTCTAACCCATTCCACATCCGAGAGGACAAGGACGAGGCCCAAGCTCCCATCGACAAAAGAATCATCAACCTCCAAGCATAGATCTATGCCATGCAAGATGAACTTAGACAGGTCAAGGAGGGCCGAGGTGATGCCTCCACCACTCGGAACCCTTCGTCCAACAAAATGGATGCCTTCATCGACTCCATCACCTCGGAGTTGCTCCCACCTCACTTCAAGGCTCCCGCGTTGGAAATGTACGATGGCACCACTGATCCAGATGACCACCTGAAAAGCTTCTGAGTGCTCATGCTCCTCTATGGATATTCCGACGTCTTGACATGCTGAGCTTTCCAAGCGACTTTCAAGGGGGGAAGCTCACCGATGGTTCTCTGGGCTCCAATCTCAATCCATTAACTCCTAGTAGTTTGTCGACCTCTTCCTTTCCCACTCCATCAGTAGCCGACAGTGCGAAGAGAGCCTTCGAACTTACATCGACTGCTTCAAGAAGAGCTCGAAGTCCAAGACCATGACCCCTCAGTTTCCATGCACGCTGCAATCAATGGCCTTCGCCCCGACCCTTTCAAGAATAAGGTGGAATTTTTTAAGAAGGACAAAAAATACATCACCATGGAAGAAGCCGAGGCCAGTGAGCGCCTCTAAGAGAATGAGGCCGACCCCAACCGAGGGGTATTAGAGAAGAAGAGAAAGGGCCGAGATGGTCGTGGCTGCAGCAACAACAACAAAGACGTCGACAAAAATCTGCCAGCCCCGTCCTTCACTAAGTATATGTCAATCAACTCCACTTGAACACACATCCTAATGCAACTAGGGAAGGAAGAGTACATGAAGTGGCCCACCAAGATGAAGAGGAACTCCAAGAGGGGTAATCCGAAGAAGTACTACAAGTACCATCATGGCACAAGCCACGATAC
>NW_010729105.1:3919450-3933987 GCF_000365185.1 Nelumbo nucifera | reverse complement strand
AGAGGAACTCCAAGAGGGGTAATCCGAAGAAGTACTACAAGTACCATCATGGCACAAGCCACGATACCAAGGACTGCTACGAACTCAAAGATGAGATCGAGTCCCTCATACATTGTGGTCACTTGAAGGAATATGTGGGGGCGATGTTAGCGCCTTGTCCTCATAGTAGCAGCAGCAACAGCATCACAACAACCTGGCTGAAGTCATCGACTTCATTGCCGAGGGTACGGCCTCGGGTGGAGCCTCGACCTCGACCCACAAGGCCTATGCCAGGTAGTTCAACATCTAAGGGTCGACTCCCAAAAAGCCGAAGAAAGACAAAGTCATCTCCTTCTCGGACAATGACTTGAAGGGGGTCTTGGTACCCCATGACGATGCATTGGTGGTGACAATGACCATTGCCAACTTTATGGTGAAGAGGATTCTTATTGACAGCCAACATCCTCTTCTACAAAACTTTTGAGAAGATGAAGTTGTCGCCAGAGCGACTGCAACCGACCAATGTGCCACTCGTCGGCTTCTTCGGTAATGCCATCAGACCGGAGGGAAGAATCACCCTACCAGTCACGGTAGGAAGAAAGCCTTGGTAGGGGATAAGGATGACTAAGCTCTTGGTCATGAGGATAGGCTCCCCCTACAATGTCATCATTAGGAGGCCAACCCTTCATGTACTCAAGGCGGCCATCTCCTCCTACCACCTTGCCATGAAGTTCCCAACCAAGTATGGCGTCGGAGTCGTTCGAGGAAACCAACAAGCGGCCAGACAGTGCTATGTGGCAACACTAAAAGGAAAGCATAAAGAAGATTTTCCGTTGGAAGGGCTCGACCTCAGAGATGAACCAGCTAGCCAAGGCCAGCCGGCCAAAGACCTCATCTCGATGCCCCTAGATGAGGCCAAGCCTGAGAAGACAATGTGCGTTGGGTCCAACCTTCCTCCAGACACCCTTTCTGAACCGGTAAGCTTCCCCAAAACTAATGCCAACATCTTTGCTTGGTCTACCACTAACATGCCCAGAATTGACCCCTCAGTCATTATTCACAGGCTAAGCGTGGACCTGTGCTATAGGCCAGTTCGGAAAAAAAAAGAGGAACTTTGCACCAAAACATTGGAAAGCCATCAAAGAGGAGGTAGACAAGCTACTTGACGTTGACTTCATCCGAGAGATACACTACCCTAATTGGTTGTCCAATGTGTTCATTGTTAATAAGGCTAATGGGAAATGGCGGATCTATATTGATTTCATAGACCTGAACCCAGTGTGCCCCAAAGACAGCTTTCCTTTTCCAAGGATCAACCACCTTGTTGATGCCACCACAAGGTACGAGCTACTCAGCTTCATGGATGCCTTCTCCGATTACAACAAAATAAAGATGCACGCCAATTACAAGTTGAAGTATTACCTCGCTTTGTCCCCTTTACCCACATAGTCGTTGCCAGGAGACACACTATTCTTATACTTCTCAGCCAAGAATGAGGCCATTAGTTTTGTTCTGGTGAGAGAAGAAGATGAAGTGCAGAGACCTATCTACGGTGTCAGTAAGGTCCTCTGCAACACCAAGACTAGGTACCCTTAAGTGAAGAAGTTGTCCTTCGCCTTGGTTGTCTTGGCCAGGAAGCTCAGACCCTTTGATTTGGTTGACCAAATGGACTATTGAATTGTCTGATTTCGACCTACAGTACCAGCCAAGGCCTACAATCAAAGAGCAAGCCTTGGCGGATTTCTTGGTGGACTACATCTTTAGTAGAGCCCTTGGCCAGGCTCCCGTAGAAGATGAGGGACCCCAGCCGACCTAGAAACTATTTGTGGGTGGATCTTCCAATGCTAAGGGAAGTGGAGCAAGCCTCATACTCCTTACTCTGGATGGTAACGAGGTGGAGTACGCCTTGAGATTTGACTTCTTGGCTTCCAACAATGAAGCCGAGTACAAGGCCTTGTTCTCCGGATTGTAACTTTCCAAAGACCTCAAAGCCTAGCACATTGAAGTCTTCAGCGACTTTCAGTTGGTGGTGAACCAAATAAATGGCGAGTATGAAGCCTGAGAACCCAACATGGCAAAGTACTTGGCCAAAGTACAAGAGCTATCCCACCACTTTCAACGCTTCGCCTTGCTACAAGTCCCACAGGCTGAGAACATGAGGGCCGACACCCTATAAGTACCTTGGATCCATTCCTCGGCCACACTGTCCGTGTAGAGAAGCTAGCATGACCCAACATTGAAGAAGTTCTGGTGCTCTCAGTGCAAGCCAAGCCCTGTTGGATGGATCCCATTCCCACCTACCTATAGAGTGAGCAACTCCCCTCTAACAAGAATGAAGCGAGGCGAGTCCAATGTCAGGTAGCTCGTTATGCTTTGCTTGACGGAAAGTTATATAGAAGATCTTTTACCTTACCCTACCTCCGATGCCTTTGTCGGGAGGAAGGTGAGTATGTGATCCAAGAAATCCATGAAGGCATCTGCAGCAACCACTTTGGAGGCAGAGCCTTGGCTCAAAAAGTACTAAGGCAAGGGTATTTTTGGCCGACCATACAAAAGGATGCAGCTGAGCTAGTGCAGAAGTTTGATCGATGCCAAAGGCACTCCAGCATCTCCCATTGGCCAGCTATAACCCTCTCGGCCTTCAGTAGTTTGTGGCCCTTTGCTAAGTGGGGAATGGATCTCCTCAACCCCTTCTCTGAAGCCATTAGGAATAGGAAGTACCTTGTCAGCACAATTGACTACTTCACCAAGTGGGTTGAAGCCGAGCCCTTGGCCACCGTCACAGCCAAGATGATTCAGAACTTCTTTTGGAAGAACATCATTTGTCGCTTCAGCATCCCCCACATGCTCATCACTAACAACGACAAGCAATTTGACGATGCCAGGTTCAAAGAATGGTGTGCCAGCTTCGGCATCAAACAGTAGTACACCTCGATAGGTTACCCTCAAACCAACAACCTAGTCGAGGTCACTAACAGAACCATCCTTGATGGATTCAAGACAAGGCTAGACAAATCCAAAGGCCTTTGGGCCGATGAGCTATACAGTGTCCTATGGGCCTATTGGATGACACCTTGGATAGCCACGGGTTAGACCCTGTTAAACTTGACTTCTGGCATCGAGGCCGTCACTCCAGCAGAGATCGACTAGTCGAGCTTTGAATCGAGGCGTACAATGAATCCAAGAATGATGAAGAACTTAGGAACAACTTGGATCTATTGGAAGGAGTTTGAGAGCATGATCAACTCAGAGTCGTGGCCTATCAATAGAGGGCCACCTGCTATTACAACTCTCGAGTGAAGGAGTGACACTTTAAGGAAGGAGACCTCGTCCTTAGGAAGGTCATGGTGCCCGAGCCCAGTGTTGGGAAGCTTATCCCTAACTGGAAAGGATCCTATAGAATCAAGCAAGTCGTCAGCCTCGACAAGAGTACTTGGGTGGAAAACTAGTTCTACGTATTTGGAACTCCGAGAACCTTCAGATGTACTACCAATGAGATGTAATCTTTTTTAAGGCTTATCAATGAAAAATGCAAAAGTTCCTCCCCCCCAGCTCCAACTTTAATGTAAACATTCCAACTATGCTCAGCTACCAAGATCCCTCGGTCGTGCGACCAATTGTAGCACACAACCTTTGTCAAGGTTACACGCTCGGCCTGGATGACGGCCAAGGCACACGACTCTCAATGAATCATACACCTACTTGCTTTTTCGCTAAGGCAGGAAACCTCGAGGACCTCGGCCATGGCATTGGCCAACGACTTCGGCCCACTACCTAGTGAACAAACACACTAAAAAATGGACAAGTCACTTCGCTAAGACAGGAAATACCCCGTGACCTCAACCAGACCTACCTCGGCTGCACGTGGGTTCATGCAATCAAATCCCCAAGGAAAGTTAGGCCAGGTGGCTAAGGCATTCGCCTCCCCTTCCTTCTCACTAAGAAAGGGGGCCTTGAGCACTTGGTAGCGCAGCCCAGCCTCGACCTAATTACCTTAACGGGGATGAGTAGAAAGCCGAGAGATAAGGCACTCTTCTCCCTTTCCTTCTCGCCAAGGAAGGGGGCCCCAAGCCCTTGATGGCATAGCTCGGCCTCGGCCTGACTCCCTTAAACTTAACTTCCTAAGTGAGTGGCTAAGTAATGAGCAATTACTTCTTTGCTACTTGTAACCTCTCGAAAGGGGGCATTGGCCCCTAGCACAACAAAAGAAAAGAAAAGAAAAGAAAATGCAAGCACAAAAGGGCACAAGTAAGGCAAAAAGTATGTTCCATTGATTTGTTCATTTGACTTTACAAAAAGTGGCCTCGGATGGGGGAGGCAGAGCCCCTTACAAAATTTTTTGTACAAGAAAGGAAAAAAGGGAAGGACAGACAAAGGACGACCCCTTAGGCTTCAATGTTCCCCTCGACCGCTTTAGTTGGCACAGGTTACTCTCCACCAGGTTGACCATCGGATGGTTGTACCCCATCGGCTGGAAGGGACCCCTCGGCCACCAGAACAGGCTGGAGCCCCAACTAGCTATCATCAAACCCAGGCAACATGGCCACCTGAACCTTGGTATCTTTGATACCCTCTAGGTACGAAGCAGCACTGAAGGTAGCCAACTCCATATGGTACTTCGGGGTCTCCTTCCACACCTCCACAGCCTCCTCAATCCTCTTCTCAGCGGCCTCTCACCTCTCCTCACCCGAGACCACCTTCTCCTTGGTAGCTTTTAGATTCTCCTCGGCTGACCTCAGAGAAGCCTTAGCGGACCTCAGCATCTCCCTCTCAACTACAATCTCAACCTCTAGGTCCTTCCTCCGGTTGTGCTCCTCCTGCATTTCCTAGGCAATGGACTCTTGGCCGCTCTCTGCCACGGCTACACGGATCTCCAACTACTCCCCCTTCTCTTCAGAGTTTTGCAGTTGCTTCAAGAGGAGTTCAACTTTATCACAAAGGCCAACAACATTAGACGATGCCTACAAAAGAAGCGCAGCTATTAGTAAGGGAATGCAAGAAAAAGAAAAAATCATCTAAGCACAAAGGATTCTAAAAATGATCAACACTGAATGAGCTAACAGGTAATGGCGTAGCTTTTGGCAAGCCCAAACAAGGGCTAGACATGTTTTTTCTAGCATGGTGTACCTTATCTCATAGTCACAGAATTTCCGACTTAGGTAGTAAATGGCTCTTTCCTTTTTACTTGTCTCATCATGTTGCCCCAATATGCATCCAATGGAATCTTCCTGTACCGTCAAATACATAAGCTAGGGTTTCCCAAGCCTAGGGGGAGCTAATTGGTGTAAGATGTGCTATGAATCTACGGATATATTGCAATCTTACCAAAAAACTTCTAACTTCCTTTTCTGTTTGGGAAGGAGGCATATCAATAATGGATTTGACCTTAGCAGGGTCAATCTCAATCCCTTTTTGACTAATGACAAAGCCTAATAGCTTTCCTGATAATGCCCCAAATATGCACTTCTGGGGGTTTAACCTGAGGCGGAATTTTCTGAGTCTTTCAAAGAGCTTCCGAAGGTCCTGTAAATGATTCTCTACCTTCTTGGTCTTGGCAATCATGTTATCCACGTATACCTCCAATTCTCTGTGAATCATGTCATGAAAGAGCGTTGTCATATCTCTTTGATTAGTTTCCCCAACATTCTTAAGCCCAAACGGTATGACCTTGTAGCCAAAGGTTCCCCATGGTGTTATGAAGGTCGTCTTTTCTTTGTCCTCCTCTACCATTTTGATATGGTTATATCCTGAAACTCCATCCATGAAAGAGAACATTTCATGTCCTGTCGTGTCATCAACAAGAATGTCAATGTTTGGAAAGGGAAAATCATCCTTGGGACTAGCTCTATTTAAATCCTAGAAATCCACACACATTCTAACAATTTCCATCCGTTTTAGGTATTGGCACAATGTTGGCTAACCATTCAGGGTAGGTTGCCACTTCTAGAAATCCTGCTTTGAACTGCTTAACCTCTTCTTGAATCTTTAGAGACCACTTGGGATGGAGCTTCTTGAGCTTTTGCTTTACTAGCTTTGCATTAGGATATATGGGAATCTTATGTACTACCAAGTCGGTATCCAATCCTGGCATGTTTTCGTAGGACCATGCAAACACATCCCAAAATTCTTTCAACAATTCTATTATGTCAAGTTTCTGTTTTGGGATTAAATGACTCCCAATTTTTACCTACTTTGGGCCATTGTTAGTTCCAAGATTAACTTCCTCTGAGTCAGCTTCTGGTCTTCTTTCCTCTTTCCGTTCAATCTAATCAATGATACTTTGAGGGATCTCCTCCTCTATTCCCATGAGAGCAAAGTCTAACTCAAGGTCAAAGTCCTAGGCTAGTGAGATGGGTTCAGGTTCCTATTATATGAAAATGAGGAATAAACATGGGAATTGGAATTGGATCAAAAGGTGATTTTTCAAAAAAAGCAATCGGGCCCAAGCTGTGAACCGGGGCTGCCTACGTACCCTTTTGAGGGGGATCAGGCCATTTGTAGTTCAACAAAAGGATTTTCATTTCATTTGGATCAACGGAGTACAAAAACTTCTTTCGGGGTTGGGACACAGGGTAGAAAGCATTGACCCCCTAGTCTGAGAATTACAGCTTAACAAACCTCAAGTGAAAGGGCCTCTGAGCCCAAGGTAGTTGGAGAAGACATCCAATTATGAATAGGCTCTTGCAAAGGGACAATTGATTGGGCAGGGTCTTCCATGAACTCGCCTCCTATCATACATACATCCCCATCCAAGGATTCCCAAATGGCATGATCCTTGAGCTCGTCAATTACCTCTAGTCTGATAGGGACTTCCACCTTGCCCCAATCGATGGGACAACAAGTCATGTAGATTACCTCAGTATCCTTTTGTGCCTTTGATGATGAGTTGATGTCCTTCTGATCCTCTTGATTTTCAAGAAAAAGTAGTGAAATGTCTGGGATGTCAAGGGGGTTTTCAGGGTTGACTTGAGGGGTTGGTGCTGGCTTAGGCATGGTTGCTGGGTTACTGGACTTGACAAAATGGAGTGGTGTTGAAAGAGGTACACCTTTCTTCTTCCCGCTTCATGGGCCAAACAAGTCATGTTCATCAGGTTTATAGCCCACTCCAAATCAAGGGAGAGATCCCTTAGCCTTAATAGGGTTCAATCTCCCTTGTTGCTTGATACCTAACCCTTTGCTAGGGTCAAACTTCATATGAGCCATCATTCGGAGGGCTTGAACTTTCCTTTCCTCTTGAACTTTCTCGATAGAATTCACTTCTTCAAACTGATAAGAGAAGAAACCTAAACCTTCCTCTAGGTGCTGAACTGATGATTCTGTAGCTAACGCAATCTGACTATCCCCAAGGATTGTGATGAGTTCATTATCATGGACCAACTTTAATCTCTGGTGGAGGGAAGGTGGCACGGCTCCATTAGAATGAAGCCAAGGTCTCCCTAGTAATAGGGTGAAAGATGCTTGAATGTCTAGAACTTGGAACTGAATATGATAAAGAACCTTTCCAATAGTCACATTAAGTGTATACCCATTTCAAGTGCTTGTAGTGTTCTGAGAGTGAAAACATTTAAACCAGACCCGTTATCAACCAAGACAGTAGGGACCCTCATTCCTCTACAAGTCACTGTGATATACAACGGAAGATTGTGAGTAACACCATCTATTGGGATCTCATCATCTAAAAAGGTTGACTCGAGGAGCCAGAATCATGCCAATCATCTGTGCTAGTCTTTCTGGTTCTATACTTGGGAAGACAAGAGCCCTCTTGAAAACTTCCATAACCTGGTCCCTATGATGTTCTGAAGATAGTAACAACCCAAGTATTGAAATCTGTGCAGGTATTTTCACTAGCTGATCCACTGCATTGTATCGAGACTTTTCGATGGCCTTTAGGAAATCATTCTTCTCCTTGACCTTGCTCCTCCCCTATCTTGTCCTTTCCTTTATCCACTACCCTAGTCACTTGCCTTAGGGGCAGGAACCTTCCAGATCTTAATAGGGCTCCATGTTTTGGGTCAATTCGATCTGCCTGTGCCACCACAGGCTCAGTGTAATAATTCCAAGGGACCTTGGATGAATTTTCTCCGTAGAGTTTCGGGTAGGGAAAGATAAAGGGTTTTTGTGGGAGGTTGTCATTGGATACAGTGGAAGGTGTGAAAGGGTTATTGGTAGATTGTGTAGAAGGGACTAGGATGCAGAAGGGAGGTCTAATAGTGCAAATGGTGTCGAAAGGTAGTTGAATGCATGGCACTGGTACTATAGGTAGGGTCCCTATAGGAACAGTCAACACTGTGGGGTCCATGAACTACCTATCTTCTTCGATGCAATAAATGCAATTTCTTAGTCCAACTCCGTGTGGTGGCATGGGATTTCTAGTGATCCCCATTGGTTGCTACTTCGGTTGCTCTGCTTGAAAGGTAATATGTCCATCGTCAATCAACCTCTGAATCGGATACTTGAGTTGCCAACACCTATCGGTCGCATGCCCTGGGCCTTGGTGGTAGGCACAGTGGGAATTCTCATCGTACCCTCTTGGCTTAGGTTCCGGCGGTGGCTTCCATGTCAACAAACTTGAGTACCCTTCTTTTACCAATGTGGGCAATAACTGAGAGTGGGGGTATGGCAGGGGATAAACTCTATCCTTTTCTCTTTCTGGATATGAGGGTTTTGGTCAGCTACCATCGGTGGCTGTTGGGGAATGGGTGGCTGGTATGGTCGTGGAGCTGGCACTGGATGAAATGGTTGGGGAGTGACAAGTGTTGGCATTGATGGTGTAGGTAAGTAAAACGGTGGTCGGGGACTGCCAGAATAAGAGGTTGCAACAAAATTAGGCTGAACTTGTTGGTGAGGGGATGGGGAAATAGCATGCACTTCATTTTCTAACTTCTTCTGGATGGGGGGTTTTCTGGCAAAGGTTTGGGATGAGCCAACTCCCCCAATTGAGGGATTAATTCTTCCTTGCCTTACGGCCTCCTCAATCCTGGTGGCCCCCCTGACAACCTCATTAAAATCTTTAAAAGGTTAGGCAATCAACATTGAATAATATGGCTTGCCTAACGTTTTTATGAACATTCTTACCATTTCTTCCTTAGGCATCGGATACCTTAGTTTTGATGCCATTTCCCTCCACCGGTATGCATACTCAAGAAAATTTTCTCCTTCCTTTTGTGACAAGGCCTTTAAGTCAGCTCGATCGGGAACTAGTTCCATGTTAAAGGAGTAATGATCCAAAAAGGCTTCAGAAACTTGCTTCTAGGACTTCTTCTTCGTAGGGTCCAACATGGCGAACGAGGTTCGTGCATCTCCTGTCAAACTCTTTTGGAACACCTAGATAAGGAGCCTCTCATTTGATCCGTATTGGAACATATCTCCACAGAAGATTTTAAGGTGGGTTTGTGGGGATCCTTTTCCATCATACTTTTCAAATTTAGGCAATTTAAACTTCTTTGGAAGTACTACATCAGGGTATAAGCACAATTCTTTAAAGTCCATAGTTTCCATGTTATGAACCCCTTTTAGCTTCAGGATTTCTTCCTTCATTTTCTCTATTTCCTCCTTCATAGGATCGCTCGCAATTGAGGCTAGCTTGTTGGGGAAGATAGACTAGGAGACACGAAGGTCTTCTTCTTCAAAGTCGTTGACTTGGTTGACTACTGGAGTTGTGGGTTGCTTGGTGAAGACGGTAGGTTGTGGCCTTAGGGTCGGCGACGTGGTACCTGCGGTGAATACAAACGGGGTAGGAATCCCAATAGTGGTGGGGATGGCAAAGGTTTGAGCCTAGGCGGTGACTTGGGGGTGGTAGAATTTTTTTCTGAGAGTGAGTCCACCCGAGCATACATTTATGAAAGCCTTTCCTGAAGACAGAGAAATTCACTATATGAAACAATAATGGGTGTAGCGGTCTCCACATTAGTCGTATCCTGCTGCCCTAAGCCCTCCGAGGTCGTGCCTTCGGTTGCCATGGTGCGGGCAAAGGAACGGATCACGATTCTATTGGTCCTCGTGTTGACTTGGAGTAGGTAAAAAATTATTCACTAGTTGCAAGAGAGAAGATAAAGAAATTGATTTTCAACATTTGATGAGATTGATATGACTCTTTTTTTTATTTTTTATTCATTTTTATTTTCTTTCTTTTTTGATTTTTGATTTTGATGATGATGATTTTTTTTTAATTTTGATTTTGATTCTACTTTATGGGTTGATTTGATGAACTTGGTAAACTTAATTTTGGTTTTTTTTTATGCTTTGATTTTTGATATTCGATGAATTGGCTTGAAGAATTTGGTAAATTTGATTTCGAGATTGGATGAGTTGATTTGACAACTTAGCTTTGATTTTAATTTTTGTTATTTGATGAGTTGATTTGATGCTTTGATTCTGATCTTTGTTATTTAATGAGTTAATTTGCCAAATTTGATCTTTGATGAGTTGATCCGATGAATTTAATGATTTTGTTAGTATTTGAGTGAGACAATAGTGGCCCAAAACAAAAGATAGCTCCTTCATTAATGTTCATTACATCCACTTTTTCCAAAAAGAAAAGGAGATACAACAATCTTGATCAGCTGGGAGGAATGTCAATGCCATAGTAAGTCAAAGTGCCTTTGAGTATCGCCATTCGATTTGCCACTTGCATTGTGTATGCTTCCATGCGGTTGACTAACTCTTCATATCTGATGTTGGCACTAGTAGCCTCATTCCAAGATTGATGGAGTTGGCGGCGAGTTTCCTTGGTTTCGACTTCCAACCTTTGCTTCTCTTGAAGTGCCTCTGATAATTTCTCCATTGTTTCAAAATGACTTGCTTGGGCTTCACTCAACCTTTTCCTTTGACTTTCCAATCTCTCTTTTAATTCCATCATTTCCTTCCTTAAGTCTGACTCTTCTATTTCCATTTTCTGCTTTTTCTTGATGTGCTCTCTTATCTGCTTTCTTATAGAATCATTGTGCCTCCCGATCCTTACTTCTTGCTCCTCATTTATCATGTTTTGCTCATGAAGCTCTAGTGTTGCTTTCAAGTATGGATCATCTAAAGGGCGCTTGAGAGATTCCTTTGATATGGTATCTTGGGATTAGACCTGTTCATGGGCCGAGCCGGGCCGGGCTTTCACTCTGTATTAACAGATTTTTCTAAGGCCCGAGCCCGAGCCCGGCCCGACCATCAGGCCTACAACTTGGGCCCGAGCCTGGCCCTCATAAAAAGCCCAAAGCCCGGGCTTGGGCCCGAGCCCGAAATTTAGCCCATACTATTACTACTGTTGAAGTGGTTGAATAGAAAGAGAGAGAGAGAGAGAGAGAGAGAGAAATTATAAAGAGAAGAATAAAAAATGTATATATTAAATTATAAATATATATTTCAATAAATATTATATTATTTATATATTTTATATAATATATAAAATACATATTATATATTTTATAAAGTATATAATGCAGAGTCGGGCCGGGCCGGGCTTGGGTCAAGCTTTTATGACAAATCCCGAGCCTGGCCCGAAACACAGTCGGGCTTACTGTGTTAGGCCCGAGGTCAGGCTCGCGGGCCTAATTACATGACCAAGCCCGACAGGGGTGCGGGCTGGGCCATCGGGCTACCCAACCCATGAACATGTCTACTTTGGATGGAGGCCTTACTAGGGTGGGGAGCTCGGGTGGTGGCGCTAGGGGCGGTGGTGCTGGGGCGACGAGAAACCATGACTGCACACCCAATCCTTGTATGTATGATCACACATCGGCTTGGAGGTTGGCAACAGGGTAGAGAATTCCCTTTTACTGGAAGCCTAGTGCTCTTTGAACCTCCTTTCCATGTTCCCACAATACTTGATAAAATCAAACATATCCCCTTTGATGTCATCGACGGTTGGAATGAAATGTAAGAAGCATAGTTGCCTTAGGACTCGTACTGGGATGTATGGTGCTGATCCATATAGGCCTGCTAGAACCATGCTCTATCTTCCTTCTGCGGCTAAGCGAGGTTGAGTGCACCCTTCTTGGATAGACAACTCAATGTTCCAATTAACCTTTCCTTCCGCAGCCCTTTGCAATAACGCCAAGTTTCGTTTCTCTATCAAGGCTACTGCTTGTGGATTAGTGCTCAATATTTATAGTACCTTGTATGTGAGCTGAGATAAAAACTTTTTGGTGTGGATGACCAAATGTGGCAGATGTTGTATCAACCATAACTGCAAGATCTGGAGGGATCCACAGAACGGCCATGCTTTATGTGTCTGCAACATGGTTAAACCCCTCAGAATTTCTGCTAAGATCATGGGAACCAAGGTGACAGATGATGCTTCTTTGACTTGACGCAGTACTGTGACTACTAGTCTTGTATGAATTCTTTTGCGGTCAACTGGGAAGAGGAGATGTCCTACGATGGCCATGAACAAGGCATTTTTCTGTCCTTCCCTATTTTTCTTTGGCTTATCTGACTTTGAAGACTTGGGTGCTGCGGTTTAGAAGAAACTGGACTGTAATGGATTCTTCATCTGCCATTTATAGTTGGGGCTTTTTGCATGCTAAGAATTGGCATAGGTTGGCTTTGTACCCCTGCTTGGCAACTGGGAAGGCAATCTCATATTCGATGGGCATTCGCAAGAGATAAGCTACCTCTTCTAATGTCGGACACATCTCAATTTCCCCAAAAGAGAAGACCATTTTTTTCTGGATTCCAACATTCAAAAGCCGCCTTAAGCATTGGCCATTCCAACTACACCAGTGATAAGTTCATAACATTTTCCCAACGGGGTGCCCCTTCAATGGTTCTAATGTCAAATGCTTTTGCGAGAATCCGGTTTTTGAGGGATGCACAACATCCTGGATATTCAAAAAAGGCTTGATCCATTTTCTGTCAAAAACAAGGAGATGATTAGTAGGCCATTATTGTAACACCCTTAGTTTTTAACTAGAAGAACATGAATATTATATAAATTGGTCATTTGACATGTTTTCTATCTGACCCTCTCAATTGGATGAACTATATACTGTTGCGTGGTACTTCCGTAAGAGAAAGTAAACAAAACCAGTGGAAAGCTAGATTCAGCCCAAACAGGGGATGACAAATAAATAAATGGGGGAAGATTGGGAGAAATACAGCCCTAAGGATTCTTAACTGATTATAAGAGAGCCCAGAGAACTAAAAACAAAAAACTAATAGAATGTTAGACTCAATCATACCCCTTTTGTAGGAAGACTTTGTTTTCTGCATATTTTATGATATCAATATACCTATACTGATCGACCAAATCCATATATACAATAAACCTATACAGATCATATAAAGGAAATGTGCGTGTGAGATATATCATTAACGACCCTATATAAGAAATACAAATGCAAACACCATTAAGCTTCGGCTTTACAAATACCTAGATCTGATTAATAAAAATGCAAAAAATGACCCTATCTTCAAAGGAATGTAGATCCGATTGAATAAAAAAATCAAAATCTAAGAAATACAACATCAAATCGCATATCTAAGAATTACAATAGAAAAACAAATCATAGATGTAAGAAATACAGACAAATTACAGATCTAAGAAACACAAAACAAATCGCAAATCTAAGAAAACCACAATAGAAAAACAAATCCTAGATCTATATTGGGTTGTCTTCAGATCTGAAACGAGTTGACATCATTCCCTCATCATTCCCTCAGATCTGAAGGACAATGTGTAGATCTGGCTTTGGTATGTACCTTTTTGTTTGTTGCGAGATGGGGACTGATGTAACGGTTTCTGGTCATGTATCATTTTTTTTGGCTAAGTACCTCATCATCTTGTCTGCTCCCAAGTGGCTTGTGACTCAGGGGTTGAAGTGGAGCTCCCTGGTGTAGTGCAACCCGGCTGCTCCCTGGAGGAGATGATCTGTTCCTCTTTGTAGACGACAGGAATTGAGGAACCCATCCTCCCTGCAAGAGATGATCTGCCCCTTTGTAGATGACGGGAGCTGAGGGACCTGCGAGAACTAAATCAGAGTGCAAGAGATGATCTGCTCCTTTGTAGATGACGGGAGCTGAGGGACCTGCGAGAATTAAATCAGAGAACTTGGGGGTGTATACCCGGCAAGGTCACTCCAATGGCTAAGTTAGCACTCAGTAGTGAGCTAGGAATGATATTAGAGAATGAGAGAGCTAGAGAGTAGGGGTTACCATCTCTTTTTGCATACCTTTGCCCTTAGGGGTGAGGTCTTTATATACTGGAGTCCTCGCAGGTTTGGTGGAGCAATTCTTGGATTCCCATTGTGACGGGACCTACTTTCGTGTTAGGTGGGGAGAAAGCCACCAACTAGTAAGGTTTCCCATTTCCGCCTAAGTCGGGGAGTGGGTGAGCTAATATAGCCGTTACAAGTCACAATCCTGTAAAATGCGGGGTATGGTGGTGAGCTCCTCGGGGTTGTCAGGTCGGCGCATGGGCCAGACTGCTAGGTCGCGCCAGGGCCAGGCTGCCAGCTCGTGCCAAGGCCAGGTCGCGCCAGGGCCAGGCCACTAGGTCACGCCTGTGCCAGGCCGCCAGATCGCGTTAAGGCCAGGCTGCCAGCTCATGCCAAGGCCAGGTCGCGCCAGGG
>NW_010729105.1:3726690-3919425 GCF_000365185.1 Nelumbo nucifera | reverse complement strand
CTGCCAGCTCATGCCAAGGCCAGGTCGCGCCAGGGCCAGGCCACTAGGTCACGCCTGTGCCAGGCCGCCAGATCGCGTTAGGACCAGGCTGCCAGATCATGCCAAGGCCAGGTCGCGCCAGGGTCAGGCCACCAGGTCGCGCCTGTGCCAGACCGCGCCTGTGCCAGGCTACGCCTAGTGGGACACTATCAACTTTAGCAAAGGCAAGTTGTTGCCAAAATGGTCCCGAGTGTCACCTAGTTGTTCTGAGGTGCCAGGCTACATGAGGGTGAGCTGCCTAGTGGCGAGCTGCCTACTTGTCAAGAGGTTGTACTTAGTTGTCATGAGGTGTCAGGTGTCACAATGTCATTGGAGGGCCAAATCCGCCCTCATCAGGGACGATGAGATGCCTGGGAGTGATCTCTATGTTGTGAGAAGAGTGTGGCTGGACCTGTCACAAGGAGAACAAACAGTGAGTGAGAGAGACTTGGGTGGTGGTGATAGAGCAGGGGAAATGACAACCGAAAGAGGAAGCTCAATGGTGGAGGGTGCCGGCGAAAGAAACTCGAACAGTGACAAAGTAGGGGAAGAAGAGAGTCGTTGCTTTTTACACTAATGGCAGTTCGATCAAGTTTTACATAAAAAAAAATCAATATATTTTATACATCAATTATCAAAGTAAAAAATTGCCAAAATGATGTTTTACACCGATCTTCAGTGTTCTTTTACACCCCATCCAAACGGCCGCAAAACTGGAGTGGAGTGAAAAGTATGACAAACCTGCTTTTACATCACATCCAAATGCAGCCTTAAGGATAAACAAACAATTTCTAGTAATTGGTTCACTCTAGCTAGTTGGCAACTATAGTTATAAAGTTTGGATGATATGGAACAACATATATTGAAATTTAAAAGGCCTTGGGCCACAACCGGCCCATCATTAATTTCAACCAACAGAGGTGAGTGGTTTGGACAAGACCTATTTAAGTGAAATACTTCGGTGGTGTTGAAACAGGATTGCCGGTTGAGATTAATTAAACAATGGTCCAATGTAGCTGCAGTTGAGCCATTAGACCAAGTAAATTTATTATGCACAAAGCCATATGGAATTATTAAACTCAATAATTGGACCCACCCACCACATTAAAGTCACCCCTAAGAATCTAGGGGAGGTTACAATTAATTAATAGTAAAATTTTGAAGATGGACCCACAAACTTTTTCCATGTGAAAATTATTATTTCAAAAAAATTCAGATTTTACACTTCAAATGTCATTTAGGCTGTATTTGTTTGAGTTGTAAATTCAAATTTTACATCATTGAAAAAATAAACCGATTTAGTGATTCATGAAAATTAAAACCCGTTGATTTTAAAAATTTACACCTACCTTATTTTTTTGTCAAGGTGTAAATTCAGTGAGAAGAAGAAGAAAAAGGAAGAGGAGAAGACGAGTCGGTACTGCTCGAGGAGGTTGGCGATGGAGAGCCTCCAAGTACTCTTCAATAAGAATGGAGATTATGGTTTGCAGAGAAGTAAAAAGGTTTAAGAAGAGGTGTTTCAGGACTTGATATAGGCTTCCGGAGGGAGGAAGTCATGAATTGCAGTTCGGAGGTGGGTTCAGATCTGCAGTTGTAGCGGCGGTCACAGAAAGAGAAAAAAGGGGGGGAAGAGGAAGAAAAAGAGAAATGGAGAAGAGAGAGAGAGATCACTAGCAACTTCTGGGTCCTCTTAGTCTCTCCCTTCAGAGGTGGGTTCAATGGTAACATGTAATTTTACATCGATTAATCGGTATAAAATTACATGTTTACCAAATGCTTGCACGAGGTGTAAAGTTTACCCCAGTTCAATTTTACACCTCTACCAAACGCAATCTTACTAGAAAACCTTGCATTCTCAACCTTTTGAACACTTGAGCTGCTTTATAACTATCAATAAAGGGTTCCATAATACAATAACAGAAACTTAATGGATTTGATCTCCCTTAAATTCCAAAATAAAGCTTAAATCATTACTAAAAAATAGGCGAATTTTGGTTGTCTAGATCCATATCTTTAACAACTTTTCTATTTCTTTTAAGTCAAACCGGAGCATTTGAGTCATTCATGGTTGGACCATGATTGGTGCAAGGAGGTGTCTCTTCAACTTTTCTTTTTGCAATCAGTCTTTGAGTGTCCAATCTTGAAGTATTCTTTACAATACTACGTTATGTTCTCATACACCACTTTTTGAAAGAAACCATCTTTACCAATATATACCAATCCACACTGATCAAAGAGAGGTTTTGAAATATTGAGTTCAAGACAAACCTGGGCAGTCTTAGGCATGGTGCATTGAAGAGTGGCAACATCAACTTTCAAAAATTTTCCAACATTGCCAGCAAAGGATTTAATAAAATCTTCACCAAATAAATACATAGGTAGCTTTGAGAGATTGATGCAAATCGGAAGAACCACTGGATCCTCAAACCTTTAGGTTGTGTTTGGTTTGAAGAAAAAAGTAGGAAAAGGAAGGAAATGGCAGGGAAACTTATACAAACCTTGTATAGGTTTCCCTACCTTTTCCTTTAAAACCAAACATAGCCTTAAGGTAGGTCACTTCTTTTAACCAGACTTTGAGGAAACCATCTTCACATTGAAATAGAAATAAAAGATGGGTGTAATCAATGGTGGAGATAATCACTTCTTTCTGCAAAGTGAAACAATCCAAAATAAGTAATGATTTCACCTATGGACTCTTTGGACGACCTTAGGCTCAAGTTGGAAGGATTACAATTTACAAATACAAATATGTACATACAACATAATAGAAAATACATGGTTTTGCACTCTACATATTTGTATTTGTAATCTTTACAAACTAAGCCATAAAGCAATCAGTGTTCGAAAGGGTTCACAAGCTCGAGCAATCATCCAGGTTTGGATGACAATGATGCTTTTTTTATTTATTTCTTCTTTAATTTTGGTCTTTTTATCATCTTCTTATCATTCTTTTGATTCAATAAAATGAGATTTTAGATGCATGGGTGCATGGTAGCCTTAACCTCCGTTACTTGGTTCTAGGTTGGTTAACGACTAATGAACACTCCTGATTGTTCCAACCTAATGGATGGTTGTTCTTTGTCCTAGATCATGTGTTTCAGCTTCTTTGGGGTACCCAATATGATAGACCTATTTAATCAATCATCTGTTTTTTTGCAATGTGTGTTACACCATTATTGGTATGATCAGTGTCTGATTTTTTTGAAGAAAAAAGAACAGATGATATAGGTGGGTTGTGAGGCTAAAGGGGCATTCTTTTTTTGGGATTTTGAGAGGGGGATAGTTGGTCAATGGGATTTTGATTCCCATTAACCAAAAAACCCATATTCGTTTTTCATATTTATGTGGGGATTAGGGAAAGTTTATTTTCCTGGGGGGATATTTGGTCAATGGGATTTTGATTCCCATTGGCCAAGAAACCCATGTTCTTTTTCTTGATTTATGTGGGGATTAAGGAAAGTTTATTTCCCTGGGTATCACTAGTGATACCCATCTCCTAGGTGGGGGTAAATAACTTTCCCACCTGGGAGGAAAGTTGGTAATACTTGAATTGGGCAAAAATGCCCTTTTTAATAATGGATTTTTATGGCTAAAATGATTATTGCATTATTTACATGGAAAATAAAAGAAAATGGGGTAAGTGTTTCCTAGGTTAGTGCATTTACCCAGGTAAGTAACTTATTGAGTAAAGAATCCACACTTGCTTCTTCAATTCTTAAGGAATCTTTCAATTAAAAAGCTTAAGCTTTTAGGAGAGGTCCCTAAATAGGTTTTTATTCTCTAACACAGCCACTCATATGAGAGCCCATTGGACTTAAAATATGAACAAGCACAAATATCTTGTGCTGAAATTTAATTAATTACAATGGAGGCGATGAGAATGGAACACTAGATCACTTGGTCAAATAGGTTCTGATACCAAACCAAACTAATTTAATCCAAAGCAACCAGACCAGGCCTTGACTTGTCGTAGACTTGATATGAACTTAATCTGGTCGAAGCCTAGTCCAAGATTAAATGCAGTCAAAACTAAGTTCATCTAGACAAGGCATAGGCCCAGTCTACTCAGAATCAAGTCTAGACCAAGAACCGGTTCAGATCTAGTCGACACCTAGGCCAGACCCAAGCTAGTCATCTTGAACAAGCGTAGACAAGAACTGGGTCAACTAGGCCCAATTCAGACCTGTTTTTCACATTGACCTTGACCTTGGGCACATTCCAGGCCCGATTTGAGATATTATTGGCAAAGTTAGAAAGCCAATTGGTCAGAACTTCAGGTTTTTTGGGCCATTTTTGTCAATTTTGAACCATTTCGGGAAAATTTTTAGTCAAATTTAAGGCCATTTTAAGCTGTTTTTGAGGCCATTGTGCGCCAATTTCGGACAATTTTAGGCTCATTTTGGACGATCTTTTGGGCCTATTTGATGGGTTGTTTAATGTTTATGGAACCATTATGCTTATTTAAAACATATATTAGACATTAGTTTGAGCCATTCTTTGAATATTTTTATCCAAATTTATTATGGGCCAACGATTGTAAAATAGGCCCATTTGACATTATGATAATATGATATAAGAATTTGAATAATTTTGGCCTTTTCTTTTTATAGATATTTATTAATCTATTAATTTTGGGCCAATTTTGAAACCAATTCTAGAACATTTTTTTTTTAATACTTTCTATTATTTAAGGTTAAACTGCATTTTAACTCAAATTTGTATTTGTTTTTTGGGTCAAAACTTAGAGGGAGGTGTGACAATTTTTATTGCATGACCAGTTAGAACTTGGGGACTTTTAATGGGTTAACTGTGCCAAAATTCTTGAAACCCTTGATGGTGATAACCAAGTGTTCAATATAATTTAGTGTATTCTATTCTTTAAAATATTTATTTGTTTTTAAAAAATTGTTTATTTTTGAATTTTGAAAAACTTTCATGTAATGCAATAGTATTCTGGTTTTACAAGCGAAACATAAACCTGATTGACCCTCGATCCCAGCCCGAGTGTGTCAAATTTCAGTATGAGCTCGGCCTAGGTTAAGAAAATTAGGCTTGACCTCAGGCCTTAGGCCCAAGTCTTAGGGTCCAGCCTGGTTTTACCTTAAATTGCTCCCCGAACCACTCAAGTTGCATCCTTAATTTTAAAATCCACCCTTTAATACCTCTCCTTTCAAATAAAATACTTATCTATCTATATTATATATATAAAGCAAGGTTGTCCACGTCACACACCCTCCCTTCCATTCTTCCTTCCCTGTTTTATCTTTAAACTCTTTCTCCTTTCTCCGTTTACCCTACCCAAGCCTCCCATCATGTCACCAGGGCTCTTACCCTCTAGCCGCATCATCACAGCAAGATTACACAACCATGACAAAGGCAACCGACCAACGGAGAGGAAAAGGAAACTTGCCTAAAGAGTTTCATTCTCCTCACAAACAAAACTTCTCTCCCCCCCCCCCCCCCCAAACATTATTTCTTCTTATTCTTCCCGTTTTTCTTTTTTTGTTTTTTCTCTTCCCTTGTTTCAGTCTTCCCATTCTTCCTCTTCTTCCCCTATTAACCTAATTTATAATGCTTTCTTTATGCTGCAGACTAGGTTTTTAGAACATTTGAATGGTTTCTTATTTTTGCAAGACGACCTTGTCTTTAAGCATGTAAGATCTCAGAATGAATAAGCACTACTATCCTTATCTTTCATTTTGAGAATGTTTTATCCATACACTTTTTTTTTCAACCTTCCACATTACCAGATTTTATCTAATGACCCATTCGTTTTTTTAGAAATAGAAGGGGGAAAGTTGGTTAATATATAGGAAAGTGAATTCCATTGGTCAACTTTATAATGTTCTTTTTTCGATAAACTCTGGGTCCCATGGTAAAGTTAGTTTTTTTAGGTATCACTAACTTAGGTAAGTGATATCATCACTACTAGGTGGATAAATAACTTTTCCACTTGGGGGAAAATTTTACAAAATATAATGGGACAAGTTTGTCCATTTTAGGCCTTATTTGCTTTTTGGTAAATTACTTATCTGAGTAAATGTAGTTACCAGGGTAAGTGCATTTACCCGTGTTCTTTTATTTCTTATTTAAAAAGGCAATGACCATTTTAACCATAAAAAAACATTATCAAGGAGACATTTTTTGTCCCATTCAAGTGTTGGCAACTTTCCCCCTAGGTAGGAAAGTTATTTACAATTACTTACCCAGGAAAAGTTTATTTTCCTGGTCCCCACAGAAATCTGAAAAAGAACATGGGATTCTTGGTCAATGGGAACCAAAATCCCATTGACCGACATTCCTCCCTCTTAAAATCCAAAAAAAGAATGCCCCCTTAATATTGACTTTTTATGGGTAAAAAAGTCATTATTGAACTTACCTAGGAATAAAAAAGAACATGAATAAATGAACTTACTTAGGTAAATGTTTCGCATAAAATATTTACCTGGATAAGTACATTTACCTAGGTAATGACATGTTGAAAAATGACCAACTCCATCCATGTTTCCTATTTGGGTTCACTAAATCTGTTTACATGTTCGGGTGAAGAAGACAATCAAAACAAGTCATACTTAAAACATGCCAAAATTGGAATTGAACCGATTCAGACCACTTAATGGTGGTCTAACTCCGGTTCAACCACTAGTAGAGCCGTTGTAAGTTAACCTGTGTCAGTTCAGATTAATTTAGACTAGTTTATGAGAACTAATTAACATGAAAAATAAATTCAGTTAAAATAATAAAAACAAGTTAACTAAAATAAACTTAACTAACAGTTATATATTAATAATTAATTAAGACATAAATAATATTAACCCAACAAATTAAAACTCAGTTTGGGCCCGAGCCAAGGTCAAAGCCAAATTTATCAACCCAGGTCCAACCTGACTTTAAACCCTACAAAATTAGGGCTGGGCTTAGGTTCGGGTTGGGGTGGGCCTTGGTTGGGCCCTGCTAGTACTAAGGCGGATACTTGCCTTATGTTTCATGCAAGTTATAAAAGTTAAGTTCAAATATCTCTTTTTTTCTCCAAATACTTTTTTTTTTTTTATTTCTCCTTAATTCCCTCTCTTTCTTTCTCTTTTTCTTCCATTCCCTCTTCCCAGCCCTTCCATGTAGCCACGTGGTACTATCCTCCTCAATAGGGTCCCACTCCAACTCCTTCTCTCTCGTGTTCCTAATCAACCCCTCTTAAATTTCTCATAAGCTCTCTCCCACCTAAAATTCCTCCTAAAACACTTCTTAATCTTTTACATGCCCAATAAATCATATAAAATTAAAAACATGGTTAAACTAATTAGTTAAATTAATTTGTGAAGTATTTTTAATATTTTCAATAATTATTGATATTATTAACTATTATTCAGTAAATATCAACACCTAAACTATAAATTTTCATAATTTTGGTAAATTAAAAAATTTAATTACTAAAAAGATAAATTTCTTAAATTATTCCTATTGTTTAGTAAATTAAAAAATTTATATATTGTCTTAGAGTATGACAATCGACTACCTCCTCTACTGTTAGGAACCGTTAAGATTCCAGTAACCTACGTTAAGATTCCGTTACAATTCGTACACATATGACTTATAATTTTTTTTCAAAATCTAATATTACCCCTTTTGAAGAAGGTTATGAATTAACTCTGGCGTCTGAGTTGTCAAGGATCATAGAGAATAACTCAGAAGCCACATCTTAGGTTCAGTTGCCTTTATTGGGTAGCAGAGATCTCCGCCCGCCTGCGCACGCTCCGCCGTTCGGTACTGCTTTTCATACCTTTCTCTTTCAGCTTTCATGGCGGAGGGACAGTGATAATTTCAAAGGAGGAGATATTAGCTGGGTGGACGTCCAAGGCCCGGCACCGCCAGACCATCGATTACGGAATTCTAGAGAGAAACAAACAGTGGAAGTAGAAACTCTGTTGCTGGTATTAAAAAGGTCAAACAAACAATTTCTTTTTTAGCTTCTTCAATTCTCTCCATTTCACCTCCTACCCTTCTCTCGTCTCCCTTTCTCCATCTTTTCTCTTAGATTTCGGATAAAAACCGCCTTTTTTTTGTTCAATTTTTCAGACAAGAACCCTAAACGCAAGCACACACTCTCTCTCTCTCTCTATGCCCCGAGTAAAGTTGCAGGGCTTTGTAGCGAAGCTTGCGATAGAGATGTAAGAGCTTGCCGTACGCCTTCAGGGAGAAGGAGGATCTGAACAGGAAGAAGGACTTTGGGCTTCGGAATTCGAAGCTCGAAAACCAGAGTAGGAAACAACGTCACAGGAAATCCGGTTTCGCGAGAAGAGATACTTCGGAGGAGGCCTTCTCGTCGTTCCAAGCCTCTTTAATCGGTCTTCGATCGACATCTGAGGTCAAACATTGCTAATAGATTCATTATTATAAAGGAGAAGCTTTTTATGAATTCTGCTCAGTCTCCCATGGAATTCGATACCATGACTTGTTTCTTGGATCCCACCTCCACTTTTTCTGTAATTCTGCTCAGTCTCCCAAGGAGAAGCTTTTTATGAATTCTGGTAGCCCACCTCCTTTGCGCAGATGCTATTTTTGTTGGTGGTCTTAGGACCTTCTAAGGTTCCGTCTCCAAATGGCTGACTGCCATGACGAATAAGAAACACGAAAGGGGGAGGGGGGAGAGGAGAGTACAGGTCGAGAGAGAGGTTTTCTCAGAACACATAACACAAGTTTTCTACTGCTACTGTTCCGTCTCCGAATCTTTGTCTCCAAATCGCTTCCACTCTTGTCGTTCTGTTACTGCACAAAAGCAAGTTCTTTTTCTTCTCTTGACAGTGAAATGGGAAACATGCTCTTCTTTAATTACAGAGTCCAGGATTCTTATCAACAGTAGGGGTAGTGTTAGTCTATTTTCAAACAGTAAGGGTATACTTAATCAATTAGCTAAACCATAAGGGTAGTTTAAGAAATTTACCCTACTAAAAATTACTTACCGAAAATTACCGATTTTGGTAATTTGATTTCATAAGTGTTTGAAAATTAATTATTGAAATCAATAATTACTGAAAAATGAATAAATAATTAAAATATTAATAAATAAAATTTTACATTTTTAGTAATTTTTATTTTCAGTAATTTGAATAAACATAAACTTATTATTTTTACATTTTTAGTAATTTTGATATTATCAAAAATTTTTTAGAAATAATTACTTAATTGATATTTTCAGTAATAATTAAAAGATAATATCATATAATAATTAAAAAAACTTCAATGGATAAATAAAATATAAATTTACTTTTCACATTTTCAATAATTTTGATATTTTATTGATTTTGGTAATTTAATTACTAAAAATTACTTTTTTGGTAATTTAATTTAGCAAAAGTTAAGTTATAAAGCTTCCAATTATTCAAATAGATAATTGGAAAGTTTTAATAATTTTCATAATTATTGGATATTATAGTTATAATTGCCATAATTATTGGAACTATATTTATGGGTTTGGGGAATGACCCCCCAGGTAGGAATGGCAATGGGTGGGTTTGGGACCGACCTCGATCCTTGTCAGCAGAAAACGTAGCCCACATCTTGTGTCCCCGATAGAGATGGGTTCCCCATCGGGGACTTGAATCATTGAATTTTTTAATTAAAAGTTTGTTTTCAAAAAGGCATTTATTTAAAATAAAATAAAGTACATACATACATATATACATACATACATACATACATACATAACTACATACATACATAATCGGGGTCAGGTGGAGCATGGACTTCACTCCCCGTCCCCGGTTGGGTATTCCTATTAATCCCATTCCCACCCTATTCCTGCTAAGGCAGTCTCCATTCCCATCCTCGCCTGATCAGGGAGGTTGGGTACTTGATGGGGATGGGAAAATTGTCATCCCTACCCCTGGTCGGGTTGTGTAGCCATAAAGCAGCAATTTTTAAGCTCTATAATCTCTAACATCTTTTTCCCCTACATCACACAAGGGCCCACTAATATATCATATATGGTTAATAATTATTTGCACACATGCATAGTACATATTGTTATACTAGTATACATGAATCAATACACACATTAAATGCATTGTACAAGAAAATATAATTACAAGAGCGATATATGGTGTCCAAGTTGGGTTGGGTTGGCCAAGTTATCAACCCTTACCCAACTTGACTTTATATTGGATTAGCATTCTCCAACCCTAACCCTAACCCAACCCAACTTCCACCCCTCTCTCTTTATGAAATTGATTGAGAACACTTTAGAAACCAAAATATTCGGTCTTTTAGAAGTGATAGGAACAGGATTCCATTTAATGTGGTATAGATAGAAAGAACAATATTCTATGCAATTAAGAAACACAAAAAGAAGGTTAACGAAAAAAATAGAAGTGAAAGAAAGAATAATGCTGTTAATTTGGGCATCAAAATGAGAATTTTATAACATGAATAATGATACTCAAGACAAGCTATAAAGCAACCCACTGTTCTACATTTTCTACATTAAGGCCTCACTATCCAAGCTTATTTACAGCTTCCAACCTTTAAGTCATACAATACAAATATTCAGAGTGTTCCGTGTGAAAGCCTTTCTGCCACAACAGTATTGGAAATAAGTGCTGAGTTGGGTTTACTTTTAAAAAAAATTATTGAGTTTTGGACTTTTCTGATCTCCTTGGACCCAATTTAGGTAAAGAATTACCAGTTTTGATTTCTTCATCATATTGTTTTTTAAATGGTGATAACCAATAAACATTAAAAATCATGCAATAATGTTTTAAAAATCGCCTTGCAAGCTTAGTCATCGGTTTCTGCGAGTTAAAAAATAATTAAAATAAAAATTTGATTGAAGACGGTTGTCCATTTCAAATGAGTTAATGGTTCAATCGCGCAGATTAATGGATCGCTGACCAATTCAATAGTTTTTTTTAGGAAAATAGTGGTTAGAGATTTTTCTTTTTAGAAGTAGGACATTATCAACTAACCCTTCTACTACATGCCTTAGACAAGATGGGCAATATTGTAAATTCATAAATTATTTTACGAATAAGAAACATTCAATTGATAGACCAAATCCCAAAGATTTTTAGGGCTGCAAGTCAATCTTCTTAGACAATTTATTTAGGGCTGCAAATGGATTAGATCAAATTTGGATAAGAGTATATCCGAATCCAAACCAACACCTCATAAAAATCGACGTGATCCCATACCCTATGAATATGTAAAATATATATTCGAATTCAGTTCATACATATATACATAGATGCATACATAATATATATATACTGACCAATTGAAATATTAGTAAATTTATCAATATATAAACCCCAATTCCCTCTTAATTCAAAATAATTTTAATGCTACTTGATTGGTTAGAAAAATTGTGACATTGCTCTTAAAAAATGATGCTACTTGATTGTGAAGAAACTCTCTGTCCCTCTCCTTATCTACAACAACAGCAATTTAGAATAGAAAAAAAACTGAGATTGATTCCTTGGGAATAAGTTTATCTCTGCTTTATGGTACGGGTTCTCGAGCTCACATGATCACTCGCCAGATATTTTTCCCAAAAAAATCTTGGAATGAATCATCTATGAAATGAAACTTATCACAAATAAACTAGGTCATTAAGACTAAATAATTGTATGGTACTTAATATTCTATCTGGGAAAAGGACAAAAGTATTAATAGAATAAATAATACTTTTTTATTGAATTGGGTGGACAAATTTGTAAGATTTTGAAACTATCAAAATTGTGTTTTTTAAAATAAAAATAAAATTTCACTCTTCAAATGTATGAAAACACAAAAAACACATACACAATTAGGAAAAACAATCTATTTTTAAATCAGATGGTTTTCATTTGTTTTCGAAACCAACAAGAAAAACAATTCATATCGGAGAACATCCCTAAAATTTCCACCAATTTAATTCTCCAGTCCACATGAGCATTCCTATATGTTACTAGTGTACTTCTCACGAGTAATATTGGCTATTGAATGTGTTGATACTTTAAAATTAAAATTTTCTGCATGGTTTTCAAAATCGGACCAGACCGGACGGTCAAACCGGAAAAATTGGAAATCTCCAGTCTACATGAGCATTGTATCCTATATTTTACTAGTGTACTCACAAGTAATATTGGCTATTGAATGTTTTGATACTTTAAAATTAAACTTTTCGATCTGCATGATTTTCAAAATTGGACCGGACCGAATGGTTGGATCAGGAAAATCAGGAACTGGTCCGTTTTACCCCAGAACCAACTCTTATTTTGCCAAAAACTGTTGATTTGATCAGCAAACCGCTGACCCGGGTGGTCGAACTGTCTAACGGTTTTGGCGGTTTTTATTTTTATTTTTATTGTTTTCCATTCGACCTGGGAACCGGACCCCTGACAGACTCATTGTCCAGTTTGGTTTTAAAAACCTTGCTTTTCTGAAAGGACGAGCTGATTTAATTCTCCACATGGCAAGGGATTTAAGGCTAAAATTTGGGAGGACATTAAACTCATTTTGGAAGGAATACAAATACAAATATATACAGTACATATACATATAAAATAATACAAAATATAAGATTTTGCACTATAGACTCAGTTTGGAAGGAACACAAATACAAATGTATAATACAAATATATAGAGTGCAAAACCTTGTATTTTGTATGTATTTGTACTCTTTTCAAATGGAGCCTCAATAACCATACTTTTGCCCTGCAGGAGGGATGAATACAAATTGACCAATCTGAACTGTTTACCAAGTAGGGAACCCATTTGGATTTACCACCTGTTCAATGCTTCCACCCACATCAGCTTTATACCCAATCTTTTGTTACTCTTTTGGACATGTAATATTTTCCATTCAAAATTTTTCGATATATATTCTAATATCAAATTTATCCAAATATTATATACATGTTTTATTTTTGCCACATGGCAAGGGGTTGTAAGCTGAAACTTGTCCAATTAAGGGAGGAAGGCAGCAAGCTAAGAAATAACTGGGAAATTTTATTCTTGAAAGTGATTTTCGACATGAAAGATTCCTTAGTTGTTGATGAGCCTTTTTCAGTACTCGTATATATGCCATCGTAACATTAACATCAGGGAAAAAAGAAAGAAAGAATTGGTTCTTGGTCTCAAACCTAAATTCTAAAGTCTAAGAGCAGTTGGCATCAAAATAATGCAATGGAATCAACTATGACACGCCAATCACCCTCAAGGTTATCAGCTTCCACTACCCCTTATAAATATGGATTATGCCTATGCAGGTTTTTCACCCAAACTTCATTACATAGTTTCTCATCTGACAACTAGCAGGTTAATTTGTTTCTCTTTGATGATATCCTAACTTCAATGGATTTTCCATTATGATGCTGAAACCCTAATTTGTTTCTCTTTTTTTTTTGTGATTGAAATCCCTATTTAGAGGCCTTATGGTCACAGAATATTGATTGCATCTTTTGTATTGATTGTTGGGAGTTTACATCTGTAGTTCAGTACTTCAGTCTGTATAGAAGAGTACTTGATCCTGTTTGTAATGTTATAGGATTGGATTTGTACATGGTGATGCACCAACATTTTGTAGATAATTTAAGGGATGTTCTCTAATGTGAATTGTTTTTCCTGTTACCAGTTCCTAAAACAAATCGAAAGTGCCTGGTTAGAAAATAGATTGTTTCTCAAAACAAAAACATAGAAGTATAAATATGTTCTTGCTTGTGTACGTGCTTTTGTTTTCAAATGTTTGAAGAGTGAAAATTTGTTTTTGTTTCAAGAAGTATAATTTTGATGGTTTCAAAAACATGGTTTTCTTTTAGAAACAAACCATCTTGCGTCTATTTGGAGCCATTGTTGCTCTAGAAAATGGTGCCACATCAGTGCCATGTAGGAAAAAAACGGTGCTCTAGAAAACAACCATCTGTTTAGAACCATTTTTCCATAGAAAACAGTGCTCCAAGCCACGTCTTAGAAATCGGGAAGGCATGGCTTGGAGCAACGCCAAATTTAACGTTCCCTGGAGTTACAACTCGTTGCTGCCAACAGGGCAGTGATGTGGCAGTGGATAATGGGTAGAAGTGCAGAAAACGTTTCCTGGAGCATTGGTACCAAACAGAAAAAATTGTTGTTGCTCCAGGAAACGTCCTACCTGGCAACAACGATTCCAAACAAAAAAAGACACAATTTTCTAAGAAAACGGAGCTCCAAGCCACACATCAGCAGAAAATGGTGCTGCAACTGCAGCATCGATGCCAAACATATACCTTGTTTTCACTTTTCAAAAATAATTTTAGAACATATATTTGTTTTATCTTGGGTACTGTGGAAATTCGGAAACAAGTGAAAACAAAAGCATTCATATTATTGAATACCCCCTTAGAGGCTCCAATTATGTTCTTTCTTTTGTTGGAGGTTAGGCTGTACTTTTGGTTTGATAGAAACAGAAAGTTGAGGATGGGTGATCTCCTACATGGAGTTCTAGAAAGTTGTTGAAATTCTCTCTTATTTTCTATCAAACCAAACACAGCATCACCATCATCTATTCCAGCTTTAGGATGGGTTATCTCCTACATGTATAGAGTTCTTTGAAGCTTAAAATATGTTCTAAAACTCCATGTTCACTACATTCAATTCATTTCTGTAAATGTTTGTGCAGATAATTTTGTAGCTTCTACAATGGCCACAGCCTCACCCAACAATATCACCATGGTTTTAGTTGGGCGTAGTGGTGATGGAAAAAGTGCAACTGGCAACAGCATTCTTAAAAGGAAAGCCTTCAAAACAGTACGAAGTTCTAGTTCAGTTAGAAGTACTACTGAGATGCAATCATCTGTTCTACAAGATGGCCGAACTGTGAATGTCATTGACACTCCTGGTGGGGCTATTTTGATTGACTAATTCTTTCTCTACTTTGACTTCTGCTGAACATAAACCCTAACATGATCAAGTGTTTGCAGGATTGTTTGATTTTTCAGATGATTCTACAACTGCTGAAAAAGAGATTGCTAAATGTATTAATCTAGCAAAGAATGGGATCCATGCAATGCTTCTGGTCTATTCCGTTTCCACCCGTTTTTCAGAAGAGGAAGAAGCAGCAATTCGAGTCATAAAAGGTCTGTTTGGACAAAAAATTGCAGACTACATGATTATTGTTTTTACTGGTGGTGATTTGTTTGATGATGATGCTGATAAAGAATTCCAAGATTATTTGGCTGAATGCCCTAAGCCTTTTCAGGTAATAGAATCAACCTTTTGTGGTCTTTATATTTGTTTTTTCACTACGGCAATGTTTGGGAGTGCTTGCTTTAAAAATAAGTGCTTATTTGAACAAGTACTTATTTGCATTTGACACTCAACTTTTTCAAGTGCTTATTTTTAAAAAATAAGAACTTATTTTACATTGGGTGTTTGGTGGTCTTTTTCTCCAATAAACAATTAAATAAGCAATTGTGACTCTTTTCTCCTCCGTTTTCTTTCAAATTTTCAAAGCATCAAATCCAAAGTGAATGAATAAAAGTACTTTGATAGAAGTGCTTTTATAAAAGTATTTTTACAAAAAGTGCTTTCATATAAGTACTATGATAAAAGCACTTCCATAAAGTGCTTTTGTAAAAGTTTTTTTATAAAATCACTTATGTAAAAATGCTTTTATAAAAGTGTTTTCGTAAAAGTGCTTTTATAAAAGTACTTCTGTAAAAGCACTTTTTAAGTGCTTTCATAAAAGTGCTTTTATAAAAATACTTTCGTAACGATACTTTTATAAAAGTACTTTTTATAAACATGCTTTCATAAAAGTACCTTCATAAAAGTATTTTTGTAAAAGTGCTTTTATAAAAGTATTTTTGTAAAAGTGCTTTTATAAAAGTATTTTTGTAAGTGTTTTTATAAAAGTATTTTTGTAAAAGTGCTTTTATAAAAGTTCTTCCATAAAAGTACTTTTACAAAAGTGCTTTCGTGAAAGTACTGTATAAAAGTGTTTTCATAAAATACTTTCACAAAAGTACTTTTTTAAAAGTGCTTTCATGTAAAAGTACTTTTACAAAACTGCTTTTGTAAAAATACTTTATAAAAGTGCTTTCGTAAAAGTAATTTTATAAAGTGCCTTTGTAAAAGAGATAATTGGTATTCTAAAAATTCACTGGGGACAATTATGGGAGAAAAAAATTGAGTAAGTGCTTATTGTATGAACACTTGAAAAAAGTGGGAAATTTGGGCTTAAAAAATAAGCCCTTATTTTTAAAGTAAACATTTATTTCAGGCTTATTTTCCAAACACTAATAAGTGCTTAATGGTGTGGTCCTTGCCTAAATAAGCACTTATTTCCAGTAAACACATATTTTTAAGCACTCCCAAACATGGCCTACATATGATTGTCTTATTTGTAGATTTTCTAAAAGAAATAAGGTTATTTGGAAATTCTTTTATAATTTGTTATATTTCTTGTTTTTTTTTTCAAATCTGTAAACACCCCTAATTTTTCTGGTATTTTCTTAAACCTACCCCCACTTTTTTTAGGGTGCATGATGAATCTCCCGCCCCACATCTCAGTGGTTAAAATCTTACCTCCACTTGATACATTTTAGAGACCCCCCTGTTAAACACTTATATTTAAATATTTATAAGACACATACCTTTCCTTTAGGTCACTGTTAGGCTGTTTGGTAGAACTTAGGGTTGGGCCGGCTAGGGTTGAGTTAGGGTTAATTAAGTTGTGTTAGGATTGACCTCAGGAACCTAACCTGGCCAAACCTGCACCCTAGTTGTGGGAAAATTCTTAAGGACTTTTCACAAAATTAACCATGATAGACTAATATTCAACCTTATTAAAACACTTTAAAAAAGGCCCTATTAACTAATTTTTTTATGAAAAAAATACCCTTTATTTCTCTCTCATATTTTATGTTCTTTACTCATTTTAGTTTCTTTTATTTATTTTTGGGCTACAAAACGAGGGTAGCCCATCACCCCCAGCATAAGTGCAGGTGGAATTCGATCCCATGTCTCCTCTACAACCAGCAGGAGACCTTACCGACCAGTTGATTGGCACCTTGCTACTCGTTTTAGTTTTATAAATCAGGATCATTCACTTCATTCTCATTTGTTCCTTAAAGGACCTAACCTGGCCTGACTTGCAATCCTACCATTTTTTAAAACTCATCTAAACTGTTCAGTGGGTTAATTACTGGATTTTTGTATTATTATTATTATTATTATTATTATTATTATTATTACATTAATGACATCATGGGTTGATCTGGGTCAATCCATTGACCCAAATGGTTAAATCAACAGCATATGGGCCAGATTTTAAAAGACTGGGGCAAACAAGAAAATTCATAAATCTGGATAAATTTCTCATTATGCCTAGCATGATCATTCACATGTGAACCATGGCAATGGTGAAGAAGAACATTACAATATTGCATTATATCTTATTAATTCATTATTCAGTACTCTTTTTCATTTTCTAGTTGTACTGATGCAGGAAATTCTTCAGTCATGTAAACATCGAGTAGTTCTTTTTGATAACAAAACTAAGGATGAAAATAAGAGAAATTTGCAAGTAAGCAAATTACTCTCCCTCGTAGACAAGGTCATTAAGGAAAATGGTGGACGACCATATATAAATGAACCTTCTATTAAATTGCAGGTAAAGATTTTGTTAAATTGGCAGCTGTTATAATATATATATATATATATATATATATATATATTATCATGAGATGTCTTATACAAGCAATATTAATTTAATTTGTTTGACAGAAGGAATCTGAGATGCAAGGCAAGGAAAAGGAAGAAGCTGAGTCAAAAGTGTTGACTGGAAAAAAGATATCAATAATGCAAGAAGAGGTGCATAAGCCAAATGATGAAAAACTCTACCAAGTAAAGCAAATGGTATATATTTTCATTCCTCAGACTTCAGTGGTTTATAGATGATTGGGTTACCAGAAATTAAGTAAAGAAAATACTAGTAGTAATTGCAGAAGTCTTAATGGAAAGCCTTCTATTTTGGTTGTCATAAAATCAACTTAACAAAGTCCATCCAATGAAAATTCACCTTTATTTTTCTAACATTTCCCTTTGTGCAAGGGTCTATTGGGGTTGAAGTGTGGATTATAGGTTCACCCGTATTTTGTATAGAAATTTAATTAATTATAATGGGGCAACAAGGATTGAACACTAAACCACTTGGTCGAATAGGTTCTGATACTATCTTCAACGAACCATTCAACCTAAAAGTTTAAACTATTAGGTGAAGTCCTTGAATATGTTTTATTGATCAGATTAAACATGTACGATTATTGCTTCAAAAATTTCAGTTGGTCATTGGGAAAATAGTCCTTATTTAAATTTGTGCACTTATTTAAATTTGCATATGAGTACCACTTTCAAGTGCTTTATCTTCCCAAACAGATCATGTTCTTTTCATTGCAGGAAAGCCCATCCTACATGGATTAGGTGCAACCCATGTTCACTCGAGTTAGCATTTTACATTGCTTTGGGCCGGAATTATTCAAATTTTGACAAAAATCCAACCTGATCCTACCCAAGTTTCACCCCTACTTAATTTTTATATTTTCCGTGGAGGTGGAATGCCCACAAGGATCACTGTTTTTTTTTTATCAGTTATTGGACGATTAACCCATTCCCACCATAGAGAGATGGTTATTTAACCAGGGACATGTCGAGATCGGCTTCAGTCAGTACAAACCCTTAAAATAAAGCATATAAGTACCAAGATATTTCCAATGCAAGGCTGTAAAGCTGTTCGAACGGGCTTTGCACTGACTGAAGGCAAACTATTCACAAGTTCTAACCATTTTATATATATTTGGTTGTCTTTCACCATAGTCATCTATTCTATTCACAATGTTATTTGTTGTGCAGGTTGGGATGAACTCCAGAGACAAGCCTCAAACAGAACAAGACCAAAGCAGAATTGCACCATCCAATGCAGTAGACAGAGAAAAATCAAGAGAAGAAATTCATCAAAATCATGCCCCGCACTCAGGCCCATTAACTGAGATGGCTCCCTGTGAGTTCAAGTTTTTTGGGGTAATCAAGTGCAATAAATTCACTTGTTCTCTGCTCTGACCCCAAAAGTAAATAAAAGAAAAGAAAACATGCACAATTTGAGTTTATCAAAGACGTCACTTGTGCTAGAGTCTTCTAATGAGTTCTGAAACTTGATCATTATACTCCATCCACCATATTGTTCACAGACGGCATTAGGTCCTTTAATTACTATATATATAGTAATGTAAACTGTGAGTCAACAAGGATTTGAGTCCTTCATCTTCAGTTAAAAGAAACAAATCCATCACTACTTAATTGTCATGGTTATATTCTGGGTATTAACTTTTAACTATATTTTCTCTTCCTAC
Source organism: Nelumbo nucifera (assembly GCF_000365185.1). The sequence goes on along the minus strand of NW_010729105.1, from coordinate 3,900,052 downwards.
CTAGTGAATGTTGAAAGTTGATTTTAAGCATTGGAAAACATCTCAGTTGGACTGATTTGGAATAGCCAATGAATTGGGAGTGATTGACCTCCTTAGTAATATTTATCAAAGATAATTTTTCATTATTTCTTATAGCATGATTTTCAAATCGCCGTTGATCTGGATGGTTGGACCGTTCGGACCAGAAACCACCAGGCAATGGTTCTATTTTTCCCCAAATCCGGTTCTTGGTCAAAAACTGTTGAATTGGTCAATAACTTATTGACTTGGGTGGTCGAATTGCAAACCCAGATGACCCATTCAATGGTTTTTTACCGTTTTTATTTCAATTATTTTTTTAAATTTCTTATTAAAACGGGCCATCCATTTGAATCAAATAGTAGAATCAGAAACTAGTAGCCAGAATAATTCCAATTATAAATATTTATTAAAACATTGTCTTATAATGACTTAGACGTTGAGTGCATTTGTCAAACTAGCTTAGGTGGAGAGGAAAGGAATTAAGCACCCCTCTCCCATTTCCATTATTAGATGGAGCCCACATTGGGAAATCCGAAGAAAATGACATGAACACGGCATGGAATTATCAAATGGTGTTATAAGCTGAATATTGCTAAAACAAAAGTCATATGAACTAATTACTAAGGTGATGTAGAAACGTGTTTGCCTAAAAAAGTATAATTAATTGTTTAATGAGCTAGTTTCTATTAATTTTCTACCCCTTCCCCATCAATGGGTCAACTGCCTACTGAATTCAAACTCATGCATGCTAGGAAACATGGTTTTCAAAATCAGACCGAATCGGATGGTTGGACTGGAAAAACTGGGAACTGATTACTTCACCAGTTTCATTTTTCCTCCAAACCGTTGATTTTGGTCAGTAAATCGTTGAACTAGCTAGTTAATTGTTCAAACCATTCAAATTGTTTTAACCGTTTTTCAAATTTTTTAATTTTTTTGTCAAAACGGACCAACAGTTCAAATCAAACGATTGGACCGTCAAACTGATAACCGGACCCCTGACCAAAAGTTGAAGACAGTATTCATAGTATTTAAAAAAATGTTAGATATGAAATACCAATAGAGAAAGAAAAGCTAACCGAATGGAATTTATTTGAAGGATGGAGAAAAGAACGACATAACAGGGAGAGTAGCTTCTGTGATGTTGATTGAGTGGAAGGGAATCCATTGATCGAAGCAACAAGTAATGTTGGAGGTCTTGCTGCTTGGTCTAGCCAATGGTGGTGATCCATTCAGTCATAGTAACAATGAGTAAGTGGAGGAAAACAAGAAGAGAGAAGGGGTAGGAAAGAGGAAATTAGGAGGGGACCAGGGAAAAATGAAGGTATTTTTTTCTAATGAGATTTTACAGGGTGGAGCTTCTAAGGGTCCTCGATTGACTGGTGGGTCTGATTGGTCAAAATGAATGGATCGAATCCTGGCTTGATGGAGGGGTAAATAGAAGAATTTTGAATTGGAAACTGATGGATAAGTGTTTTGTGATATCTAGAGTTTATTAGTGGTGTTTGATGGGTTGAAGTTGGGTTAGAGGGGTAGATCTAGGGTTTGCAGGTTTTGACCAATAAAGTAGGTTAAAATGGAATCTTGATCTAGGGTTTTGACTTGTAGAGGGATGAATTGGCCAATTTAAACTGTTTATTAAGTTTCTACCAATAAAAGTGGGAAAATTCCACTTTAGTACCTTGAAATTTGGGGGTAGTGTTGAGTTAGTACCCAAACTTTCAAACATGTTTTTGTAGTACCTAAACTTTCAAAAAGTGACAAGTTGGTCCCTACCGTTAACTGACCATCAATTATCTGTTGAAAATGTCATAACTGCCCTTCAAAAGAATTCGAAAGAAGACACTATTCATTGTCTTCTACCTTAAGACTGAACTAATTGAGGTGTTTGAGATTCTAGATTGGGTATAACTCATGAGATTAACCTTGAAAGGAAACCCCAATTTATTGCTTTTTCCTGTTCTTCAAAGTGTTTCAATATTAAAGAAACTGTCGAGTGTTTCAATTGGTTCCATAACCCCAGGCCTCTCTCTTACCACTACGGTGTTCAACGAAATGGAGATTTTCTCAATCTGCAGACTGGAAAAGTACTTCTCCCACTACCAAGGTCGTAGATAGCCAGACGGTAAGGATTTCGTGCCAGAGGACCTAAATTTCTTGCCCTGGTTATATTGAAAGTTATAGTTTGTTAAAAGCTGCAATTGGATTATAATATTGCATATATGTATGTAGCATAAATATATAAAATATAATATCTATCTAATACAAGCTCGCAATTTCAGTTTGTTTAGGTTTGACATCTGGTAGGCTTGTTAACTTCTTGTTTTTGATCCAAGCATAAATCTTATTTTCACTTTGAATGGGGTAGATGAGTTCAAATATTTCTTTGCAAAGTTTGGAGAGGTCAAGGAACATCAGGACCATGCTACTAGCCGTTCTCATGGTTTTGAATTTATTACATTTGAGACTAAGCAAGCTGTTGATGATCTCTTGGCCAAGGGCTACAAGTTAGAGTTTGCTGGAGCTCAGGTGAGTACAAAACCTATTAGAAGTATAATTCTGATAAGTTAGAAGTATGATCTCTTGCTAAAGTTGCTTTTGGGGAAGATAGTGGATTCTTCCTCAAATGAGAAGTTATGTTGAATTCAGATGATAAAAAATCAGGGTTTCCTTTCAAGGTTAATCTCATGAGTTGTATTCAGTCCGGAATCTTGAATACCTCAGCCGGTTCAGTTTTAAGGTAGAAGATAATGAACAGTGTCTTCTTTTGAAGAAGGGCAGTTTTCACATTTTCAACAGTTAATTAACGGCAGGGACCAACTTGACACTACCCCAAAAGTTCGGGGTACTAAACTGGAATTTTCCCATGAAAAAAGAAAGCTGATTATCAGGTAAGGGACCGTCTAGATTCACCACCCGTTCAATTCTTCCATCCACATCATCCTTGTACTACTACACCTTTTCTTACTGTTTTGGACAAGTAATGTCTTTGCCACTGAATGTTTTTTGATATTCTAATATCAAATTAATGTATCCTAATTACATGTTTTATTTTTGCCACATGGCAAGGGGTTTTAGATTTAAACTTGTTAAACTTATGGTCTGTTTGGGAGTTTAAGTGAAGAATTAGCTAAGCTGGTTCAGCTGCTTTGAAGCACTGGGCATAAACTACTTAAAAAGGTCAAAGTGGACAGCCCTTCAAAATGACTCACTGACAACTGGTTTGGGCTCTAGAAATTTTCAATAAACATAGCCTATAGGCTGCCTGTGTGGGGCTTACCTCAAAAACACAGAATCTGCTGCACTTCAACCCTCAACGAGCACTAAGAACTTGTGAGAAAACTTTGAGCCTCAAACCAATTTTCCACATGGAAGATTGTTTTGTTGTTGATGAGCCTTTTTCACTACTCGTATATATGCCATCATAACATCAGAAATAAAAAAAAAAAGCTGATTCTTGGTCTCAAGAATAAATTCTGAAGTCTAGTTTGGCATTCGAATAATGTAATGGCATCAACTATGTATGACAAACCAATCACCCTCAAGTGATAAGCTTCCACTATCCCTTATAAATTTGGATTATGCCTATGCATTTTTCACCCAAGCTCTGTCTCAAGAAACCTAGAGTCTTCAAGCAAACAGAACCCTTTGATTTCTAAAGTAAAGTTTCCCATCCTTACTGAAAATCATTGCATAGTTTACCAAGCTGGTTTGTTTCTTTTTGCCTAAGCCAAGATTGTTAATTTCAATGAATTTTCCTTTATGATGTTGAAGTGTCTCTTCTTCTTTTTTCTGCCATTGAAATCTGAGAGTTTTTATCTGGAGTTTAGAACTTTAATTTGTACAGAAGAGTACTTGGTCTTGTTTATAATGTTATTATTTTAACAGACCCCAAATAAATATTTATCCACAAAAATCTCAACAACTGACCCTTATCCACCCCAATGACTCCCCTATATTTCTTTAATTACTTTGTCCCATGGGCCTATTAGTGGATCTGTAACAAAATTTCCCTTGACTTTTTTGTTAATTCTCTCTCTCTCTCTCTTATTTTCTATCAAACCAAACACAACATTACCATCCTCTATTCCAATATAACTTTAGGTTGGGTGATCTGATATTCTACATAGAAATCTTGAATTGAAACTAAAAACATGTTCTAGAACTCAATGTTCACTTCATTCAATTCATTCTTTCTAATGCTTGTGCAGATAATTTTATACCTTCTAGAATGGCTTCACCTAACAATATCACCATGGTTTTACTTGGGCGTACTGGTAATGGCAAAAGCTCAACTGGCAATAGCATTCTTAAAAGGAATGCCTTCAAATCACAACATGGTTTTAATTCAGTTGGAAAGACTACTGAGATGCAATCTTCTGTTCTGCAAGATGGCAAAACTGTGAATGTCATTGACACTCCTGGTGGGGTTATTTTGATGGATCAATCCTTTTCTATTTTGCTTTAGTTTCTAAGGCTAAGTTTGGAAGGAGTACAAATGCAAATATGTAGAGTGCAAAACCTTATACTTTGTATTCATTTATGCTGTACATATTTGCATTTGTACTCTTTCCAAACTGAGCCTAATAGGGTTTTAGGCTTCTGCTGTGCGACATAAAATCTTAACATGATTAAGTGTTTTGTAGGACTATTTGATTTTTCAGTTGACTCTGCAACTGTTGAAAAAGAGATTGTTAAGTGTATTGATCTAGCAAAGAATGGTATCCATGCAATGCTTCTGGTCTGTTGTGCTTTCACTCGTTTCTCAAAAGAGGAAGAAGCTGCAATTCAAGTCATAAAAGATCTGTTTGGACAGAAAATTACAGAATACATGATTATTGTTTTTACTGGTGGTGATTTGTTTGAAGATGATGATGCTGATAAAGAATTCCAGGATTACTTGGCTGAATGTCCTAAGCCTTTCCAGGTAATACTTAAAATCTTTAATCAACCTTCTGTGGTCTTTATATTTGGTTTATCACTTTATTTCTGGGTTAGACTATGGTGCCGTAAAGACGTGATACTAGAAAATTTTACATTTACCACCAATTAACCGGCATCATAAAAGTAGGAATCAGTCAGGTGGGTTTTCATCAAAATTCACAGGGGGTTGTGATTGGTTAAAACCATTCCGGTTTGATATCTTTCCGGTATCATAGGTTTAATTTATTAGAGGGGAGGGGGGGGGGGGGTTTACACTATGATGCCGGAAAAACATGATACTGGAAAAACTTACAACCAATCAATTGGAATCATAAAAGTAAGAACCAATCAAGTGGGTTTTCATCAAGATTCACAGGGGTTGTGATTGGTTGAAACCTTTCCACTACAATGCCTTATTAAAATTAAATCTATGATATCGAAAGGGTTAGATTATTTTGCTGGAAAGATATGATACAGGAAAACTTACAACCAATCAATGGGCATCATTTTCATTTGTTTTTATAATGTGGCTCGATTTGCACCCCTACTGTACACCTATGTTAACCCATCTGACCCGTTCAGTGGGGATTCTTTACTAGATTCTTGTATTATTTTATATACCTTTTTAATTGAATCTTTTATGTTGATGATACCTCCGGTTGATCAGTTGATCCAGATGATTGAACCATTAACCTAATGACTCAGAGAAGAAAACAATTTGAGTTTTAAAACATCTAGGAAAAGTCGATCGATACAAGAAAAATCATGAATATGGTTCAATCTCTCATCTCTCCATGAATTTAACATACAAGAAATTACATATCTCTGAGTAATTAATTGAATATATCAAAATGTTGTGAACGTGAAATATTTCTGAGTTTTCCTTTTCATTTTCTGGTTGTTATTGATGCAGGAAATTCTGCAGTTATGTAAACATCGAGTAGTACTTTTTGATAACAAGACCAAGGATGAAAATAAGTGTGATTTGCAAGTTAGAAAATTACTCTTTCTCGTAGACAATGTCATTAACGAAAATGGTGGGAAACCATATACAAATGAGCATTTTATTAAACTGCAGGTGAAGATTACATCTCCCTCATTTGTAAAATTGGTTATTATATATATTATCATAAGAATTGTCTTTTACAAGAAATATTTGTTTGACAGAAAGAAATCGAGATGCAATGCGAGCAAAAGGTTAAATGAGAAGGAAATAATACAAATGGTATATTTTCATCCCTTAGATTTCACTAATTTATAGATGATTGGATTACCAGAAATTAAGTAAAGAAAATCAAGACAAAGTTATTATATATTTTTTTCCCAACAAGATCCTTATTTGTTCTTGCCCTTACTTCAAGAATCCGGTGTTCCAAAGTCCAAATAACAGCATTGGATGGAATGGGCTCATAGATATGGACATGTGCATGGTTTCATGAATAATGATTCTGTATTAATATATAGTTCAGGGATACTCTAAATCTGGTCTCATTGAATTCAACCACGGCTGGATGCATGTTCAATCCATATAATGTTATATATATATATATATGTTGATTCACATTTACAGGTGTCAGCTATATTGGCAACGTGAGTACAACATAACCATTGGGTACTTTAGGCCATGCTTGGGAGTGTTTAAGTTAAATATAAGTGTTTATTCAAATAAGCACTTATTTGCATTTGGCATCCAACTTTTTCAAGTTCTTATTTTTTTAAAATAAGTATTTATTTTATATTGGGCATTTGGTAGTCTTTTCTCTAATAAGTACTTAAATAAGTATTTGTGACTATTTTGTCCTTCATTTTCTTTCAAATTTTCAAAATATACCCTTTGAAAGCACTTTAAGAAAGTACTTTTATGAAAGCATTTTTACAAAAGCATTTTTGTAAAGTGCTTTCCATAAAAATACTTTCATAAAATTGCTTCCGTAAAAGTAGTTTTATAAAAGTGCTTTTTCTAAAAATGCTTTCATAAAAGTAATTCTATAAAAGTGCTTTTGTAAAAATGCTTTCATAAAAGTACTTTTATAAAAGTTTTTTTGTAAAAGTGCTTTCATAAAAGTCCTTTTGTAAAAATGTTTTCATAAAAATACTTTTATAAAAGTGCTTTCATAAAGTATTTTAAAAAAAGTGCTTTTATAAAAGTACTTTTATAAAATTTAATTAGGGATAATTTTACAAGTGGTATTTTAAAATTCAACTAGGGACAATTTTGGAAGAAAGAAAATGAATAAATGCTTATTGTATAAGCACTTAAAAAAACTGGAAAATTGGGCTTAAAAATAAGCCCTTATTTTTAAAATAAACACTTATTTCATGTTTATTTCCCAAATACCAATAAGTGCTTAATGGCCCAAATAAGCACTTCCAAACATGGCCATAGTGTGAAATTACATTATGGAGATTATTTTGCTTCTTTATTTTTTTATTAGAGGTCATGTTGTCTGTGTTATTTTGTAGCCTGAAATTTTAAATTTTGGTTAGTTGTTGATTATAAAACACTTATTAGAAATTTGCTTACCAATGTTCACATGGTATGGTAGCTTGAAACATAGAATATTTTTTTTTCGTTTTGGGGCTTAGAAAAAGCCAAGTCTGAGCCGGCCCATGAACAGAATTTAGAGATGGTAATTTTTCCCATTTTCCCAATCCCCATGGGGATCCGCCCCGAATGGGGATGATTTTCCCCTTACGGGGACGGGGATGGGGAAATTTTAATCCCCATTAGCAGGGACGGGGAGAGCACTCCCTGCCCCACGGGGACCCTGATCCTCACCCCATGGGATCCCCACTAATATATATGTATATATGTATGCATACGTTATATTATGTATATATGTACACATACATCTATATATTAATATTTTTAAAAATATGGTTGAATATGTTTGAATCTTTTCTAATAGGATTGTTAATTTTAATTATTTTTTTATTTTTTTAAATAAAATAAAAAACAAAACCAAAATAATTAACATTATAAAAAGTCACGGAGAATGGGGATCCCCGTGGGAATAACCTTGTCCCCGTTAATGGGGATGGGGACGGGCATGAGGAGAGGCTCCCCGTCCCCGCCCCGCCCCACCCCACCCCACCCCGTTGCCATTCCAAGAACAGATCTATCTTGTATTGATGTCACGCCTTTTAGGCATACCAGCTGGACTTCACAGCCCATTCGTCCTTTTTATCAACCAAACTTGATAATTGTTTTATGGGCTGTGACCAATCATTTTGTGTCGCAACCCTTTAGTTTTGCCCATTATAAGCCCAGGAGGCCAAGAGTACAGCCTATGCTTGGGTTGTTTCAATAGAATAGAGTCACAGACGCCCACAATTTTGCCAATGCCCCTTCAAACCCCCCTCCCATCATTTCTTAAAACAAATCATGGATCTTTCTTCATTGATCCATTGCGTTTGGTTGCTGTGTAAATTTTGATTCGATGCAAAATTTGACCTGGTTCAGTCTTGTTTCCATTTGTTTGTAATTTCTGATATGCGGTCCTACATTATACAAAATTTATACCTTTTGTCTCATTTGTACTCACTAACACTAAAAATAAGACAAAATCAAATCTGAAGCAAAAGTAAGCCAGAATTTATACTCAATCCTTTTGCACTTTTAGACATTTACACTAGTTCAAATGAAATTTGTACTGCAATCACATGATCTTCTGACGAGAACCTCTCTTGGTTGCATGCCCCCTCCTTCAAAATAGACTTTGTGTTGTGCAAATTACGCTATAGTAATAGAAATGAATGTAAAACCATTCCCATGACAGCAAGAATCTTTCCCCCAAATTTGTGTGTCAAAATGTGTTTGTCAATAACAATAATAACAAGTAAACAATTCAGCCAAGTAACAGTAAAACAGATAACAATCATGATACAATAGCACACCGGAATTTTTACATAGAGAACCCCAAAATCGGGGAAAAACCACGGGACCTATCGTCCGTAAAAGTCTTCCACTAATTCAAAAATTAATGGGTACAATAGTCTTCTCTAGTTGCAACTAGAGGCTTACAAACATCAAATAAATAATCATTGGCTCACAAGAATAGCATTAACATCACCAAATGCAAGGTGGATACAACACAAACATAAGTTTAGATCTCACCAAGTTGCTGTAAATCTGAACCGAGAAGTAGAGAAAAGGAAGAAGAATATCAAATCTGAACTGGAGTGGGATTCTTAACTCCAACACTTAATATCATCAAGAACGGGCTTGAAAGGCACCTCCGAACTTAATATTGAATGGAACAAGAGCCAACTTTTTCCTCTTCTTCACAAAACTCAAAGAACCAGATAAAACCTTTCTTTTTGGTTCCGTATTTATTTTTCTTCTTCTTCGTTCTTCTCTATTCGGTGGTTGACGCCACTCAAAAAAAATAACAAAACCGAAAATGTGGTAACCACTTTACCACTATTCGGCTCCCTTTTCTTTAGGGAGCAAATAAAGGTGGGGTAGGCCCCTCCATATGGGCTGGACCCACATCCAACAATTCTCCCCTTCCAACTCATATGGGAGGTTTCATCAAGCCCGCAACTTCTTTGCAGAATTCAAATTTGTCTCTAGGCAATGACTTTATTAATATGTCTGCACCATTCTCATCAGTATGAATCTTCTCAATGTTTAACAATTTCATATCCAACACATCCTGAATCCAGTGGTACCTTACACCAATATGTTTGGATCTTGAATGGAAAGTTGGTTTTTTAGAGAGATAGATAGCATTTTGACTGTCACAATAAAGAGCATATCATTTTTGCTCCATACCCAATTCTTGTAAAAACTTTTTCAACCATAGGATCTCCTTACAGGCTTCTGTAGTTGCAATGTATTCAGCCTCTATAGTAGACAATGCAACACACTTTTGAAGTTTGGATTGCAATGTAATTGCTCCCCCTGCAAAAGTCATTAAATATCCCAAAGTGGACTTTCGAGAATTAACATCACTAGCCATGTCTACATCAGTATACCCATCCAACATGACTTTACTATTCCCGAAGCATAAGCATATCTGACAAGTACCTCTGAGATAACTGAATATCCATTTTACTGTTGTCCAATGTTCTTTGTCGAGGTCAGAGAGAAATCGACTAACTATACCAATAGCATGAGCAATATCTGACCTCGTGCACACCATAGCATACATTAAACTGCCAACTACCGAAGCATAAAGCACTTTCTTCATTTCAGCTTTGTCTTTCTCACTTATAGGACATTGTAGTGTTGAGCTTGAAATGACCTGCAAGTGGAGTAGTCACTGGTTTTGCATTGATCATGTTGAACCTCTCAAGAACCTTCTCAATATATTTTTCTTGAGATAACCATAACTTCCCATTTTGTCTATCTCGAGAAATCTTCATACCAAGAATCTGTCTAGTTGGTCCTAAGTCCTTCATTGCAAAAGACTTGCTAAGCTCATTTTTCAACTTGTCAATCTTGTTAGAATCATGTCCAACTATCAACATATCATCAACATAAAGTAAGAAAATAATGAAATCACCATCAGAAAATTTCTTTACAAATACACAATGATATGAAGTGGTCCTAGTGTACCCATGATTAACCATGAAGGAGTCAAATTTGTTGTACCACTGTCTTGGTGCTTGTTTCAACCCATACAAAACTTTTCTTTAATCTGCACACTAAATGTTCTTTTCCTTTTTCTTTGAATCCCTCTGGTTGCCCTATATAGATTTCTTCTTCCAAATCACCATGAAGGAAGACAGTCTTCACATCAAGTTGTTTAACTTCCAAATTTAGACTTGCAACTAGTCTACGCACAACTCGAATAGAAGACATTTTCACCATAGGAGAGAATATTTCTTCAAAGTCAATACCATTTTTTTGACTGAAACCCTTCATAAGTAGCCTTGCCTTGTATTTTAGTTGTGAACCACTTTCATCAGATTTCAATTTATAAACCCATTTGTTTTTTAGTGCCATTTTCCCCTTTGGTAATTTCACCAAATCATAAGTGTGATTCTCATGCAAGGATTTTAATTCTTCTTGCATTGTTTTCAGCCACTCATATTTCTTGTCATGTGACATAGCCTCTTGATAAGTCTCTGGCTCTCCCCATCTGTTAGCATCACATACTCATATGGAGGATACCTAGTGGAAGGTTTTCTCTCTAGTTGATCTTCTAAGTTGAACCTGTGGTAAAGGAATTGGAGATACATGTTCATTCTATACTTCCTATTAATTTTCATTTATAGGAGTTTCATCACTAACTGTATCATCATGTTCATTTGGTACAGCTCCCCCATGATCACCATCAATTGTAGGTGGAAAAACCGGATCTAAGTTAATTGGAACATCAATAGAGAATTTTGACTTATCAATTTTCTCTATATCTTCAACTGTTTGATCCTTAAGCAACATCTCTGCTTATGATCACTTTCTTGTCCACTGGATCCCATAACCTATACCCAAACTCTTCGTACCCATAGCCTAAGAAGATGCACTGTTTAGCCTTATCATCAAGTTTGGATCTTTCATATCTAGGAATATGAACAAATGCCCTACAGCCAAACACTTTCAAATGACTATATGATATGGCTTTCCCTATCTAAACTCTTTTAGGAGTATTTCCATTCAAAGGAACTGAAGGAGAAAGGTTGATGAGGTCAACTGTAGTTCTCATATCCTCACCCCAAAAGGATTTGGATAATTTAAAATGAGAGAACATGCATCTGATTCTATCAGTAATTGTTTTGTTCATTCTCTTTGCTACTCCGTTATGTTGAGGAGTCTTAGGAACACTTTTCTTAAGCCTGATACCATGGATCCTACAATATTCTTCAAAAGGACTCCTATATTCACCACCATTATCAACTCGGATGCATTTCAACTTATTATCTGTTTCTCTCTCAACTTTGGTATGAAAATACTTGAAAATATCCAATACTTGATCCTTAGATTTCAAGGCAAATGTCCACACTTTTTTAGAGTGGTCATCAATAAATGTCACAAAATATAATACACCACCAAAAGATCTATCTTTCATGTAACAAACATCAATGTAAACTAAATCTAAAACATGAGGCTTTCTAGATGGAGAAAATTTATGAAATGCAACTCTACTCTATTTGCTAGTTAAGCAATGTATACATGTTTCAAGAGGCATACCTTTCACATCAGGAAGAAAATTTTATCTAGAAAGTATTTGATTCCCTTTTTCACTCAAATGTCCAAGCCTCTAGTGCCAAAACTCAATGGATGAATCATGAATTACATTCACCTCTCATTTGCTCAACCTTGCTTGCATCACATAAATGGTGTTGTCCTTCTTTCCCTTTTCCACAATGAGTGAGCCCCGATAGAGCTTTCATTTTCCATCGCTGAAAATATTTGCATAATTTTCACCATCTAACCTGCTAGTGGAAATCAGATTTAGGCAAATATTAGGAACATGTCTAACATTCTTCAAAATTAATTTGCAATCAGTATTGCTATCTAAACAAATGTCTTCCATGCCAACAGTCTTGGATGTACCAGCATTCCCTATATGAACATGTCCAAGATCACTTGTAGTGTAAGTTGTGAAAAATTCACCATGTGGAGTAACATGAAAAGAAACACCCAAATCTATGACCCACTCATTGCCTGGGCATGCAAAGTTGATATTATCATCACAAACAATAACATCACCCTCGGCTGCAATAGCTATAGTATCTTTTTCTTTTTTCTTGTCTTCACCTTTCCCTTTGGCTTGTTTTCTTTTTCAGACTCTACATTCATTTTTGTAATGTCCCGGTTTACTACAGTGATGACAAATGATATTTTTCTTAGACCTAGACTTTCTTCTGGTTTTATCATATTTGTTATGAGAACCTCTGCTCTTACTTCTTCCCTGTCTTTCTTTCTTTTCTATTACAAGAGCTTGAGATTCTAAGTAAGTCCCTTGTTCTTTCCTCCTTGACTCTTCATTCAACAAAGCATCTTTGATTGTGTCAATGGTTACTATACCATTAGGGGTTGAATTACTGATTGAAACCACCAAGGTTTCCCAACTATCAGGCAAGGAACTAAGTAACAATAAGGCATGCACTTCATCATCCAGATTCAATTTCATAGTAGTCAATTGATTTATCTAAGCTTGAAAATCACTCAAATGTTCAGACATATTAGTTTCATTTTTATATCTCAAGTGTGCTAGTTTTCTAATCAAGGCAACCTTGTTTAAACATGTTTTCCCTTCATACATAGACTTATTTTTTCCATAAAACATCAGCCTTAGTTTCTTGTGCAACATGGTGAAAAATACTGTGGTCAATAGATTTGGCCTATAGTTTTTCTATGCATGATTCCCCATTCATCACTTGACTTATCACTTGGCTTTACTTCATCACCTCTTATGAGTAGGTACAAATCTTTGCAATAAAGAATGTCCTCCATTCTGGGTTTCCAAATGGCATAATTTGATTAAACCAATTTTATCGTAACACTCGAGGATTCCTCCATTTGTATTAACAAAAACAATTAATTTCAGCCAACCTGGCTCTGATACCACCATTGGGCAAGTTACCCTATAGTAGCAGAAATGAATGTAAAACCAATCCTAAGACAGCAAGAATCTTTCCCCCAAATTTGTGTGTCAAAATGGATTTGCCAACAACAATAATAACAAGTAAACAATTCATCCAAGTAACTAAAAAACAGATAACAATCACGACACAATAGCACATAAGAATTTTTATGTGAAAAACCCCAAAATCGGGAAAAAACCACGGGACCTATGGTCCATAAGAGTCTTCCACTAATTCAAAAATTAATGGATATAATAGTCTTCTCTAGTTGAAATTAGAAGCTTACAAACACCAAGAAAACAATTCTTAGCTCACAAGAACAACATTAACATCACCAAACGCAAAGTGGATACAATACAAACATAAGTTTAGATCTCACCAGGTTACTATAAATCTGAACTGAGAAGTAGAGAAAATGAAGAAGAATCACCAAATCCGAACTGGAGTGGGATTCTTAACTCCAACACTTAATATCATCAAGAACGGGCTTGAAAAGCACCTCTAAACTTGATCTTGAATGAAACAAGAGCTATCTTTTTCCTCTTCTTCACAAAACTCAAAAAACCAGAAAAAAACCTTTCTTTTTGGTTCTGTATTTTTTTTTCTTCTTTGTTTTCTCTTTTCGGTGGTTACTAATTTGACGCCACTCAAATAAAAAAAAAACCGAAAATGTGGTGACCACTTTACCACTATTCGGTTCCCTTTTCTTTAGGGAGCAAATAAAGGTGGGTGGGCCCCTCCATATGGGCTGGATCCACACCCAACACTTTGTTCATGGCTTTTCATAGTTCCTACATAACAAAAGAAAAAAAAAAAAAAAAAAAACTTTTATCTTTCTTTGCACTTCTCAAGCACCAAATTGACATATGGTATGGTCATTTGCACCTTCCGTATTGGTTGATGCACCGAGTTTGGTCTTTGTCTCCATACTTACTCTCCACAAATAGGAATGTGATTGTTTCCTCTTCTGGGATGCGTTATGAAAAGATCTACCCTACCAGTTTTTTCCCTAAATTTGGAGCTTCCCATCTCAAGCATTTCAGTTTTCTCTCTACCTTTTGGTCATTGCAGTAAGCCCAAAGAAGGAGACTGGAGAACTTAGGAATAAGTCATAGTTTAGGTATGGTGCATCAGAAATTAACTAGAATTTTATTCCCATAGACAAAGTACTTTTGTATTGGAATATTTTATCTCGGTTTGTAGTTACTCAATGGCTGGTCGGCCTATCAATTTGCCCCTGGAAGGAGTACAAATACAAATAGGTACAGTACAAATCCATACAAAATAATATAAAATACATAGTTTTGCACTCTATAAATTATATTTGTACTCCTTCCAAACTGAGCCTAATGGGGTCGGATTCTAATTTAAATCGGGCAAATGGATACGGCTCGCAGCCCTATCATTTAATTTTATACACTAGAAAACAAATTAAAAAACAAACAACTCAGTTCAGCCAAACAACCCCCCAAGGATAGATACAAGGCTGAGCTGAAGGACCACCATCCTTCCTCAGCCTTCAGAAGCTCCCCCCTGACAATGTCTTCTTTCTAATCTAGTACATCCAAGAAATCAGAAGTCAGTGGATGTATGAATAAATCCAAGCCTTTGCTTGTTGTTGTTGCAAAGGCGAGTTGGAATGGGGAAAGAAGATGATGAGCTGAGGACATTGATGCAGGGAGGAAGATGACAATGGTCTACTAGTAGTTGAAGTTACTTGTATGGGGAAGACACTTGGATCTGTCAAACTCATCATCTAGGTTGGATACCTTTTTCAGGAATTTAACAAGTCTGTTGCATTGATGCATCCAAGACGATGTTCCAGTTTGGATTATAGTTTGGCTAGCTAAAGTAACACAAAATGTTGTTAGACCAGGATTGGATCGGATGGTCGGATTGCTGGCCGGTTGGACCAGAAATCAGTAGTGGAAGCGATTTTTGTGATGCCCAATTCTTAGCAATATTGACCCTGTCTAACTTAGGCAAAATATGTGTTCATGGGTGTTTAGAATATATATTGTTTTAAGCTTATTTTGATGTAAATTGTGCAACCATTTATTTTTTTATTTTGGTATGATTTGTTTCATTATTTGAACCAGTCAAGTGGTTGAACCAGATTGTGAACCATTCAACCCATGGTCCAGTGGTGGAAATGGTTTTACAACCCATTGACGTCCTATATGGGTTCCTTCTCTCAGGGATTGGGGAAGAAACGACTAGTGACAACGAAGGTTGTGGAGAACAGGAGTAGTCTTGATTTGATCGATGGGGTATGACTGGTAGGTGGTAGGGTGTTTCTTTACCGTGTTGATATTGCAATCAGAAATACATCCATCCATTTACTCCCTATGCTTGAATTTTGCAACATATCGATGCGTATAATACAATATATATATATATATATATATATATATATATATATATATATCAATTTTTGTATCCACCGAAACGCAAAATACAGAGAGCTAAGGGGGTTCTTTATGTCTAAACAATAAAACCCCATGAAAACCTCAGGCAATAAAAAAAGGTCCTGTTTGTTTGCAGTGAAAAACTGAATTGGGTACAGATTTTGAACCCGGTTCAGTCTCGCATATGTTTGTTTGTAACCATAACTTGCGCTCTTCCTGATGCAAAATTTACACCACTTTTCTCTTACATCAATTACCTCTCATTTGAAAACCAAATCATCCTGCTTCTTACTTCTTACCTACATTATTTTACTTCTCACAAACAAACAATACAAAGTCAAATATTTCTCTTTCAAAAAACATCAAATATAAAGCAAAAGTAAATATATGTTGTATAGATATTTTAAACCTTAATCTTTAGTAATTACATGCCCAAATCCTAATGGGTGCGCATGAATTGATGGGCCAATGTCAGACTCACAGGGACAATCCCATTGGCTGATGCTTCTCCGGCAAATAGTCTACTCTCGTGATCCCTCTCAACTGCCCTAGCTTTCACAGAGAGAGAGAGAGAAAGAGGAGTAATGTTATTTTGTATGGTGTGGGAGACTCCATGGTACAAGTCACTATCGGTGCAAGTTGTGAGGTAGGATCATTTCTGTAAAGACAGGTCCAGAAAAGAACAAGCTGGCGTTGCTATTCGTTTTCTTTCCACGTTTTACCAGCAATCCTCCAACTCCAAGTTAAGTAAAGCTTCTTAATCACTATTTCAGTATTTCATCTCTCTCTCTCCCTCTCTCACGCTCACATCAAACACCTGGCGTTGCTTCACTTGTAATTATTTTAATGTATTCTTTTTTCTTTAAGTCGCTGAGTTTTGTCAAAGAAGGGGAGAGGGTCCTCACATGGAAACAAATGAGATTCTAAGCCCCCACCACCACCCAGACCCAACCGACACGGTCGGTCAATCGCCTAATCCCGATTCCCACAAGTAAATACCAAATGCCAGAGAAGCGCCAACTTCAGATCAATAAACCAAATAATGCGAGTGAAATTGGGTCTCCCAGAGAGAGAGAGAGAGAGAGAGAGAGAGGGGGCTGAAAATTCCAATTCCACTAAACAGAACAATTACAAAATTTCGCTGTCTATGAACAAGAAAAGAATTTCCTTCTTTTTTTATTTCATCATTGTTTTTATCAACATTTCTCCACAAATATCAGTCCCTTTCTTTCTTGTTTATTTCATCACTGAAATACTGCTTCTTTGTCCCCAGAAACCACCATGACCATCCATGTCTTCTCCCCTCCTCTCAGGGCACAGTTACAGGACCGACACCAGAGAGGAAAGAGATTCACTACAGCCCCATTACACCAACAACAAGAACCAAAAAATATATTTCTTATGTACTCAGATAGTGTTTATAGCTAATAGTAATAACAGTGGAACCTTCCTTTATTCCCCCACCCCTTCCCCCCCCTCCATGGCTGGAAATTCTGAGATTCCAAAAGAATCTCACTCTTTCCTGATTTCCCTTCTTCACCACTCCAACTTCAACCAGGGGAAGAAAAAGGAGGAGAAAATAAAACAATATCAGGAAAAAAAAAAGAAAACCCAAAAAAAAAGCAGAAGAAATCAACCGTTCTTCTACACATCTTCCATTTCCAGGACTTTATACATCCTCCTACTTTTCATGAATCACGAAGCATCTGCATTACAGAAAAAATAATACATTTATTAGCATCAGAACAATAGTTTTATAATAAACTAAAACTTATTAAAATAGAAGCAAATTACTAAGTGTCCAGAGTCCAGACAACACCCAAAACATAACAGTCTGGATCCCATCCCACCAGACCCAGACTGTCGGTGGCCCAAATAATTTAATGGAACAAGATTTGTTAATTCGAACCAGAGCTTGACTGGGTCATTGGGGGCTGGTGGCCTGATCTTGGGGGTCAACTAGGTGATCTAACCAAGTTAACTTCACACCTCAGTAAATAGTCAGAAAGTACTCCATGAAAATTTCTTTTGATCAGACGATCGAACCTGTGACCAAGTCAGCTTTCTGGTCTGGTTTCCGATGATTTTGGTGGTCTCAAGGAAAAATCACTGGTTAAACTACTGACCCAGTGAGATTTCTGATCTGGGTCATACCAGTGTGGGTCATACCAGATCAATCCAATTACACCAAGTCACCAACCAGCCAAGCAGCAACTAGAACCAAATAATTGAATGAAAGTAAACAAACAATAAAGATTAGTAACTTGATTGTTCAACCAAATCAAAGCTGACTTCTCTCAGAGCTACAGCCAGGCTTAAATCACTAGAGCCGGGCGGGTCTGTCCATGCATTGACCAAACATCCAGCCAGCCTACCTACTCCTATATTCAATGCTTAATCATTATGGGTGTTTGCAACCCAGAATTTTCTGTCTGAGGGTTAAAAATTCTCTTGGATTCTTGCTCAATCAGTCACAATTAACAGAAGAAACTAATGAGACGAGGGTAGAAATTGTACCTTTTTTGTGTTTTTTGTTTCTGCAATATGATTTTGTATAGGAGGGGGACTTCATTGGCAAGAAGTAAACCGAGAATCCTGTCCAAAGACCCCTAACATCCTACACGTTACTTCCATCAACTTCCCTGCAATTTTGTTCATTCACAAACAACAGTAAACCTTAGTATCCATTCTTCTCATACACTAATCAGGTCTGGTTGTTCAAAGAAATCAATCTCCATTTTTAAAGCTTAATCTAATTAACCCATTTGTTCAGGATTAAAAAAGAATTCAGAAAGCAAACAAAACAAATCAAGAGAAATAAATAAGCAAAACCAGGATATGAGTAAACGACAGCCTGTTTGGTGTTTGATGTCATGAAGATGGGGCAATTCAGTCAAGAATTCCAGAATAAAATCACTTCACCATTTCTTTGTTAGCATCCCACAGCTGGATTTTGTGTGTCTCTTTCCCTCCTTCCTCTTTCCATGTTCATTTCCCATTCTATCCCTCCAATCTCACCGATATTACTACCTAATAAGCTGACCCCCTAGAAATTACAAATTTCTTCCTCCCCAAGATACCCCAAAACTATTACCACCAAACCTGTGATCTCTGCAGGCTGTGTTTCGATTATGGGTAGTGGTGTGGAATTCAAAAAATGGACAATTCTCTTCAATTAGGGGGATTTCGTCTTCGATTCCCTCTCACTTATCCAAACAGGGGATTTGAGGGATTACTCTGCTAATATCAAACTGTAAGCTAATGAGATGACAACTTGACCAACTAAAAAAGCGAGCTCGAAAAAAAAAGTCTAAAAGGTTTCTATTCGTTCCTGAAATCCCCAGCGTCGAATCTTATCACGGGCTAACATGAATAATAATTATTCAACCTGAAAGATAATCTCACCACATGAGGCATAATCCGACACACCGACACTCCCCCAACTCCGGCATGGCAACCGGAATCTGACACATTCCACCGGACTCGGAATTCTATCACACATTTTGGGTTCGGCCGATATTCCTAACTATTGCAGGTGCACAGAAGAACAGGAAAGATAAGTAAGAATGAAAAAAAAGAGAAGGGCGAAAACACAGACCTCTCCTTAACGTGGTGACAGTCTTAGTGGGCTTCGTTATTTTCTTCGTCGTCTTCGTTGATGTAGTTTCGGGTTTGGGCTTCTCTTCCAGCGGGAAAAGTACCCCGTCGATGCCCTGCACTGAAATCCGGCCGTCTGTATAGATATCAGGGTCGAACAGGTAGGCCGACCCCTCCCCATGCCCGAATTTCACAGTCCCATCAGCTTCTTGCGCCACCACCTTGTGCGGCAGCCGTAACGTGTCGTATCGGACCTTCCCGAATCTTTTCACCGCATTGTACATGCTCTCCTCCGTCTGGTACTCCGGGATGAGGTGGTAGTACATGATCTGCTCCGGCGCACCCGGTTCGCTCAGCTGGTCCGTCGTCAGCTTCGCCATGGCCTCGTCGTTCGGGGCAAGAACGGTCAATACGTATCCCTCCGACACCAGTCTCCCCATCTCGGTCGCTAACGAGGTGAGGTTCACCAAAATATCGGCCATTTCGTTGTATCCACCGTAAAGCAGGAGAGTCTGGATGAAGTCCTTTACCTGGCTCTCACCGTCGAACCAATGGTGTGGTCCTCCCGGCCCTGGAGCAGGGGCTGGTGCAATAGATGGACCTGGAGCCAACGCGTCGTAGATCGGGAGCGCGGGGGGCGAACCGGCGGGGGAAGGCGGCGCCGGTTTCTTCAACCGGTGGGTCCTAGGATCGACCTCTGGTGCTCCCTCAGGTAACACGGCCGAGATGGAGCGAAGGCTCCGGCGACGGTTGAAGTCTTCCTGCACGGATCGTGGAACCAACAGCCTTTCAATCCCGTGGATCACACCGTCGGGGCGGACCACGGCGTCGGGGTGGATGACGGTTGCGAGATCAACAATTTTCTTGTCGGAATCCTTGCAAGTCAAATGGAGGTGATGATTGGAAAGCGTCTGGTGATGAACAGACTCAGCAGATAATTTAGGCCATTTCTCCGATCCGATTCGTTTCGGTATGATGTGGAACAGCAAAAGGGTCTGAAGAGATTTCAGGTTACCAGGCTCCAGGAGGAATCGCTTGAACTCAGGGTCAAGCTCACGCTCCAGAGCTTCATTCCTCGGTGCAAAAATGGTGATATTGTGCTTGCCAACCGCATCCTCTAGGGTTTGCAAGAGGAGAGCTTTCTCCACGAGCTCGGCGAGTTCCGTGTAATGTGAGTCAAGGAGAGCCACGAGGACAGAGTTCGAGTTGATTTGACCAGAATTCGACGGGGACGACGGCTTTAGACTGGGGTTTTCCGGCAATGCAGCAGAGGCTCCAGCAATGGAGAAGAGGAGAAGTCCATAGAAGAGCTTGGAGACGCCATAGATCTGAGAATCCATGGCGATTGAAGAGAGAAACCAGTGGCAGAAGTGGAGAAATTCACAGAAAAAACCAGACCTTCGCTTCTCCAAACCAAAGCCTGCTTTTTTCTTCTCCTTTCCTCTTTGCTTGGCTACTCTGGTTTTCGTTTTCTAGTGCTTTTCTTTAATGCTTCGGATTTCAAAGTGGGGTTATTAACTGGGGTTGGTAAAGGCCCGTTAGTTCCGGTGAGATCCAAGACGGACACGTGGCAATCGCAAGACGCAACGCTACACTTGAAGCCTCGGAGTAGAGAGGTAGCCAGGTGGGCCCTTCCGACAGTCTGGAGCTGGGGCCACAAGGAGTCTCACGAGTCACGGCTCGCGCGATCAAGCTGCGCTGTTGTAGGCTTGTATTGTAGCTCTGAGTTTTTGACTCAAAATGACGTTATCTGCCCTCCCGAGGATGCGGAAGCGGTCTCGACGAAGGGAGGATAATTTTGTCATTTCAGTTGTGGCGTTTCAGCGAGAGAACGGCTCGGGGCCGCTGGGGAAAAGTGGGGGCCACCTGTTCGCGTCGCTTGTAATTAACTGAGAGGAAGGAAGAAAGCTGAGCTGTCATTGTCTGACGTAAGCCACAAAAGCCTGTTTTTCTACAAAAAGGGAGAGAGAGAGAAAGAGGAAGAAACGGCTAGGCTGACGGAGACAGCTCTCCTGCCGGGAGATCGTTAGTCCCCGTCAAGTTAACCCGAAGTGGGTGGGCTGTTAACCTAGGGTTAAGAGGTGTGCTTAGGTCGGAAATCAGAATCTCTGAGTGGTGAGTGCGAGGTTGTATCGTGTGTCGGTGGCTTCTCGCCTTGTCCAAGTTTGCTTGGCTTCCTCTCTCTTTCTCATTCTGAAGCGCTAGGATGGAGCTGGAAATTCTAGAAGACCGTGTAGCAATAATGAAACTGTGGAAGCTAGACGATCCACTGCTTTCCTACATGGCAGCTCACATAGACACCAAAAGTTATGTGTTTGCCACGTTATCATCCACGTGGCAATACAGAGATGAAGAAATTCATTTTTATGAATCACCGCCATTCTCGACCACCCCCTAGGTGTTATTTAGGTTGTTTATGTATGCTGTATTTTCGTTGAGATTGAATGATTATATTACATTTAAAATATGGAATATTTATGAGATTATCAAGATCAAAGCTTTGAAAGGCAACGTATTAGTACATTTTTTAAAGAATAAGTTTTATTGGTAGACCCTGAAACTACCATGGCCAGAATCAACTTTGGAATTGATTTTATACATTATTTCAATCATATATACATGGCGAATTTCTACAAGGTAAGGCTATGTACATGTATCCATGGTTTTTAAAATCAACCTGGAGATCGAATCGGTCAAGGGTCTGGTTATTGGATCCAACAGTCTGACCGTTTGAATCGAACGATTGATTCATTCTAACAAAAAAATAAAAAATAATTAAAAATAAAAACAGTTTAAATGATTAATCGTCCGAATCGGTGATTTACTTACCAAAATCAATAATTTTTGAAAAAAATTCAATTTTTAGAAAAACGAAACCAATCATCCAATTTTTCCAATCCAATCCGGTTTTAAAACCATGCATGCATTCCTTCTAAATCCTTTATTGGCGGGAGCCTCATGCACTGAGCTGTCCTTTTTATACCCTGCCATATAAACATACAGGTAGAAGAGCATGTCTACATAACAATTTCATCAAAGTGGGCACTGGGCTCAAACTCACAAGGAAAAATAATCATTTGATGTTTGATTTTATGTGGTTTGATGCACATAGATTGTGTACATAAGTTACAGAAGATCATGTTTTTTAAACACATCTTACAAGAGAGACCGGATGTACTACTCCACACCACTATGTATCATGGACTTAATAACCGATCACAAGTGAACATGCTACTGTTTATCTGGCCCCATGATGTACTAGTCAACACTAGCGCATTCACTTGTGATTGATTATGTGGTAACTTATAGAATACACCACATTGCAAATGAGTACCACTAGGAATGGCAATGGGGTAGGGGTTATATTCCTCGTTCCCGACTTGATTATGAAATTAACCTCATCTTTGTCTCCGATTCTTGTTGGAATAAAATTTATCCTCCATCTCCGATCCCTGATAGGGATGAATTTTTCGTTGGGATTCAAATTCCTGAAATGTTTTTAAATAATAGTATTTTTTTGAAAAATAAATATACTTAAAATAAATACAAATTTTAAATTATAATTAATGGTTTGAATATATTTAAATTATAAATAATAGTATATATAATATAAATGATATTTAATCAGGGTCGGGGTGAGGCGGAAACCTCAAACCCCATCCTAACCCCGACCTTTATCGGGGATTCCTATTATTCCCCATCCTCGCCCCACCAAAACAATCCCCATCCCCGACCCCATTGGGTTGGGGAAGTCGGATCCCCATTGCAGATGGGGAAAATTGCCATCCCTACTGCACCACCAAGGGTGTGTGGTGAGTTCTAGGGCCATGGTTTTTGAGACACACCCTGGTTGGGCCCATTATCTTGGAATACATCACACTTTTTGTGTCTAGGGTATGGAACAAGCATTAAATCCACTTTCCAAATGAGCTGCCTTTGTGCATATCAAGGAGGCAACAAAGAAAAAACTTTGCTGTCCACAATTGAAGGAATGCACTGTTGGCAGGCTCTCTACTCTCTCCACATGATATGTTAGTTCATCCAGCATTTTAGTTCATATCAAGGTTCTAAAAGGCTAAAGGCAAAGGCAAGGCAGTTGGGTGTCATGAAGGTGGGGCATAAGTTTTGAGATGGTTAAAGGCATAAGCCTCAAAGTGTAAGTATAATTTTATAATTTTTGTGTATATAAATACAACATAGTGTATGTGTGTGCATGTGTGCATTCGAGTAAATATATTCATTATAATATGTTAATAAAATTGTTTTGTTTCTTTTTATAACCTTTGTCATCTAATTTAATAATCTATATACAAGATAAATATTTGTAATTCTTATGCATTTAAGGATATGATTTATTCATTTCATTGCAAACTTTTATATTTACTTACATATTATAAATGTTTAAATATTAATTGTATATACGTTTTTTGAAATTTTATTTTTTTAGTTTGTTTTATGGTTATAACCATCCTTATGAAAATGAAGTAATTCATTTACTTAATTTATCTCATTTTCTAGTTTATTCACACACATAATTGAATTTATTTATAATTTCTTTATTCATTTTTTGGTATAATTTATTTTTTATAGTTAATTTATATATTTATTGTTCATTATATGTATATTCTATTTAATATAATTTTTTGAAATTTTATCCTATAAATAATCTCTTTTACTTAATATTTTTATGTATTATTGTATTTTTCAATATATCCCAATTTATAAATAGTGAGAAATGTCTTATATTAGAGAGGATGAAAAATTAATACTAGCAAAAGTGGGGGAGGGGTTGCCAAAGTAGAGGCAAATGAGTTGAAGGAGACTAGAACGAGTTGCGATCTCCTACCAACAAAACACGTTCTAACACCCTACCAACTTGACCTAACACGGCACATCTCACTATAAAATTGGGCTCACCATAAAAGTGGAACTTGTCATGTATGAGATATACGGTGTCAGATGATGTTGGTTAGAACCCCCTTTTATAACAAGAAAAGTGTTGGAGGGTTCATGTGGAGTTCAGGGGTAGAATCCCCAATCCAAATATTATGCAAAATTTGTTTGTACAATGACCATATAAAGGTATTTTTGGTAAAATATGTTTGAATTAATTTACCAAAAACAAATACTAGAGAATATTTTTTTGTATCATATAGAATTTCTTTATTCAAACTAAATGGCTTATAAGTAATTTAGAGTGGATAAAAAATGTTTGATAATTTTGTTCAAATTTTTGCTATATTAATATTTTTGTTCTATTAACTTTTATTAAAGAAAAATTATGGCTATTAGTCTATTACTATAGTTTTTTTTTTTTTTTTTTTTTTTTTTGTAAATTGGTAGATCCTACCATCATGTTTCATAGATAATTAAGCATGCGAATGGAGATGCTATTAACACATGTGGTACATTCAAAAGTATGATGGATGTGAGATTTTAAGGTATACTTGGTAAGAGAAAATCAAAGATATATTATTGGATTAAGAGGGATATTATGATTTATGAGAGAATTTTAATTTTAATTGTTTTATTTTACTCAATCCAATTAAATAGACAAGTTTTCTTCTTCATTTTGAAATTTGGAGAATATCGTCACTGGTATATTTTAGAATTTTAATCTTTTAGTTATTCTATATAACATGTAGTCTGAGCAAAACTGAGGTGATAGCCTCTTAATTTATACGGGTACAAAAAAAAAAAAAAAAAAAAAACTCTTAACTTGTACATAAAGCTTAGTTTGGAAAGAGTACAAATACAAAGTTATACGCTGTACATATTTGTATTTGTACTCCTTCCAAGCTGATCCTAAGGCGTTTGAGGCTAGGCATTTGCTAAGCTGTCCACATGTAGACAGCCATTTTTTTTTCAGCAAGGACATTACAAGTGTGCAATAGGAATATCTGGACATCTCCTCATGGAGTTTGGATCTGCTCCTCACAGAGCACACCTCACACTGACCTCACGGCACGTTTCGGCCCTGTACCTAGAACATCTCGTACTTGTAAATTTTTAATTAATGGGGAGATGTTTCAGATGCACAGCTGAAACGTACTGTGAGGTCGGTGTGATGCACACTCTGTGAGGAACAGATCCAATTTCCTCCCCATGACAACTAAAGGGGTGTTCTACAATTTGAATAGTTTTTTATTTTTTTTGTCGGCTTAAAAAATAAATCAAAGTCATCTGGCTTGAAAACAGATTGTTTCTCAAAATATAAGAAAAAAATAGTTTTGTTGTGTATTTGTTTTTTGTGTTCAAAACCATATTCTTGAATTTCTAGATTTAAAAACATGGTATGGTTATTGGATCTCATGTTGTATAAATCACGATTTCTATATTACAAAATTTGTTTTTGTTTTAGTAAACATTAGTTTGATGGTTTCAAGAATGCATTTTTGTTTTTCTTTTCTGATGTGGTGATTTCAAAAACAAATGAAAATAAAAACATTTATGTTCAGAATGCCTCCTCCTAAGATGTTCTTAAGGCTGTGTTTGATTGCAGTACAAATTTATTTGCACCGATACAAAATATTGGCAGTGCAAATGATTTCGATTCTAATTCTAATTTATTTTTGTTTCAAATTTTATCTTATTTTATTTAATTACATTCTTTTAAGTGAAATGAAATAAGACCTGAAGCAGAACAGGTTCAAACTTTAAACCCAAAACAAAATTTGTATACTTTTCTTTTGCACTTTTATGCATTTGTATTAGTGGAAATAAAATTGTACTACAACCAAACACAGCCTAGTGTGTGGCTGTGATATAGTGTGGGTCTCTCTCTTGGCCCAAACAGAGTTTTCAACGTCTAGAGTTTGCCTTTTCTGTGAGGCTCCACTGGAGAGAGAGAGAGAGAGAGAGTTGTGATTCATAAATGAAACCCACCTACTCTTTTCTTCCAGAATATTGTAGATAAAGGTCCTACTATGGTACAGTGAAATATTTTCATATTTTCTATTTTTATAAAAAAATTGGAAAAGGCAATTCTTATATTTAGAGGGATAAGATTTCTAGGTCCCCTCCTCCAAGGTTTTGTCTGGAGTTTTAATAAAATTTCATGATCACCACCCTCCACCCAGATATTATTTGGGGCTAAAAAAATTCTTATGAAAAATTAGGTTTTATATCAAAACTTGGTTAGAGAAGGAAAAGAAAATTGGTTCCTCTAGTAATTAACAAAAATAAAAGAACAATAATTGTTGTTTTTTCATTTAAATTATACCCTATTTAGTCAATCGACATAACATCACTAACCACTAATTATTCATTAGGATTTTTAGGGTTTTAACTTTTAGGGCTTTAGGGTTTGACAATTCAGTCACAATTGCGTTCCCTTGCTTGCAAAATACAGGAAAACTACTCATTCCCATGAAAAATGATATTTCAATAGAAAACACCTCACATTTCTAATACTCCTAGTGCCTTGTAGTTGAAATCTACACAAATGCTACAGAATATGAATGGAGAGAGAACCAATCTCTGTTTGCAAAATGACTTCTGAAGAATCAAAAGGAATAAAGTCATTTTCCTACAAGTAGGACTTAGTTTTCAGAATACAATCATTTTACATGAAATGAAATATTATAAAATTAAAAAAGGGTTTTCAGGAAATCAATTTTATATCTAAATGGAACCTACATTGCTTTCATTTCACCTATTATTTTATTAATAAAGCTTGGCCTATTCTAAACGTGGCAAATGTCAACTATTTTAGTATGTGGCTGTTTCTTGGACGATATATTGTGAGATATATATACTATAATTTATAAAATTTTGGAACCATCTTAGAAGCTAGGGGCCACCAAATGATCACTTTGTGTCGGTGCAATCTTAGCTTTGCACCCTTTACTGTGGATTTAGAACTAAATCCAAACCAATCAGAAGGTAGAATTCTGATATTTTAGAATATTTAAACCCTAACCTGACTGTCCAATATTTCAACCCGAGTCTAATTTGATCCGACTCAATAACAACTGGACCTTATAGAATTTAACCCGATACTTATTTGACAAAGACTTGATCTTATAATTTTTCAATTGTACTTTTTATGATACATTTTAAAAATTTTAAAGTCATTAATTTAAGTTAGAATTTTGTATATGACTATGAAATTAGAAGTCATAGAAATTACAACAATATCTGTAGGATTATTCTGATCCGGCTGGTGGATCAGTCAAACCCAACCTGATTCGGGTTAAAGAATTAAACTCAAGCCAGGTTTACCACTTAACCCAACCCATTGACATCAGAACCATATCAACCTGTGTTTTAAAATATTGGTTGAACCATTTTTCGTCCAGGTCAATGATTAGTGGTTCAACCATTTGGGTCAATGGATCAACCCCATATAAAAAATCCGACAATCGGCTGAACAGGTCAGAAAGGCCAACAAATCAGTTCTCCAGGTTAACAGGTCATTGACCGAATCAATGGGTTTTTATAACTTAGTAGGCTAGAGGTTGATCCAAACCGGAATTGTAACAAAATCACTGGTCCAACCAGCCGGATCAATGATAAATTTGAAAACACTGATATAGGCTTTTTGAAACAAATCATTAGAATACATGCCATGCCAAATATAATCAACCCTTAATTCTCTCTCTCTCTCTCTCCAGGCCTATACCCATTATATCTTATATGGGTACATTTTTAAGATTTTGTTTGATATGCTCAGAAGATAAAACGGGGCAAAGTAGTTGGTGAAGGATTCCGATATGTGGTGGGTTACAATGGATTGTCACTACTCACCACCCACCTGACCTCACTAAACCTGTAGCTAATGTAGTTGGTGTTAGTGTGGACTGATGGGTAAAATATTCCAAAATGATCCGATAATATATCTGAATTTAATCCACATAGATATGTAAGATATAATTTTTGTATTCATTTATATATCATGATATCCCATTTAAATCCGATTTGATTCAAAACTTACTAAATCCATGACATAGTAAAAGAAATCAACAAAACTAAATATATTATAAATAAGCAAAAATAGGTTTACTCACTCTAGCCAAAAAAAAAAAAAGTTTATCTAAATCCCAAATAACTTTAAATTAAAAATCTAAAACAGTGAAACAATATCTCTTTAATCAAATTGGCATCACACTATCAAAATTTAGTTCAATCAGTAAATGTATCACATATTTATTTATTTTATGAAAGCCTTAAGGTTGATTCCATTCATCTCAAACATTACTCTCATACCTTAAAAAATCAGGAATAATTAAACATATATCCAAAAATCTAACTTTTAGACAAAACAGGTTTCAATTTGAATTAATCAGTTAAATCCAATTCATTCACAACCCTAAATTAAATTAATCCAAGTGCAAACTTATGAATTGGTCTTGCTATTGAATATACTGAAGGTCCTCTTAGATTTCTTGTCTTTGTTTTTTCCGTATTTTTGCTTCCAAGCAAAACACAGCTAATGGAGTCCAGATGTGCTGCAACAAACAAGATGTGCAAACTATATTTATTTCTGATTTGGTATGGTAACCCATATTGAACATCTTGTTTCTAGCAAATTAATGTAATGGACTCAGGCTAGCTAATGCTTTTACACAAGGTTTTTGATTCGCCGTTGACCTAGATGGTCGGACCATTCGGCTCGAGAACTGTTTAGGCAATCGGTTCTATTTTATTCAAAATTCGGTTTTTAGTCGAAAATCGTTGAAAAAGTCAATAATTCGTTGGTCAGGACGGTCAAACCATTAATCTGTCAACCCGTTTAATGGGTTTTGACCATTTTTTTATTTTAATTATTTTTTTTTATTTTTTTAATTTATTTTTTAGAACGGTCATCTGTTTAAACTAGACGATTAAACTATCAACCTAAAAATCGGTGGTCATAACGATTTCATCTCCGAATCAATTTTACAGTAAGGAAAGTCTTGAAAGCAAAAATGTTCCCAACTGGGCTCTCAAGCTGTTGCCGCCCCATGTGATACTTTGTAGGTACAACAAAAACCTTGGATTCCGTCCTATCTGACTTTTCCTTCTTGGTTAAATTACTTGTATCTTTCTTAGGGTTTCGGCGACTCCTCGAGTTTGCCTAACAACTTGATAACTTTTTTGAACACAAAATTATGGGATGTTTGTTTATGAGAAAGAAGGAATAGAGATGGAAATAGACATTTTACCAAAACTCCCTTTAACATGAGTTTTGCCTTCAAAATATATATTTACACAACACCTGATAGAGTATGGTGTGGTTCAAAACATGTGCCTCCAACCACACTAAAGTGGGGCCCAATAGATTTAAACACACCACATTACTAAATTTTATTACTTTTGCCATAAAGAAAAACCTAGGATAAAGAAGCAATCCAATTATAGTCGTGAATTCATATATACATAATACAAAAACCAATGTTTTCGAAATGTCGTTGACTCAGACGGTTGAACCAATTGGCTCAGAAATTGTTTAGGCAATCAGTTTTGTTTTACTTCAAAACTGGTTCTTGGTAAAAAATTATTGAATTGGTTAATGACCCGTTGACTCGGGTAATTGAACTGTCAATCCATTCGATATGTTCAGCGATTTTTAACCTTTTATTTTTAATTTTTTTCAGTTTAACTATCGACCCAGAAACCATTTCGGATTGTTTTTAAAACATTGACAAAAACAAAATGAATCTAATGGATAGAGAAATATAAGAAGAAAGTGAAAAGAACAAAAAAATAAAAACTGTGATAGAATAAAGAATCTTATCTAACACGAAGATGGGGCAAGTCAACATTATCAGATCTCAAAGTTGTTACCACCTTAGAAGGTAATCCATCACAACAATTGATGAAGGGTGATTTGGCCCGACCTAGCGAAAAGGGAACACGTGGACACGACCTGACCAAGAGATGACAACTCAGTCTGACAAGTTAGTTCGCAATAATTGAGCTCGGGTATTCAATCACCCACAAATGCCGCCTCAGCTTAAGGCTCACCTCAATGCAGGGCCACCTCGGTGCAAGTCTCACCTCGGCATCGAGGCACCTCTGTATTCAAGCCAGTTTGGAACCAACAACTCGAATCACCACGTAATTGACTCCCGTGTAACCAACTCCAAAGGTCTCTCCAACGGATCCCGAGTCTCTCGAGATCACGATGAATTAACAGATCTCGACTTTTCCAGGATCACGATAAGGACTTGTCCTGACTCTACCGGAATCGGAAGTGGAATGAGATAAGCCTTACTTGTATACTGCTCCTTCGGAAGCGGAGCGAACTCTATCTCCACACCCCGGATATCCCGAAGTTCTTTCGTATGCCCCACGACTACTCCAGTATATGAAGGCACCAACCCCAATGGCGCAAGGTACGCGTGATTTTTCTGCTATCTAGCTCTCTAAGCTCCCAAAGCTATTCAACTCGCATAAGATTACTAACTTAAACATCAAAGCGACCTCGCTGGGTTAGCCACCCCGGGTTCTCTGATCTTGTCTTACAAATTCACCTAGCTCGTCGTCCGACTGGAAGCCAGATCATCCTCCAGTAGGGAGCAGTTAGATCACACTACATCAATTGGCGTCGTCTGTGGGAAGACGATCAAAAAGCCTTCTTCATAATCAACAGCTTTCCACTAAAATCAATGGCATCTTTTAGTCATGTCAGATAGAGTAGTGAGATGAATGTCTTTGGGGGGCAACCTTAGCTTCCTTCGGTGTGCATTGGCCAGTTCACCATACCGCTTACTGCGGCTGGGGTCCCAACACTAACCATGCCGCAAAACACTACACAGGTGAACGCCCCACTCCCTCCAATGGTAGGCGCAACCTTCGCTGAGCCGTCTGTGGTTCCCTCCGGAGTTGGACAACAATTCGATGGCCTGGTGCACTGCGTGCGGGCCATCTAGGTCCAAATGCAGCAGGTCCAGCAGTTCTAGCAGTACCAGCAGTATATGTTCTACCAGCACTACCAACAGAAGTTCCCTCCACTGCCGCAGAGCCAGCAGTCGGTTCCACCCAGGCACCCGGGGACTCAACAGAACCAGAATTGACTTCGCCTGAACCAAGACATCACTCGATCTCCCCACCGAGGCGAGGAGACTTCCCAGGTCCCAGTTCCTCTTAGGAGCCAAGTCTCACCTCGTAGGAGGAAAGACAGACAGATCACTCCGTCTGCTTCACAAGGCAACCTCAGAAATAGGTCCGGGGACACTCAGCCCAACAGGGCCATTCTTCCTCGGCGTTCGCATCAAGAAGGTGGATCGCTCGCAGGTAACCAGTTCAGGGTTTTGGCCATGAACTCAAGGCAAGGCCCTTCCATCCACAATAGCCAGCCCCAAAATCCCACAAGAAACCAGGAGCTACCTCGCAGCAGAACAATACCAGAGCATACCGAGGTTAGCAACACCAATGCAGAGCCTATAAAGAAGCAGCAACGGAGGCGTCGCAAGGCATGCCGAACTTCAGTTCAGAATAGCCAGCTCGCAAGACCAAATCAACAGGAACAAGTGAAAGATAAAGAGGAGGCAAGCTCGGTAGCCACAAAGACCACTCCTCTACTCTTCGGGTCGTCCCCTTTGTCTCTCGAGCTCTTGGCGACCCTGATGCCCAAGGACTTCAAGATGCTTCCCCTGGATAAGTATGATGGATCTTTTGATCTTAACGATCACGTGGACTCCTTACAATCCTAGATGCATCTAGTTGGGGCTGACGAGTCCTGTATGTGCGTAACTTTCTCCACCACCTTCAAAGGAGTAGCTCAAACTTGGTATCGGAACCTCGCGCCAAGATCAATCAAGAGTTGGGTGTAGTTCATGGAATTATTTACCTCGCACTTCATCACCAGCAAGAAGTGCCCAAGGTCGCAAGAGAGTCTGCTTAATGTAGTTCAAGAGAAGGGGAGTCCATCAAAAGCTACATCAAGCGCTTCAACGACACCTGCCTGTAGATCCCCGACCTAGACCCAACGATGAGACTCACGACATCCACAAAGGGCATAACTCATAGGGAATTCAAATGACATGTGGTGGCCAACAAATCTAAAGACATCACAGAATTCCTCAAACTCGCCGATCAGTTCATCGGAACCGAGGAAGAGATGAATTAGAAGACTGACAATCTAGCAGAGAAAAGGAAAAGAGATGGTTACAACATAGGTAATGATGGGAATAAAATAAGAAAGAGTAAGTCTCCAATAGGGGGAGAAAACAAGTCTGGGAGTCGATCTCCTTCGCGATCTCGCAAGTCAGGTCAGCACTCCAGGACCCCACCTGTTGAAAGGACGAACTATACACCCCTCAACGCTAAGCGAGGAGAAATCCTGATGGCTATCAAAGACTCCTCCTTTGTCAAGTGGCCTCCTAGGTTGAGGGGACCATGGGCTTAGTACGAGACCATGGGCTAAGTACAAGAACTGTAGGAACCTCCGCAACGAGATCGAGGAGCTCATCCGTCGTGTATTTGAAAATTTTCGTATAGAGAGAAGAAAGAAGCCAAGCAGATCGACAAACAGACTGGCAGGGGGACCAAAGAAGGAATGCTCCCGAGTCTAGTAACAGGCAGAATGAGCAGCCGCCACGGCAGTTGCCCGAAGAGAGACCGATCCGCGGGGTAATCAATATGATTACTTGTGGGTCCATCATCGCGGGATGTACTTCGGTAGCAAGACGAATCTCAACCCACGAACTAGAAAGCGAGGAGCAGAAACTGCTGAAACGACCCCGACTTGAAGACCCTATTTAATTCACTGAGGATGATGCACGCGGGATCCAGTATCTTCACGATGACGCCTTGGTGATAAAGCTGAGGCTAAATGACTTCGAAGTCAAGCGCATCCTAGTGGACTCGGGCAACTCGGCGGACATATTATTCAAAGACACGTTTGACAAGTTGTAGCTCTAGGAAAGCGACCTAAAGCCGACAGATACCCCCTGGTAGGCTTCAATGGTGAGGAGGTCAGACCTTTAGGGCAAGTCTCAGTACCCGTAGAGGTCGGCACGTGGCCGAATATCGTGAGGTTCGAGCATGCATTTCTAGTGGTCGCAACTCCCTCTCCTTACAATGCCATAGTAGGTCGGCCCATTATGCATGCCCTACGTGTGGTAGTATCTACCTACTACCTGTCAATGAAGTTCCTTACGGACTATGGAGTAGGGGTTGTGCGAGGTGACCAGCTCGAATCTCGCATATGCTACATAGCCGCCCTCAAGGGGAAAGCCAAACTAGTGACTGACATCGAGATCGAGCGACCAATGGAGTATGCTGATGAGCGAGCTACACCAACAGAGGAGACGGTTCATGTCCCGATCTCAACCGATGATCCAGCTAAGACTCTCCAGATCGGCGCTTCGATCGAGGAGCCACTTTGCTCTTAGCTAGTAAGATTTTTACTTCAAAATTTAGATATATTTGCTTGGTCCGCGGCAGAAATGCCCAGGATAGACTCTAAAATTTTAACTCACAAGCTAAATACCGATCCCTTAGTCAGACTAGTTAGACAGAAAAAGCACAACCGCGCCCCAGAACGCTGGAGGATAGTCGATGAAGAGGTCGGGAAGCTCTTAGCGGCAGACTTCATCAGAGAAGTCCATTACCCGAGCTGGGTAGCTAACCCAGTTCTGGTAAAAAAGGCCAACAGTAAATGGCGCATGTGCATCAATTATACTGACCTGAATAGAGCCTGCCCAAAATACTGCTTCCCGCTGCCCAAGATCGATCACCTAGTGGACGTGACCTCAGGCCATGAGTTGCTGAGCTTCCTGGATGCATACTCTAGTTACAACCAAATCAGGATGAACCCCGTTGATGAAGAAAAGACGGCCTTTATAACTGAGCTCGGGTTGTATTGCTACAAGGTCATGCCCTTCGGATTAAAAAATGTTGGGGCAACCTTTCAAAGACTTGTAAACAAGATTTTTGAGCCATTAATCGACAATAAAGTTGAGTGTTATGTAGATGGCATGGTCGTGAAGACCCAATTTTCAAAATTTTTGTTAGACGATTTGCAAAGTGTTTTCAAAATTTTACGGAAGTATAATATGAAATTGAATCCCAACAAGTGTGTTTTCGTGGTCACCTCGGGTAAATTTTTGGACTACATAGTCAACCAATGTGGCATCGAAGCCAACCCGAAAAAAATAAAGGCCATCTTAGATATGGGACCACCCCGCAAACTAAAAGAGGTTCAGAGGCTGAATGGTCGGATAGCCGCTCTGAGCCGTTTTATGTCTAAATCGGTAGATTGCTGCCTACCTTTCTTTAAGGCTATAAAAAAGAGTAAAGACTTCGAGTGGACTGCGGAGTGTCATCTCGCCTTCGACGAGCTAAAAAGATACTTAGCTAGTACCCCGGTTCTGACCCGACCCGAAGAAGGGGATATTTTAAAGCTGTACCTCTCCGCGAGTGACGAGGTGGTCAGCTCGGTACTGATCAAAGAGGTAGATCGAGTCCAACGATCCATCTACTATGTCAACAAAGTTTTGCAGGATGCAGAAACCAGATACCCGGAGGTCAAAAAATTAGCGTACGCGCTAATTGTAGCAGCTCGCAAGCTTCGTCCGTACTTCCAAGCCCACACCATCATCGTCCTCACCAACAAGCCTCTGAGACAGATCCTACTCAAGCCTGAGGTGTCAAGAAGATTGACGAAGTGGGCTATCGAACTCAACGAGTACGACATCCAGTTTGAACCTCGGACGGAAATTAAAGCCCAAGCCTTGGCCGATTTTGTGGAAGAATGAACGTTCAGTACCGTAACTCTCGAGCTGGCTGAGCTTGAGCACACGGTGGAAGCTTCAACTAGTGCGACACCAATCCCGGTTAGAGCTGGTCTGACCTAGGACAAGGAGCCCTGGATCCTCCATGTTGACGGCTCGTCCAACCAACAAGGAAGCGGTGCAGGAATAATTCTATACGGTCCAAGCAGGGTGAAGCTGGAATACGCACTCCGGTTCGGGTTCTCAGCATCGGACAACGAAGCAGAGTATGGAGCATTGGTTGCTGGGCTCACTCTAGCAAAGGAAGTGAAAGCTAAGCACCTTGTCATATGCAGCGACTCTCTGCTTGTGATCACCAAGTCAATGGCGAGTATGAAGCCCGCAACCCCACCATGGTTGCTTATTTGGCCAAAGTTAGGGAGGTCCTGCATGGTTTCATCTCTTATTTCATCAGGCAGATCGAGATCTAAGAACGCTGAGGCCGACGCCTTGTCTCGGTTAGCCAGCACAATCAGCAACACCATGCAGACCATGTACATAGAGGACTTACCTCAGCCTAGCATTCTCGGGGGGGCAGGTGAGGTCGCTCCTGTAGCACAAGTAGAGCCAAGCTGGATTGACCCACTTGTGAGTTATCTACTTCACGGGACCCTCCCTGCAGAAAGCAATGCAACCCAAAGGGTAGAGTGCTAGTCGGCTAAGTACGTCATTATAGACGGACAATTGTATAGGAGATCTTTCACGCTCCCCTACTTGCGCTTCTTGCGACCCTCAGAGGCCGAGCTCATTCTCCGCGACACCAATGAAGGCTTATGCGGCAGACACTTGGGGGGCAGGGCTCTCACCCAGAAGGCATTACGACAAGGTTACTACTGGCCCATGATGAAGGCAGACGCGCTTGAGCTCGTCAAGAAGTGCGACAAGTGTCAGAGGCACGCCAACATCCATCACCGACCTGTTGCCGACCTCAAATACCACACCAACCCATGGCCCTTCGCACAGTCGGGAATCGACATACTTGGCCCATTCCCGCCAATGATAGGATAGAGGAGGTTTTTGGTCGTAGCAGTGGACTATTTTATGAAGTGGGTGGAAGCGGAACCTCTAACAACAATCACAGCCTGCAGCATACAAAACATCTTTTGGAGGAACATAGTGTGTCGCTTCAGGCTACCTCGGGTACTCATCTCCGACAATGGGAAGCAATTCGAGGACATCAAGTTTCAGAATTGGTGTGCCGAGATGGAAATTCAGCAAAATTTTACCTCGGTGGCACACCCCCAGGCGAACGGGCAAGCGGAAGTCACCAATAGAGCTATACTTCGTGGACTAAAAGCCCGCCTAGCTCGAGCCAAAGGATTGTGGGTAGACGAATTGCCCAGTGTGCTCTGGGCCTACCGGACCACCATCAAGACTGCCACATGTGAGACTCCCTTCAACCTCACTTATGGCACAGAAGCGGTGATCCTTGCAGAAATCGAGGTGCCTACACTATGCTTGGAGGCCTACGATGAGGAGACAAATGATGACAAGTTCCGTACTAACCTAGACCTGGTGGAAGAAGTACGAGACTTGGCATACATCCGGACTGTAGCTTACCAACAGAGAGTAGCTCGGTATTATAATGCCCGGGTCAAGAAGCAACACTTCCGCGTCAGTGACTTGGTTCTTAGGAAGGTTATGGTACCTAAGCCCGGTGTCGGTAAGCTTGAACCAAATTGGGAAGGTCCGTACCGAGTAAGACGGGTATATGGGGAAGGTACGTACGAGCTCAAGACTTTGGAAGGGAAGCAAGTACCTCGAGCGTGGAACATCGACAACCTAAGAAGGTATTACTTGGGATCACCGAACTAGAGGGAGGACTGCAAGTCACTCCTAGAAGCCAAAGGGCCATGATGCCGAGCTGACATAAGACCTCGGCACTACGATAAGTCCTAGTCGCCTCTTTAGCATGGGTGGATAAGTCCCAATTGCCTCTTGGGCATGGGCAGATAAGTCTTAGTCGCCTCTTTGGCATAGGCAAATCAGTCCTCACGCCTAAGGCATAGACAGTTCGGGTATAAACCCTACGACGTTTAGCCCACCTCGGCATATAACAGCAGTTTGGTCCCATTTAAGGTCAGGCCCGATGGCTCGGCTCTAAGGGACAACTAACACCTAAGCAAGTAGCCTGTGTGCAAACAAGTCGGGTATATTCCCTATAATGTTCACCCACCTTGGCGTACAATAATGCGAAGTTACCCCTACTCAGGGTCTAGCTCGTTAGCTCGACGGTTCATGGTAACCAACACTTGGAAAAAAAATCTACTTTGGTTATCCCTACTTGTAGTCCAGCTTGTTAGCTTGGCAATTCGGGAAAACAAACATTGACAATTTTTACTCCTATTTAGTTCGCCAGTTTGGGAGTTGTTTACACTTAGAAAGTTTTGCACAGAGATAGTCAAAATGCTTATATTTCATTGATGTAAAGCTTGAGTACAAAAAAAAAAGAACCAAAAGAAAAAAAAGAAAAACTTTCGCTATGAACCGAGTTCGCAGGCTCGGGGTATACATCATAAACGGTTAGCACCGGTCTCCTCGATGTCATCGAGCAGGTTGCTGTTGCTTTCTGCTTCGGAGTCCGGATCTTCAGCAGCTTCGGCGGCCATTTCCTTTGTGACCCTCGAGGTAGTTATGGTGCCAAGGTCGAGCTAAGGGAACTCACGTCGGGTCAGCCACCTACTAAGCTTGAAACCTTTACGGTAGCTCGCCATCCCCACCTCGACCATTTCCCTTTGGTACTCCGCCGAAGACTTGTACTCCTCGACGGCCTTGATCTTGGCCTCCTCCATGGCTTGAAGGAGTATTTCAGTTCGCTCCTTCACGTGAGCCTCGAGGTTCTCCACCTCCCTTTTTAGCGTGGCCTCCCGCTTCGCGAGCTCCTTTTTCAGGGCGGTCTCCTACTCCGCGAGCTCCTTTTTCAGGGCTGCCTTGCACTCCTTTTTCTCGGACATTAGTAGCGTGATCAGCTCCTTTTTAGCCCGCGTATCCTTCTTCAGCTGGTTAACTTCATTGCGGGCCAAGTTCAACTCGGTGTGGGCCTCGCGAGAAGATTCCTTGGCTGTGAGAGCCTGTTTCATGTGCACCTCAGACTAATAAGCCAAGGTGTGGATGGCGGAGTTCACTTGCCAAAAGAAAACAAGCATTAGTACATGAGAAGTTAAATACAAGATCAAAGAAGATAAGTCAGAAAACTTACCACCATGCAGTGGGTAGCCGCTCGGGCTCCGAGCTGAGCAACTGGCAGTTCGACCCAGCTAGCAACATCCTTGACATACAACGCACTTTTGCTCTTGAGGAGGCCGTATTTCGGAGTCAAAATGCTCCAAACTACTTCATCGCTGCCAGAAGAAGCGGCAGCTACAGGGGCGGTCTCCGAAGACATTGCCTCCACGGACGCGTGAGGTGGGGAGAGCTTTTCGGACTCCTCCTCGACCAAGTCAATCACGGGAGGTTGCTCGGCGGACGATGGCTGCTCGGGCTCTGGAATGGTAGCCGACAGAGACTCAATGCGAGCTCTTTTTGAAGCTCGCTTCTTCTTCCCCTTCTTCATACTCCCGAAAAGTTCGGTCGTGGGGATGTCCATGATAGTTGCAATCAATGCACAGTCACAAACAATACCGAGATAAAACAAAGGAAATACAACAAATGGTGACCTACCAGGACTCAGACCGGCCTGCACGAGCTTCTTCTCGGTCACATAGTCCACGAACTTCAAGCCGAGCTCCGCCCAAGATCGGAGCGCCTCCCTTGTCTTCAGGTCCAACCTGACACCGGGGTCTTGGATGGCCGCCCTCCAATGGGTCAAGAAAGGCCACCCCTCAGTGTTGCGGACCACAAAGTAACGCCTTTTCCAGGCCGAAACCTTGTTCGGGAGCTCGTGCAAGAGTTTGTAGCCCAGATGTGGTGACAGGTAGTAAGTTCGCCTGTGTTTGGGCAAAACACAGGATGAGTTCTTTTTAATAGAAAGAATAGAGGAGAAGATGTCGAGGTCGAGAGGAAGGTTGTAGTCGTGGAAAAGGGAGATTATTCCTATTACATAACGGATGGAGTTCAGGTGCAACTGGTCTATGGTTATGTTGAACAACTTGATGACTTCGACTATCAAGGGGTGAAGTGGAAGTCGAAGACCAGCTACGAGCTGTTCCTCGAAGATTCACATCTGAATCCATTCAGTTATGACTTGACGGATATCCAAAACTATTTTAAACGAATTGATTTCAAATCCAAATCGGATTAAATCTAATCCATTTGCAACCTTAACTCACCGTGATGCTTAAAGAACCAAAGGGAATATATTTGTGGGTCAAGAATCAAGACCATCTACAAGATGATATCAAAACATGCGCACTCTTAAAAAGAACACATAATGAATGTGGTGTCTTCCAAAATCAATTGATTCATGAAATATTCATACTACCAAATACCCACAAGTAGGGTGTCAATTGGACTGATTGGTGCAATCTGATCCAGTCCAATGTGAACCATTACAAATGGAGCAGGTCCAATTCAATCCAATGAATATTTTAGACCATTTTGAGCTGGCCCAATTCAATGTCTGAACCATCAATCTGTTCAAATTTGTTTTAATTTAGATTGGTTCCAACTAAAACCTAGTCCATTGACATCTATATTAATTCTTATCTTCTATCAATAGACAAGGTATTGGCTCAAGACAACCCAATCCAATATAAACTCATTATGGATGGACCAGGTCTAATTGAATCCAATAAATACTTTGAACCATTATATAAGTGCAGACTGGTCCAATTCAATATGTCTTGTTGGTCTGTTCAATCTGTCCAAATTGATTTTGGTTTAAACGGGTCCAACCCAAAATCAATCCATTAACACCCCTACCCACAAGGAGAGTTCACAGCAGTATTTGACCCAAACCCCAGGTGGGGTATGACTAACTTACCCTTTAATCATTTATTTTAATTACTGAATTAAACTGCCGACAGATTAGAGAGAGAATGCATCATAGGGACAATGCATCAAAACGAGCACAACTAACTCATTATTGGGCTCTACATGGAACTAGTAGAACAACTCAATAGAATAGTGATATATATATATATATATAGTTGGTAGAAGATCTAGCTAGTGAATCCTCTAAGCACAATAAGACGAGCACTAGAAGGTGTTTTGATCATTAGACAACTCGGTTATTGGGCAAAGAATATCAATGCCTTATTGTTTCCAAATTCTATTTGAAAAATAGTGTTTATCAAACGTATTTTATGCCATGGCTTTGAAAATCAGACTGGACCAGATGGTTGGATTGGTTGATCCAAAATTCGTAGTCAAGCAATCAGTTTTGTCTCACTTTAAAATTGCTTTTTGGCAAAAAATCATTGATTTGAATTAGCAATCCATTGAATTAGACGGTCAAACCGTCAACCTGTTGATTCGAACAATGGTTTTTTATCTTTTTTATTTTTAAATTAGAACGGGCCATCTATTTGAATCGGATGATCAGACCATTTGACCCAAGAACCAGCCAAAATGATTCCATGTCCAGTCCAATTTTTAAAACCTTGTTTTATGCTGTAGCAGAGAGGTCATGAATGGCCGGCACATAAAGTTGAAATTAAAATTAGAAAATTTAGATGGAATTTATTGTCTCTTATAATACATTGATTGAACTCAACATATGCCAGTCTAATCGTCCCACCCTTGATCTTCCAGATGTATGGTGTAAGATGCATTTGTAGATATGGTAGGATCATTGTTGAGAAGTGGTGGTGGGACCTGTATGGAGGGGTTGAAGAATGTGTGCTCCACTTTCTTCTCTCTTTCATTTCATAAGGGGTTGCAGTACTCTTGGAGCAATATTAAATGTATAGATTGGCTTAAGTCTCCCTTTGGAAAGAGTGTAACAGCATTTGTATTTCCACTAAACACATTTGCATTTGCATTCTTTCCAATGAAATTTATATTTGCAAGCCCATCAGTACATTTATGTTGTAATGTAATCTCCTATTGTATAAAAGATTTTCAAGAACTATAGGCTCAGTTTAGGAAGAGTACAAATACCAATATGTTCAATGCAAAACTATGTATATAATTCATATTTGTGTTTTTAAATCTTGTATTTGCATTTTTCCCAAACAGAGCCTTATATATAGTATTTCCCAAAAGGTTGGGTTGATTTTTCCTTTTTTTGTTCATGAATAGGAAAGGTTAAATTATTAGGTTATGCCATTACGAGTGAATGGAGAAGTTTGAGGGTGAGCCATTTTTGGATTTTTTGAAGTTTATAGTGCATTTAGTAATATTTGTTACACCTTAAATAAAGATTTCAACCAATCACATTAAAAACATCACATGGTCTATTTGCTTTTTATTGATTCACAT
Source organism: Nelumbo nucifera (assembly GCF_000365185.1). The sequence continues at coordinate 3,858,504 of NW_010729105.1, read as the reverse complement.
TTCACAAAATGTATTTACCATGAAGATTTTAACATTGTTAAAAATATCAGGTGCAATGTATCATTTTATTATTAATTCAGGTTTTTTTTTTTTGCTTCATTATATAATTCATGCATAATAGGTTTATAAGGGCTCAGTTTGGAAAGATTATAAATACAAAAATATATAATATAAATACATATTAAATAATACAAAATACAAGGTTTTTCATTCCATATATTTGTATTTGCACTCCTTCCCAACTGAGTCAAAAGGGTAAATTATACACTTCTACCTTTACTGGTTTCAGTTAAACAGAGACATCCATTCAATCAAATTTTCCTATTGGCTTAAACCCCCTTTGACTATGAAACTACAGAATAAATGTTTTACCAAAATACCTTTAATAATAAAATATCAATTTTGCCTCCAAAATTTATATTTATTTATAAAGAAAGCAAAACTTTATTCCATTGTTTATAAACATTAAATACAACTTTAATCTATAAAAAATTAAGATGCCCTAATCCTCAGGTCTCAATTGAAAAAGATTTCGTTGACCATGGCTAAATAAAAAGTGATACAAATGCCCCCAATTCTTTTGCTAAATGACCTGCCCATGTCCCTTTTAGACTTCTTCCTTGTTGAAACATTGGAGGGCATCTGACTTCACAGTAAGGGTGTGAATGGACGGACTGGTTTTGGATTGGACCCCATTCAGTCCAAAATCAATTTGGACAGATTAGATGGACCAATAAGATATATTGGATTAGATTAATCCAGTCCAAAATATTTATTAGTTTGGATTGGACATGGTCTGTCCGTAATAAATTCAGATTGGATTGGGTTGGATTAAGCCAATATATGGTCCATTGATATAAGATAAGAATATCGGTGTCAATGGACCAGGTTTGGATTGAAACCAATCTAAATCAAAACAAATTTGAATAAGTTAGATGATTCAGACAATGAATTGGACTGATCTAAAATGGTCCAAAATATTCATTGGATTGGATTGGACTTAGTCCATTTATAATAAACTCACATTGGACTGGATCGATTTGGACCAAATTCAGTCTAATTGACACCCCTACTTCACAGTACACTTCTTACACACACAAATTACTTTCAGCGCGGCATTTGTTTGTATTTTTTTTAACCTATATAGTGATATAAATGTGAATTTTGTCAATGAGTATGGGCGCAAAGTTGGTTTGATTTGTCATTGTTGTCATGGGTGTAAATACGAATCTCAAGGTTGGCATTAACTTATTTTACATTGACTAACATTGAGTGCAAAGTTTGTTTCCATTTTTCTGTAAAAAGGTTCATTTTTAATAAAACACCTGCAACATGGAACGAGTGCACATTCGCTTTGGTTCTACATTTGCACTCTTAGCAAAAGCCGCATTAAGAACACATCATGAGTAGTGAAAATTAAAATTCATTGATCTGCCACAGAAAATAAATGGTAGTTTCAACATCATGGTCAGGACATACATTCTCATTAGAAGGAGCAGATAAATGAGTAATGAGAGCATAGAATTGGTAAAACGTTATATTAAAGATAAGCAAAGTGAGCACTGGTCCATTAGTTTAAATTTAATAAAAGCAAAATCGAGCTGTTTTTATACAGACAGGCTCAATTCAGATTTTTGATTTTCACTGCAGAGCTATAAACATTTAAAATATTAAAAAATTTTCACTCTATATATCAATGCCCGCTCATGAATTGACATCAGATTTCTGATTTCCGAACTGGCACCCACCCCAACTGAACTTTGGGCTTAAAAATTCTGACCTTGGGCTGAACTACCATTCTCCCTTTTTAATATCAGGTGCGATCACTTGCCATCAAGGTTCAAAACATCGATACGATAAACCCTGAATCGGGTGTATCGTATCGTATCTTTCGGGTCCCGAAACAACTGTATTTACAGCTGTTTCGGGACCCCACCCTTTTTTTAATAAAAAAAAACCTATTTTTATCTCCCCAAAAACCAAAATTTGAAAAAAAAACTAAAAAATAATGTATTTCTCAAGGTTCAAAGTATCGTTATGTATCGGCTCGTATCGGCCAATACGTATCGTTTTGGGACCCTTCCGATATGCCCCTACAGTGGGTGTATCGGGGGTCTGACTGGTTTAGGGGATGGAGGGGTCCTAGACCGACTCCCCTGAACCAGTTTTGAAAAAAAAGTAAAACAACAAGTATCAAAACGCCCGATACGCCCCTACCAGTGTATTGGGAGTATCGATATTTTGAACCTTGGTATTTCTGTGTGTTTCTAAGTATTGATATGCCTCTGCCGATACGCAGAGGCGTACCGATACTTTGAACCATGCTTGCCATTGGCAACTGATGACAAGCTAATAGTCTCTCTCTCCAAGAATTGCTTTCAGGAATCGCTAGATGTGCAAGTCAATGTTTTCAACCTACCGCTGATCCGGTCGATCAAACCATTCGAACCATCATCCGGTCAGGATTTTGGGTCTGGTTCAGTCAAGACCTGCCAGTAAAAAACCATTGACTTAGTTAAGAACCGTTTGACCTGTCCGGTTGAACCGTTGACCTATTCGACCTGATGACCAAGTCGCAGGTTGCACACTCAATGCATGCAAAACTTTCGGAGGCCATAACTTTGCACTCCAATGTCTAATTGGGGTGATTTTATTTTGATTTTGGGTAACTTTTCGAGATCTATGCATCCCAAGGAGCCATAGGCACCTTTCCCCCCCTATTTTTAATATTAATATTAAATCTATGCGTCCCAAGGAGCCAAAAAATATTAATATTTTTAATACTTTTCGAGATCTATGCGTCCCAAGAAGCCAAAAAAATCTTCAAATTACAAATTTTAATATTTTTATAAATAAAAAATTAAAAATTGAATAAAAAATATAAATTAAATATAAAATAATACATATAGCATATCTAAAATATATTTATACATTATTTATTGCTAAAATATATATTTATACATACACATATATACATGCGATAATGTGACACGGCCTGAACTGTTCGACCCAGTGACTTGTGGCCCAGAGGCAAAAACGATTCGGCCTCTAGGTCGGTTTTTAAAACACTGGTGCAAGTTGTGCTGGATTAGGTTGGATTGAGGTCGACCCTAACCGAACCTGAAAACTTGGGATCGGGTTGGGTTTGGGTTAGTTGATCTCTGTGCTTCCTTTTGTCAAATGATATTAATTCCTAGAGTCAGTGGTCCATGTTAATCTAATATTAGTATTATTATTACTCATTATAATATTTATATGTAGTTGTCATGATTTTAATGCATGTCATAAAAGTTAAATTCGATATATAATATCAACTTGTATCTATTTATTTATCAACTTATGTATATAAATTAAAAAATATTTGCAATGAAAAAATGTATAAATATAACTTTAAATACTTAGACATACTTACATACATATTTATAAAATATTTAAACATACAAATTTAAAAATTTATACTTTCAACCCTAACCTTAACCTAAACCACAACTCAGCCCAATTTTTTTGGGCTGGGTTTGGACTAACCCAACCCAAGTTACAGCCCTGCACACCACTTATCACATATTAGTGCTTGTGAATGTGAATGTAAATGATATTTCTTTCGCTGACATGACAATGGTTTTTGTTTTAGAAAACAAAATCATTGACCTTACATGGATACCCTCTTAACATTTTAAAACCAATAATAACTCCTCATGTCCATGTTTAAATGTTTAAATAAAGAAGAAACATCAATGTCCACTCCAACTAAGTGACCAACAACTCACTTGATAATTTAATCAAACTTCAGATATACAGTATTGTTCAACCATAGAAGTAAGATCTCATCCAGATAAGGTTAGATCAAGCTTCAAAGGTATCAGATTTCAGACTTCCAAATGCCACTTAAACTTTTCATAAAAAACACCTAAACCATTATTAACAATTTTGTATGTTGAGAATTTAAGGGTTATATGGTTCTTTAGTGCACGGTTTTTGAACCGTCGTTGTTCAGATGGTTGGATTATTTGGCCTAGGAACTGTCTAGGCAATCGGTTCTATTTTCCTTTAAAACTATTCCCTGTCCAAAAGCCATTGAATCATTCAATGACCCGCTGATTTAGGCAATCGAACCATCAATCCATCGACCCATTTAATAGTTTTGACCATTTTTTATTTTTAATTATAATTTTTAATTTTTTTTATTAAAATAGTCCATCTATTGAAAACAAATGGTTAAACTGTCGATCCAAAATCCGATAACCAGAATGATGATTTTGTTTCCATGTCATATTTTAAAACCATGCTCTAGTAAGCTAGCATTGAACAATCTTGTCTTGTCGCATACTTAAAAGGAATCAGGACCGAATATTGAATGGGTCCCAACTACAACTATAGCTATATATTAAATATCAGTTTAATCATGATTTTTAATATAATTATTATTTAAGCATTATTTGCAGAAACTATCGAGAAGCCACCATCCATTTATACGCGTTTATATGATAGGGTTGTAATTTATGGCAACACCTGGGTGACATCTTCCAATCTGGGTCAATCTGACGGTGGATTCACATTAAGGGGATGTTAGGCAACAATATGATTTTGTTGTTCAGGCTGCATTTGGGTGCAATTTTATTTGCACTATTACGATTACATGAGAGTGCAAATGAAAAAAAATACAAATTCTGGTTTATTTTGGTTGTGGGTTTTGTTTTATTCTGCCTCCAATCTTATTTCACTTCAATTATAATCAAACAAAATAAGATAAATTTTGGGACACAAATAAATCAGAATTTGTATGACCCAAATCATTTTGTACTACCATAATTTTACATCAATGCAAATTTGTACTATAACCAAATTCAACCTCAAAAAAATACAACTGCCACTTCAGCAAAGAGGTACTATAACCGAATAACTCAAAAGCTAAAGATTATCAAAGTCAAAACTCTTAACAAGGATTGATTCCTCCAATGGTGGCTTCATTTTCATCTTACATTAGATGAGACATGTTAAAAAAAATCTTTATAATAAAGCACAAATGTGCAATAAACTATTCCTTCTAATACCAATGGGATCCCATTTAGGGAACTCCCATTCACAATAGAATAGGCATTCTATTGGACTCTCTCTCTACATAACAAACCAATTGATTAAAGGGAACCAGTCAGATCCCAGACTTCTCTTGTCTGTTTTCTGGGTAGATGATGTTACACTTGATGCCCATGATGCAGAAGATCAGAAATCAGAATGCATGTGGAGTTATGTCAATTCATCCTTGATCAAATTGTAGTATCAGGCCATACTTTTAATATATATATTACCATTGATTATTTAGTACCAATAAACACTTCATGTACCCACAACTATGTTTTTATTATGTAATGATCAACTTAACACCACGTTTCTCTCACTCTCTCCTTTCAACAACCATTTGTTATATTATACCACTCTGATAGATCTATTCTGCATTTTCTCCACTTTTTAAGAGTCAAATTGTAAGCAATATAAAACCATTTTCAAGATCATGCAACTAGGGATTGTCGGCTTCTACTGTGGCCTTTGATGTTTCTCCAGCCTGTTCATCAAAACTTTTAGGCTGCATGTGGATCATAATGGGGAATGGAAAGAGAAGGGAGTTTAGGACTGCATTATTCTGTGATTTGGTAGATTTTGCTTTTCATGGCTTTCAGCCGATTTTTTACCAATTGGTTGGACCGGTGATTCGATCATAATTTGACCTTCTGACCCAGATGGTTGGACCGATTACCCAATCCGTTCAATGGGTTGTCGTTTTTGCATTATCTTTTTGAATTTTTATATCATTATAATGTTATCGGGCAACCAGTTGACTTAGGCGATTAAATCAAGGTTTTAAAAACTGATCCGGAACTGGAACTGCTTCGGCCACTGGTTTCTGGGTCAGCAGGTCGATCGCCTAGTCCAAACGGACAGCCCGTTTGGACTAGGCGATTAAATCAWGGTTTTAAAAACTGATCCGGAACTGGAACTGCTTYGGCCACTGGTTTCTGGGTCAGCAGGTCGATCGCCTAGTCCAAACGGACAGCCCGTTTGGACTAGGCGATTAAATCAWGGTTTTAAAAACTGATCCGGAACTGGAACTGCTTTGGCCACTGGTTTCTGGGTCAGCAGGTCGATCGCCTAGTCCAAATGGACAGCCCATTGCAATTTTGAAAAATAAAAATAAATGGCCAAAGTCATTGTTTGGGTTGAATGGTCAATGGTTCGACCGGCTGACCTAGTGGATAGAAATGAAACCAATTGCCTGAATAATTTCCGGGCCAAATGATCCGACCTTCCGTATCAACGATGGTTTGAAAACCATGAATTAAACCAATGGCTCATCTACCCGGAGGGAGAAGTGGTTCATTCTCCTGACGAGGTTTCAAATTCAAAACATTTGTTAAAAGTTTCCAAGTTTACTACTTTACTAAGAACGATTAACAAACTGGTAGAGAAATCAAACGGATTAAAAGTTTGCAACCCTAATTCAGGCCCTAGAATTCGTTCATTTTCAGTATCAGTAGCTAACAAAACCTACCACAACAACTGAATGCAAGTAAAGTGCACTGACATTTTTAACTTGGTAAATCAATCTCTTTGGCTTTAAATAAAAGGAATAAATGAAGTCACAGATAGGACGAATTCATGTTAGGTGGTGCAGTTATGTCAGAATGAAAATCCCCTCCAACGCTTGTGTCTTGTGTGTCGGTGGCTGCTACAAGTTTCCTTCTCATTCTTTGTTTTGCTGGTGTGTCTCCCTTTGAACGATTCTTTGTTTTGTCATCATGTGGCAGTGGAAAGGGTTACCTGTGTGTTCTGACACATTACGAACCCAGATTCAATGTTTGATAAAATGGCGGAGAGGAATGGATTTGAATTTTGTTTCTGCCTCCTTTCCATAAAAATGAAATGACTAGCAAACCCTGATAGGAATTCTAATTCCACTAAGAGATACAATTTTTTTCTCTGCATTTTTCCAAGTTCCATGACACCCAAATGACAGAATCCAGAGATTTTGCAGAGCATTTGCTTGATTGACACGACCAATTCCATTCCCAATTACAATTGGACCCAAATCCAAACAAATTGAGCATCTTATTTGTTGAACTGGGGTCCACAAACTAAGACCTGATTCATAATTCCGGGTCCCATTCAAGCCTGATTAGCAGGGACAGATTATAACTATAAATGAGTACATGTAGATTCCAATTTATGAAGGAGACTATGAGAATTCAAGTTTGTTTTAACCATTTCTGTATAGTAAGATCTAAACTTTATTATTTTCTATAAGGAGTTGTCGATTTTCATATATCCAACTACTACCAAGTACCAACTATATTTCCTTGGTCGAATCTGGATCTGGATTTTTTTATTTTTTTCCACTTCATATCTAATACAGTGGGTATAATTCATAGGTATCATAAATGAGCTCCACCTATCTTTTGGTTTGGGAGAGGCAAAACCCGTTGGAGCAATCTTTACTGCCTTACATTTGAGAATATCTCTCTATAAAATAAAATACATAAATATAGAGATATTCTCAATGTAAGGTTCGAGAAGGCTGTGGGAACGGTGTGGGCATGGATTTGCCCCGATGGAAGCCGATCTTGGTTTGAGAGGGCTTAAGCCTTAATTGGACTGTTTGAGCTGAACTGCTTTTAAGAAGCCACTGAAAGAAGGTTTAATGGAGAGACATACAAGTGGCTGAAGAGTAGTCAATTTTGGTTTTTCAAAATCCAGATTTTTTCACCAAACATTGCTTATAGGCTTTTAGGTGAGCCCCATCTTGCAAAACTAAATGCAGCAACCTAAATGTCCCAAATGGGCACTTAGAAAGAGCTTTGCACCTGGTTGTTCCCAAATTGAACCCAGCCAATCCAGCTTGAGATTTAGGTCAGTTTGGGTTTTCGGGTCACAAGTTTGAAAAAACTTCCTCATATAGGTTGGTCTTTTGCTGAGTACAGTGAGACCTCAGCTTGAGATTTAGTCAGGGGCAAATTAATTGATTTTAAAAGAATTTATGAATATATTTTTATATAGTCATTTTTTATTGGGTTTTATACAAATTATATATATATATAATTTGAACAAAAGATAAAAAAAAAATGCATGTGGTGTATGTATTTTCTTTTTTCAAAGGCTACACAACGGGGGATAATCCATCCCTCAACCCATAACCCCCCAACTCAAGTGCAGGTGGGATTCGATTACAAGTCTCTTCTACAATCAGTAGGAGACCTTACCAACCAACTGATTATATGTATTTGTTTGAACAAGCTCGGGTTGGACTGGCAAACATTTCTATATTACATAAAGTTGATACTTGCCTTGCTTGTGATGCATATAAAAATTAAATTTGATTATATAATATTATATCTTTAAACTTTACTTGCCTCTAATCTCCTTCCTAATAGTCCATTTTACTTGGAGAGTTACACTAACGCTTTGTTTGGTTTGAAGGAAAAAGTAGGGAAAGGAAAGGAAAGACAAAAAAACCTATACAAGGTTTGTAAATGTTTTCCTACCCTTCCTTACTTTTTCCTTTAAACCGAACATAACCTAAACTAATTGGGATATTTGAAAAGCCATTTTCTTAGACTTTCATAGGTACATTAAGTGCAAACAAGCATCACCGTAGCAAGAAAGTCATGGACCACAATGTTTAAACCTATATTGAGATGAATGGTTGAACCAATGACCCAGTGGTCCAACCTTGATTGAGATGAATGGTTGAACCGATGACCCAGTGGTTCAACCATGATTGAGAGGGTTCTTATAGGTTGAATGATCTAACCCATGATTAAACCGATAAAACTGTGACCCAGTGAGTTTTCCAACTTTTGGATGGTCGAAGTCTTATCACATTAAACCATGGCAAATTGCTGGTGTCAAACCAAGACAAAATGTAAGGCTTTAACATGCACTTGACCCACCACTAAGTGGGTATTACTGCCATAGTTTTGCATCAGTGTAAATTTATTTGCATTGCAATCAAATACGGCCTAATTTATTCGTGCATATAATCAATATATTCATGTATATCCTTAATCATTCAATTCCGTATTTATGCATTTCCATCCCAATTGGTGTTTCAAAATTGCCCCTCTGATACACTTTAGTATAGAAGGTTTAGTAAGCTTTCCTCTTTTCATATCTATGTTCAGGACAGAACAATAAAGATGCCAACTCCCCTATACGAATGTAACAATTGGGAAGCCGATTTCTTTGACAACCAATCCAGCCAGTCTCATTGATGTCACTATCTGACTCTCTCAGTTCTTAAACACTACTCATTCACGTTATAAACAGACATGAATCAAGGCCACCATCATCCAATGCTGGTCCCCTCTACCCGGGATCTTCATAGGTGTAAATTAGATATAGACCTAACCTCCAGCATTTTTTGCGAAGTGGCACTCTCAGACTCGAACCCATGTTCTCATGCTTGAAAATCCAAACGTTTACAATTGAACCAAGCAATAAACAATGTTCCAACCCAATCCGACCTGACCTGAATCAGTTGGGCCCTGTTTTCTTTGTTAGATCACATTAGAATGCAATACATTTAGGTTGTGTTCGGTACTACTAGTGTTTCAACCTGCAATGCTTTTAGTTTAAACACCATTTATACTTAAAACCCAGGTGCAGGCAGGATTCGATCCTAAGTCTCTATTACGGATTTTTGACTGTTTTAATTCAAAACGTCACCAATCAAATAAAAAATTGACCCTTGAACCCAAACACCTATTAGCACTAGTGTGGCTTATAACCCAAGCCCAGCCCAGCCTATAACCATTATCATTGGTGCTAAGCCCGGTCCAGCCTCACCCTTAATCCGACTGACTCGATTAATTGGAATAGGATGATTAAACCTGACCCACCCCATTTTATAGAATGGGGTTGGATTTGGGATTTGGGATGGGTCAGCTGATCCTAACTTAGACCCGAAACCCTCAATTGTTTCTAATTGGATTTTCTAGACTGTGTTAGAGTTTTTTTATTGGGTTTTTCTTGGGGGTGGTGAGGGGTTAGAGTTACTTTACTTTGCTTAGGCTGTAATCAAGCCTTGGTATCAGTCTTGGAAACGTTACAAATTCTTAGGAACTCAGATCAACCTAAACACAGCATGTAGTTTTCAGGTTAGGTTGACCACAACCAGACCTAACCTGGCCCAACTTGCACCCCTATAGCACACATTCGAAGTTTGTAGCCTCAGAAACCTAGCCCAGGCCCTCGTAAAACTGGACCGGGCTGGAATATGCTCTTATCATAGGTGCTAAGCCCGGCTAAGGCCTGGCTTACAATCACCCCTGAAAAGAGTGGAGTTCTGCACTCCTACATGGGTGTTTCCTAATACTAACCAATGAGACAATCCCACATCAACTTAAAAAAGAGGGAAACTTTCACTAATCAAGGTTATGAACCAAATAGAACTCATTCAGTTTCTTTGGTTACACTCCTTTCTTTCTATTGTCCTCAAGTTTTTTATCCATGCCTATCCATGAGACACTATAGTTGTACATTAAGAACATCTCCCATACTTATATATTGTCATTTATGATAAAATATCTCTGATTCATGGCTATAATATCTTGTGGGTAAGTGTGAGTAGAGTTCTTGTAGGTAGGAGATCCAGTGGTCTTTATTTGACCTTCATTTCATATCATCTAACCTTTGCTTGACCTCCACTTTAGTATTTTGATAGTAACAATAACTTCAGAAAAATAGAACTTAATTTACAAGGAAAATCTTTTATAGGCCAGAGGTGTACTTTCTAGGGTTAAACTCATGGTGACATTAGAAATAAACCTAGAGAGCACATTGGGATTGGGTATTGGGACTTTTTATGTACTTTCTAGGATTAGTTCTAAACTACTAGGGTTAGTTGAATATTAAATTAATTTGATTCAAATTCAACTGATTAATTAGTTTAGGTAATTAATATTTATATAATACAAATATTTTAATTATATGAATTATATAAATCTATAAATTATTTATATTGTTTAAATATTATATATTCAATCGAATTCAAATATTTATTGAATCAAATCAGATCATTTCCAAATTCATTTTGATTAATTAAACAGTATGAATAGGATATTTGAATTCAACCATTTATGATATTTGAATTATCCAAATTCATTTTGGTTTTGTCAAATCTCAAATTTGAAATCATATTTTTGGATACCATTGACACCTTTATTGAAGAAGTTCTATTACATTGGGCTCAGGTTCAAGCTCAAACCCATTAATAAATTCACAAATGTTCAATCCAACCCGACCCAAGTTGAAACCCTATGTTGGGGTTGTCTAATTATCATCTTCTAGTCCACTATTATTATTATTATTATTATTATTATTATTATTATTATTATTATTATATAAGAACAAATTATTTTGGTAAATGGGGCACAAATGTAATAAAAATATAAGAAAGAAAATAAATTTTGAAAAGGCAAAAATACATACCCGTAATGATTTTTGTTAAGTACTGGTTAAACCATTGGATCGAAACATTCAGCTGGGATATCAAAAGTAGTCAACTGAATTAAACAGTTTGGTCAGTCGGATCACCCATTTCATGGCCCCATCCTAAAGCTTATTGGGCCAAAAATGGGCTTGAAATATATGGCTTTCTTGTATCAAAATTTTATTTTCTTGTATAAAAAATGGGCTTGAAATATATTAGAAACTTCACTGAGTAGAGATAAAAACAAGGATGCTTCTCTCGAAAATTATCTACTTCTTTGATGGTAGAGCCATTCAGTGAAGTTGGTCTTTTGCCAAAGTGAATCTCCAGCATAAACTCTACCTTTAAATCCAAAAAGATTTTGTTATCCCAACAAACTGGCTGCTACCATACTTAGTAACACCACATATAGGAGAGCAACTTGGGTGGGCTTATGTTAGGATTTTGTTAAAATTTGAATGGACCCGGTCTGGAATTCAGGCGGTCAAGCCTGATGAAATCGACCATAAAGACATTGATATAAGTAGAGTTGTTTCATCAAATTGATGAAATCGACCAATCTGATCTGAGTTGGTCAATTTTCTAATTATTTTGGTCTAATTTTTATGCTAACTTGAGAGGTCGGGTTGGTTTCGATTTAATCATTTGTAAATTTACCAAAATTGAACCGACCTGACTATTAATATATATTAATATTTTATATTTTAAATTTATGTTTTTAATATGGGAAAGTGAGGAAATTTCAATATTTCCTAATTTAAAATATTTTATGTTGTAATTTGATTTTTTTTAAAATTTACTTTTTAATAATACCTTTACAATTCTTTAATAACTTATAAATTTAATTTTTTAAATTTAAATATTTTGAACCGACTGACCAAACTGAAAACCAACTCAATCTGAAACAATCCAGGTTGGCTACTTTTGGCTATTGATTAATCGGTTTCGGGTGACTAACTCCCCAACCCGATCAGGCCAATTCAGTTGGCCAAATAACCTGAAGCCGAAACGAATCAAACCGAACCAATTCATGAACACCTAGGCATAAGAATACAATTTAAACAGGGTTGGATTGAGAATTTGTTAAAACTTGAATAGGCCTGGCATGAAAGCCTAGGACCAACATTGTATGAGTTCCTTAAATTCGGTGCCTAACTTTAACCCCTAGCTACTGAAGGCTTTCTACTTTTACATAGTAACTTGGCAGCAGTCTGTTCTTTAGAAAGGAATTGACCTTGCTCTGGGGTCGGAGTAACTATCCGATCCATTAGAATTTGATTCAGTTCGATACACGATCCAATTATAAGTTGGTTTAAATGTTGTATTTTAATTTAATTATACCATTCAATATCTGATTGTGATCCGAATCTAATAAAGAGATGATGTGATAAAGAAGATGTTGAAGAAGAAATAGGCGGAGAGGAAGCCATGGATGTGCTGACTGGGAGAAGCCATGCCAAGACGAGTTCAGATTTACGCCCCACAATGGGGCACCCCACAACGTCCCACAGCACATTCCCGCCATGTATTGGAAACATTTTCCGATGATAACATCATTATTTTTGGTATTACCATTGGAAGATGTTTCCAATACATGGCGGGAATGTGCTGTAGAACGTTATGGGGTGCAGATATGAACTCTGCCAAGACCAGGGCAACAAAGAGATGGCTGGGGCAAATGCACTTGGAACTCAAAAACAGTAAGGCTCCGTTTGGAAGGAGTATAAATACAAATATGTAGAGTGCAAAATCTTATATTTTGTATTATTTTGTATCTATTTGTATTTATACTCTTTCCAAACTGAGCCTAATAGAAAAAATAGATAGAGCCCTAGCAAACAGTGAGCGGAGGATTGGATATCCAATGTATTTTTAGAAATTTTGCCTTTTTGGATTTCGATCATACTCCCCTATTTCTTAATTTGGAATTGACCCAAAATTTTGATCTAAGCCTTTTCGGTTTAAGGCCATGTGGGCAGATAGCCAAGACATGAAAGAACTAATTTAAAGAATTCGGAATACCCCCATTATAGTGCCGGTCTCGAGGAATTTATTTTGTAAAGAAGAGAAATTTTTTAGCGTAGGAAATTAAAAAATGGAACAAGTAGGTTTTTGGAAATATCCATTAAAAAAGAGAGAATTACTAGAAAATCTAAAAGAAATGCAGAAGTTGATAAGAAAAAACCCATCAAATGGGGCTTTGGTCAATAGAGAGGTTGCCCTTAAAAATCAACTAAATAAAATCTTATTACAAGAAGAGGTGTCCAATTGGATCCAGTTAGATAGGTAATAAAAACAACAAATACTTCCATATTCTTACAATGATTAGGAGAAATGCACACAAAGCATTTAAACCAAGAAAGTAGGGGTGGATTTTAGCCGAGCCAAACCGAATACTTGGCTATTTGAGTACGACTCATTGAAACTCAGTTCGAGCTTGACTACAAGCGAAGTTTTTTTTAAATAAAAATTATATATATAAAAACATTTTTTATTTTACATACAACAAAATAAAAATTATTTATTTTATATATATATTTATATATTTATATGTATATGTATGTATGTATGTATGTATGTATATAATAAAAGACTATTTATTTATTACACTAGGCTCACAAACCTCACGAGCCAAGTTTCACTAGGCTCGAGCTCGACTCGAAACTTAGTTTAAACCGAGCTCGAATAGCTAGCTTGTGAGAAGCTCGACTTGTGGCTACCCCCACAAGAAAGGAAGATGGTAGTAAGGAAGTGAGGATTTAAAAAAATTGTTTTCCACAAAGCTCAAGGAAAGATTCAAGCCTGAAGGACTAAGAAAACAATGATTGAGGTGATATGGTTTGTCAATCCATGCATTAACCCAGAGCAAAATGAAAAATTGGGAAAGGATATTTCCTTAAAAGAAATTTGGAAAGCTATAAACTCAATGCAAGATCTCAAGTCCCCAAGTCTGGACGGTCTTATTGTTTTATTCTTTAAAAAATATTAGGATATCATTGCAGAATTAGTGAAAAGGATGGTATGGGCTTTTTTCATTATGGAAAATGACAAGAGAAATAAATAGAACATTTGTAGCTCTCATGAGAAATGTGGCCGCCCTTTCACGGCTATGTTGACACCATCACCCAAAATTGCGTGAAAGATGGGAAAGGACAAGAAGGAGTGTCCCATACGGACAAGGAAGCGGACTCTGCCAGGGAAGGGAGAACCCCCAAAGACCTTGGCAGACAACCTCATCCTAGCAACCCCAGAAACCCTATCCGACCCGAACATGGACATCCAACTATAAATAGGTACACCACGCTCAAAGTAAGGGATTTTTGGACTCAAAACTCAATCAAGCACCCTTCTTGCATTCACCTCAATCTCGACTAACCCACATACCTCAGTTCATCATGACCAATCTCTTTACCACTCACTAACTTGAGTGTTAGAGTGCCTACCCGGGGAACAACTCCTCGAGCCTTTGACTCTTCCTGTGATCACAGACTTCGATGCGCGGCTTCGTCCTTCCACCTCGGCCTCATCCAATTGGTAGGATTATCTGATTGCAGCCTCAGTTTGGTACACCTATGATTGGACAACATCAGATTGGCATCATCTATGGGAACCGTACAAAAAGCCGATTCCCTAATGGTGTCGTTCGACCACTATGCAGGCCGCTCTTCGTCTCAGGAATCTCGCTCGTTCCGTACATCTCTATCTCGAAAACCTCAATCATAGGCTATGGTCGACCACAAAACCAAAAGCTTCCACGACCTTTGCCACCACATAGAAGACCTCATCTGGTGCGGATAGCTCCGTGGGTTCATTGACATCAAAAAGCATAAACCCATAGAGGAGCCACACCATGCTGAGGCACCCCTATCCGAGCTCCTCCTGTCGGGGTCATCGGCATTATCTCGGGTGGAATGACCTTCGAGGTAGAGAATAGCTAGGAATGGAGGACCCACATCGAGGAGCTGGAATGTCAAGAACTTAGAATAGCATTGTACAAACTGCTGACAAAAACTCATGTTGAGCTCTAATTGCGATCGGATAACATTGTACAAACTCAAAATAAATAAAGGATTTTTCTTCAAAGTGTGAATGAGAAAATTCCTGCACATAGTCCAACCAAACTCTAAACGGCTAGGGAACACCAATCCATTGCACACATGCGCCAGCCCAACCAAGCTCCAATGGCCAAGGTTATTGACCCATTGCGGCACAACATACACCTCGTCAAAGGTCCGATTGACCTCAAATGACTGAGGCTTGACAATCACCACATGAGAGACCCGACCAACCATAAATGGTCGAGGCCAGGACAATTCCTACCACAACGGCAAGAGGACGACCATCAAACTCTGTGCACCCGGTCAACTGATAGACAAAATAGAGCTAGTCAAAGACCATGGCTAGCCCAGTCAAAGAGCATAAGGCTCTCCAAGACCAAGTGCCACTAAGCTTCCAACAATGTTGAGAGCTCGGAAGCACCTTGGCCAACATGAGACCAAGGCCACGAAGTCGAAGACCTCGGCAAGCCCAAGACCTCAGCCAGCATGATGCCAAGGTTGTGAAGTCGAAAGACCTCGACCATCTAACGCCAAGGCTAAGACCTTGGCCAACATGAGACCAAGGCCACGAAGTCGAAGACCTCGGCAAGCCCAAGACCTCAGCCAGCATGATGCCAAGGTTGTGAAGTCGAAAGACCTCGACCATCTAACGCCAAGGCTAAGACCTTGGCCAACATGAGACCGAGGCTACGAAGCTGAGAACCTTGGCAATCCTAAGACCTCGACCAACATGAGACCAAGGCCGCGGAGTTGAAGACCTCGCCAAGCCCAAGACCTCAACCAACATAAGATCAAGGCCACGAAGCTGAGAACCTCAACATGCTCAAGACCTTGGCCAACGCGAAACCAAGGCCATGAAGTTGAAGCCCCCAGCCACAGCGTCAAGTCTGAGACCCTGACTAGCCTGAGAACAATTACAGGAGCATAGCCTATGGACCCTACCGACCAACCTAATTCTGTAAAGGAGCAACTTAGAAAAAGAAGAGAGAAGCAACATAAAATGTGCTCGTCAAAAGAACTAAATTTCCCTTAATCAAGAAGCGGGTACAATGATTATAAGCCCAACATACCGGGATAAATACAACGGCCCTAGAAAACGAGGGGGGAAGAGACAATACATCAATTTTCCACTAGGGGGTCCTCGACACGCTCTTGGGTGTTGGCAATGATAGCATCTTCATGAGTAGGCTTTTAGGTATTGAACAAGCCAAACCCCTGAACAACACCAACTACCTCTAGGAACTATCGCATCACCCGACGCTGACAAAGAGTGAATCTCTTTGGCCAAGAGTCGGTAGTGTAGTCATTTAGCTCATTCTGATGGGCCTCCGAAGCTCTATACTTGGCGAAGCCCTCCTCCTTCACCCGAGTTATCTTTGCCTCGGCCTCATCAATCCCCTTCTTTCAACACATCCTGCACCTCCTTGAGATTATGGATGCAACCCTTCAGCTTGCGGACGGTCTCACCCCTCTCCTCGACGCCCCACTTCATCTTGGCCAACTCTGCCTTTGATTGGGCGTTCTTGACCTCTTGTGACTCATAAAATTGCCGCAGCCTATGGAGAGGTGGTCGACAAGGCCGACAACTAAACAAACCGACTGTAGGGAACCGAATAGTTAGTACAAAAAAAAAAAGAAGAGACTAAGAACAAGTAAAGCGAAACTCACCGCCATGATCTGATGGAGAGCCACACTCTACAAGAAGTTGTTGGTGTGGCTACTGGCTTCCTTGTTGCACATACAAACTGGCTGACCCTCAACTGAAGCATATCCCGGAGCATCCTCCCTAAGACGAAGACCGCCTGAGTGGAGTCATGGCCTCCTCAGAGTCGACCACTATGACCTCCTCTATCAATCTCGGCCTCTTCGCTTGTCAAGATGTGCACTCCGTCGAACGGCGTTGGAGCTCTGTAACCTTGCACTAGGCGCCCAAGGTCCTAGCTGCCTGTGCCTTCATCGCAGTCGCGACTTGCATTTGCTAAGCTCTCTCCTTAACATCAACTATGTCTGAATCTACACAAATCACTACAAAATTAGAACCAAGTAAAGACAAACTCATAAAAAAAAGAGACCACACAATCCAAGAATCGGACTGAGATTGTTCGGTTGAAGGGCACATCAATCCAACCAAGGTCAGCAATTGGGGTGATGTGTACTCCCCGATATGCATTCGCACTATCCTCCTTACAATAGCTCATCTTGAGAAGGACCCTTATCCTTGTTTCCTCGGAACGGATAGGGTGAAGGAGAACGACCAACCTCATCGGCACTTCACAAAGAAGAAGCCCTCTTTCTAGTGTTTAATGGAAGAGGGAGCCCCAACCATGTAGCAAAATGTGTTCGGCATCAATTGAACATGGAGGACCCAATACCACCTAAAGATAACCACTACCCCGAGATCTAAAGGGAACCTAAGGCCTACGATCAGACTATATACGTACACACAAAGCTCCTCGAGACGGGACATAGTGGCCCTCTCCCCAACCAAGATACCTCAGTTCATACTGCTTGGGAATGCGATACACTTCTTGGATTCGAGCCAAGTCAGCCAGAGGGCTTGCCCTTCTGACTTCGCATCGGCTTTAGCAACCTCATCAACACTAGTCTCCTAGGCACCAACCTCTCAGACCTCAGTGTTGCCCTTGTCATCGACCTTGGCCGTATTGATGTCGGTCTCTGGTACTCTAACCATGATTGCCTTGCGTCGAGGACTACCCTCACTTTCATCCCCTGAAGTGTACCCAATAAAAAGGGAAGATAGGGAAGACGTAGTGGAAGACATTTTATTAAAGAAAAATAAGAAGCTCGGGACACCTAAAATACCAAGCAAGGGACGTTAGCCAACTCCAAGGCATAGACTCTCTCCAAATGACAAAGTGAAATGGCTCACCTACACCCTTTTTATAAAGGCATCCAATGGTCTAGATCAAATCAGATCAATGGTTTAGGATCGCTGCCACACTTCGCTCGCGCGTGACCTCGGGAAGACGAAATGATGCATCTGCCAAACCGTATGAAAATGGTATGAGCGTCAAACCACCTAGTCTGCCCACCAAACCAGCCTAACCATGGACCAGCCGGCTTGCAAACTGGAGTTCTTCAGCGAGGACTTTAGAACTCAACGTATTTGTATTTGCACTCTTTACTAGGTTCAATTTGAAAAAAGTACAAATACAAATATGTACAATATAAATACAGACTTAGAAATATAAAATATAAGGTTTTGCACCGTACATATTTGTATTTCTACTCTTTCCAAACTGAACTTTGAAAATATATATTTTTGGGAAGCAAAAGCCAAAAATAAAATTTCTTGGGAGAGTTTTAGCTCAAAAAGAGATATGCTAGAAAAATGAGCGAAATGGGTTATTGGTAATGGACAAGCATATTTAATCTATGGAATGACACTTGGGTTGGCCATTCCTCTTTGAACACCCAATTTATGGGCCCCATTCAAAGTACTGATTTGAAAGTTAAAAAGACTTAGGTGATGTATGGCATCGGTGATGATTTCTTAAAAATCACTGCCATATCAGAGCCACATAGCGTTAGAGGAATCGGTGTTGAAATTTCTGTTTAATTGGCCGATTTTGGTAATTTTCAAGAAATCGGCCAAAAATTGATTATTGAAATCAGCCTTTTTCAAGGATTATCTTTTTTTGTGATTTCCTAATTTCTAATTGATTCTGATTTTTGGAGGATGACATGGCATCCAATATGGCATCAAATAATGGCTTTAATACAAAACAATTGGCCCTTAAAAATCAGTACCAAACATACTCAAAGTTAATTTATCAAAAATTGATTTACAATGGCATAAATGATATCAAACAACAAATTTTAATAATTTTTTAAAAATCACCGATTTCTGGATAATTGGCAAGGAAGAATGATCATCGATGCCACACATCACCTCTTAATGAAGGGAATTAGGCCTGATTGGAATGAAAACAAAGTGTGTGATATCCTCAATGAAGAATTATGGGCAAAAGTAAAAACTATCTTTATTCCTTCGGATGGGAAAGATGATTGGCTAATATAGAGAAAATGCAAATTTTCAATCAAGAGTGGTGGGAGGAGATAGGGAAAAGTAGCCAGGATCAACTAGGGAAGACCAGGACTTTGTTGAGCTATGTCCTATGGTGGATTTTGAAGAACAAAAACGGGAAGATTTTTAAGGATAAAATCCCCCACCCCCCCTCCCCACACCATTATCATTGAAAAAACTTTATGGGAAGCTCACGAGTTTGAGGAAAGTTTTAGTTCAGTTTGGGAGTACAAATACAAATATGTACGGTACAAATGCATATAAAATAAAATAATAAAAAATACAAGGATTTCCACTCTACATATTTGTATTTGTACTCCATCCAAACTGATGTACAATTACAAATATATACAGCATAAATACATATAAAATAATACAAAATGTAAAGTTTTGCGCTGTACATGTTTGCATTTGTACTCCTTCCAAACTGAACCTTAGTAAAATTTGAGTAAAGAAATGAACAAGATTTGGCTTTATTGGAACCCTTCAAACCATGGATACATCAAAAAAAATTTTGATGCTTCCTGTAAGGAGAATGGCTCGATAACCATTGGTTGTATTGCACAAGGTAATAAGGAAGTCTCATTTCGCGTTTAAGTAAACTGTTAGATTTCTGTTCTATTAACACTACAGGAGCATGGGTTATGAACTCACCTTGCATCATCGCGTTTGGCAAATAAGAATATCGCAATTGAAGGTGATTCAAAGCTAGTCATTGATAGTCTGAAAGGGGTGGCTGAACCCTCATGGATCATAAGAGTTGGTAGAAGAATACTATCATATAGGAAGGGTGCATGGGCTGAACATCCAGTATCCACAAATCTTCAGACAAGTAAACTATGTTACCGATTGGTTGGGGAACATGTCAAATGTTGCTATATTCTTGCATTGGGAACATCTCTGTACTTCTGTGTTTTATTTCACGAGGAAATATTCCCAATGCAAGGCTATACAAGTTGTTGGAGCAGGCCTTGCACTGACTGAATTCGGCTTCATATTGAAAAAATAAAGAACCCAACATAAATCCAATTGACATTATTTAAATTTATCTGTTTTCCTGTATCTACATCTAATTTGAATTGATCTGTTTGCAACCCTAAATAAAATGCTTAACTCAAGGTCGCCCAAGCTGCATTCTTAATTTCGGTTGATCAATTTATCTTTCTTTTTGTAAAAAGGTTGATCAATTTATCTAAATGGATTGATTTCTAATGTAAAAGATATTCAAATTTTGGTTATTACTTATATTACAAGGTTTTGCACTATTTTACACCTTTCCCAAGCTGAGCCAAAAGTACAAAGGAGATAAATCCATGAACATCCAAGGCAGTGAAAAGAAAGTGATCGACCAAATTCACCAAAAATCTAAACTATCAAGTGGTCTCTTTAAGTAAATTAATGTCAACCATTCAAGTGATATACCAAGATTTCAACCAATTGGCATTCAAATGATTTACCAAATCAACTCAAAAGCCTAGGCTGATTAGAAGCATTGGGATATCAACTAACCTAATGCATTGCTGCCAGTTATCTGCTTTGTCAAATCAATAAATGAATAATGAATCTCGACCAGGTCGCATCTGGAAATTTTGAACTTTGATCTCAAAAAAAAAAAAAAAAAAGAAGTTTTCAGAATAAATCTATGGTGCCATGAAGCAAAAAAAACTTGAACCAGTAACAAAGCCGGCATGTCATGGTCGAATAAAAAGTGAAATAGACCAGATGGCAACATGATTGCTTAAAATTTTGATTTAACACGCAACAAATGTTTGAAATGCACCATTTTGGACTCTAGCTCTAAATTATGAGCAGTGAAAAATTTAGGTTAAGGTTGACCTCAACCCGACTTAGATGCAGGTTCTTGAGTCCAACTATTATAGGGTTGAGGTCCAATCCCAACCCAACACTAGTTCTAATAATTAAGAATCTTGATAATTCATGGTATTTTACTTGCTTATTGCTAATATATAATAGAAAACTTTGATCCCTGTTCATGTTACATGTCAAATCTAGACCCAACCTGTGCTGCCCTCAACTGTGAGAAGAGTAGGGTGAAAGATGGTTTTAGGGTTTGGATTCCAAAAATCTAACCGTCTAGGGTTTTGGGGTAGGTATAGGTTGGGAGATCTAGAGAGGCAGCTAAGATTTAGATTTTATAATACCTGTTGATATAACTAAAACAAACTAGAAGTCAACATGAGTTTCAATTAATCAGGCCACGCTGCAGTCCCCACCCTATATTGGGAACATCTCCCGATGTTAATACCAGAGCCAATGATGTCATCATCGGAGATGTTCCCAATACAAGGCGGGGATGGGCTGCGGGACGTTGTGGGGCGCCCCACAGATTTGAACTCCCCAAGTATCGAATACTTTTGATTTGATACACTGAGTACTGATTATAATGGTTGGTTATGGGTTTGTGTGTATCAATTGTTTATCATTTTGAAATGGATTAGTGAGTTTAGAAATTGTAAGGATTGAGCATGGTTTAAAATGGTTAAGTACAGGCATGTGACAGTTTATACTAGTATTGGTTTCTAAAAAGTATGGATTTGCAGTGGGGTTTGTAAAAGTTGAGTACAAGTGTAAAAAAGTTCAAATGGCTTACAGCAGTTGGATATTATTAGTTTGTAATAACCGAGTATTGAAATGGACATCATACATACCAATATGTGGTGGATACTGTAAAATTTTTGCCGAAACCCATGATTTCTATCATGCCATGTATCAGTATCACTAAAACACAATACGTATTCAGATCGTATCATTACTTTAGACCTTGGTTTTTCGACTTTTTCCCAATCAAGGGCCCTGTTTGTGTAAATATGCCACTACTTTCCATGTCCCAAGGATACCTAGTTTCTGCAATGGAATATATTTACACAACAAGAATTATGGCTCATAAAAATTGAATGGCGTCATTCAATCAGTAGACATTCAAAACTGCTTTGAATTCCTTTTACTTCTCTGATTAAGCAATGTTCAACCGTCCATGAGGCATAATTAGTAAAACATATTTAAGAGTAAGTTTGATGTATAGACAAATTTACAAGTAAATATGTATTTATAGTCCAAGTGGGGAGATTTTTCTTTTCCTACTATTTTTATTTCAGAATCATACCACAGTAGTAAATGCTCTTTAAATATCGATACATTACCCACTGGCCTAAAGGATATGATCATATGAAAGTGCATCATGTCCTCAGTATCCCATGTCTGGATAAGTCAGACCACCTAAGAAATACAAAAGGAAACTCAGTTCATAGGGTGGAAATCCGAGTTTTTGCATGAAATAAGAGAACAATAAAATTGAATCAAGACACTCCACAATTGGTTAACTTGATTAGACCTACATAGCTAAAAATAAACCATAAATCAGAGAAAACCTTGTTAACTCAAGGATCCCATGAATTTGTGGTGATATGGCCAAAGTAAGATGCATGACTCCAAATTTTATGCTAATGCAATGTTTGCCTTTGTACCCACATAACAAATTCTCATGTATTTGGTCAAGTTCTGTAAAGTTTTTCATGAAAAAAGAAATCAATATTTGCACATTAATTCATAATCAGGGAGAGATTGTGGAGGATGTTACCCAAAGAATTAGAGCAAGATGGACAAAAGGGAGGGGTACATCAGAATTTTCATGTGATGGGCAAATACCACTTTGATTAAAAAATAAAATTCTATAAAACAGTTGTAAGGCCAACAATGTAGTATGGAGCAGTTAAGAAACATGTCCAGAAAATGAATGTGGCAGAAATGCAAATGCTAAGATAGATGAGTGGGAAAACTAGAAAGTATAAGATTAGGAATGAAGCTATTCAAAGAAACCTAGGAGTAGCTCCAATTGGTGATAAAATGAGAGAGAGTAGGCTAAGATGGTTTGGGCATGTGCATAGAAGACCACCAACTGTGGCAATTAGAAGAAGTGATTTGTTACACATTGAAGGGGCTCGAAGAGTTCAGGGTAGACCAAAAAGAACATGGATAGTAGTAAAAAAATGATTTAAGCACTAATAATTAGTGGATATGGCATTGAATAGAATGGAATTACAATTAAACAGAATTCATGTGGTGAACCCCACAGAGTTGGGATAAGGCATGGATGATGATGCTGAAATCAATATCTGCATGTAATACCATTTGCATGAATAAAATAACCTACGTGGTGATATTCTCTTTAACTGAAAATTAGGATTCTCAAGGCCCACTTCTAAAACCAATGGAAGACAAAGTCCTTGAAAAAGTGCCAAACAACAACCACATAAACCTATAATAATCTCGTGCATTCCTTTTACAGTTTCTTGCTCCTGACACAGACAAATCTGGCTAATTCTTATTTGCAGAAAAGAACCAATGCACCTAGGCTATGATTGACCAAGTTTCCATTTCCATGGGTAGTGACATGAAATTTTACCGGAATCGACATATTCCCTAGTGATCACTACCAGCACTATGTGGAGTACAAGAGATAGTATTGTAACATAAGTTGGTGATAATATTTCTTTTTTAATAAATATAAGTTGGTAATAGTATTATAGATATGTGGAGAAACAATGTTATTGCCCGCCTTACGTGATTAATAATTAGAGCTAGCTCAATATTCATTTCAAGCATGAAGTTTAATATTGGTTTTTCTTAGTGTAATAGATTATTTGCCTGATCTATTACAACCATTTACATTTTCTGTGAAGTTTAAGTTTTGCTTTAACTCATCATATCATGCAGTATTGAATCTTTATAGGGCAACTTCTGAACATATTCTCGTCTATAATCTTAGTTTTTCAGCTTTGTTTAGTGGCTTGGAACAAGATAATAATTTAAAATTTATCATTTCATAAAATACCGTTGTATATTTTGCATATTTTACAATGTTTCCACCATGTCTATAATTTTTAAAATATTTCCATAGGATATTTCCAACATGTTTCTTATATTTGGACAGCTGGTATTTCCACCGACACCAACATTTTAAACCACAGTCATACCATAAAAGGACCATTACCAAATGATGGTCTTAGCTATGTATGGTCTTGGGAGAGGTGAATTGGATATAGACCTAACCTTTGGCATGTTTTGCACAAAGTGGCAGCCCTCAAACTCAAAAATCTTTACATTTGGAGATAACAAAATATCTCTGACCTCTTATAAATAATGAGCCAACCTCCAGGGGCTTTCTGCTGTCTCCCCTAACCACTTTATAGTATTATGTCAAGTGCTAACCCTAGCCTTTTGAATTCCAAACCAAACTTGGATTGAAGGTTGATAAGGGCTTCAAGAAAAAGACAAGGCAAGTTTGCAAGCCTCTAGGTAATATGGCATTATGGCTGATACTCTTTTATTATTTGGGCCAAAAGTATGGTTTTTATGGCTTACACTGTAATGAAATATCCATGTGTTTTGAAGCCTAAGACACTGATCATGACAATGCTGTATGGTCGCCTTTTAGCTAAGGCAATGCAGTGGGCTGCTACTTTCTAGTCCCTAATTGTTGACTTAAATACAACTTAATGATTTCCAATATAGTAAAGAAAGAAGCAATGGCTTGGTGTATCTCCAAACATTCCATGTCAGACTCTAATGTATTCACTTATTATCCAGTCACTATCAAAATGTTCAATCCCCAGTGGATATGAAACTAATAGAAGGGTTTTGTTCCCTTGTTGGGAGAGAGAAGGGGAACAAATGTTTTTGCACTCATATCCAATACCAGGTACATGTGTTAGGGTCAGATACTGGTACTGGGTATTGGGCCTGGAAACCCACATTGTAAGAATTCATACCGAAAAAAAGACATAACCCAGTGTTGGTTCTTAGCTATCTGAGGTCTTGGGAGAGATAGGCAGGATATGTATCTAACCTCTAGAACTTTTTACACCAAGTGACAACTCTCTAAGTCCAAGAAGAAGAACCTGCATTCTCATGCTTGCTAACCCAAGGTTTCATTATTGCACCAAGCAATGGCCCCTGAAGTAAGAATTCATACAATTACAGGAATCCATGAATTCCAGTCACCTAAATTAATCACTATTGACAGGCAAGGAAGGTGAGGATTTCCCAAAACTAGGTCTGAAGAATACAAAGACCGAGTTCACATCCACTATGAAAATGGCGGTCACGGGGGAGGTGTGGAAGAAGGAAAAAGGAGAAGGACCAAAGGAAGAAAGGAAATCAAAGAAACAAAAAAAAAGGCAGAAAGCAAGAAAAACTAGGCAAATATAGCAATTATAAAGATATGTGACAAAACCATACAACAAAATAAAGAAGGAAAACAATCATGTGATAAAAACAAGTGTAATTGCTTAAGTTAAGAAAACTGAATATCTGATTTATATTAAATTCATATTTAAAACAAAAGTATCCAAACATGTAGAGATTTAATATACTGTCAAGTGTCAATGCACTGAAATCAAGACTCACCTTCAAGATGGAGTACTGAGGACACATCCCTTGTTGAAATGATGTAGAACAACTTAATTTGAACCTGAACTTGCAGCACAAGAAGCTGATGTATTGCTGTCAATCAAAGGACCACTGCCATGAGTGGTCTCTGCAGTACTCTGGTTACTAGGCTCTGTTACTGATGAACCCTCCAAGTTATTTGCTACAGAATCTGTGGTGGATCTACTGTTTTCTCTGGTCTCCAGGTGTTCCATCATACGTGATACACTAGCAATTCCTGCATTTACTTCTCTCCTGACTTCAGAACTAAGATCTGCCATTGATGTGCTCCGAGAAAACAACCTCTCCTTCCAACCTCTTGTGCTCTTTGAAATAGACTCTTTGTATCTTAAATAAAGATTCAACCAGAAATCAAATGGGAACCACTAAAGTAAACATATTAAATAATGAGAATAAGATCTCTTTCAGTAGATGGAATAGGATACTTTCTATAAGGGGGTGTTTTCCCTCGAGAAGATTATGTGCTTCTATAGGATTTTACCTCATTGACATTGCACTGAATCGAGATTTTAGAGATTCTGAAAATGATTGGAATTCTGAAGGCCCTGCTCTGTCTTGATTTACTGGAGGAGATTGACTAGCAAAACCCCTACAGGAAAATGATCAACATAACAATGCTTCAGATATGTTTTTACAAGTATGCTTTAGATAGTAAAGCAATGTAAAGATTTGATTAGCTAAGACAAGCAATATGAGAATCAAGTTGAGAATGATGCATACCGATTGTTAAAGGACAGTCCAGATCGACTGGATCCAAGAGCAGTAGATCCAGATGCTGAGGCAGGAACTTCTCCAGTTTGGGCAGAAGATAATTCCGGGGCTTGATTGGATGGTTGTTCTCCGACAGCTGTAAGAGGAGCAGGACTGGAAGCAGTAATTGCAGGAGCCTGTTCATTTTCCCCTCCCCTCTGAGCTAAAGAAGAAGAAACAGGACCAGCAGCTGCATTGGGATGAGTAGAGAACACCAAGAACTGTGGACGACCTTGACCTGCTGCCCTACTGCGCTGTCCTTCCCTTCGGGCAATATGGTGTGCTCTCCCCATTGCAGCAGCAGCAGCCAAATGCTGGATTATACGTTCTTCAAGTTCAGCATCATTAGAACCTACTGGTAACTGCAACCAGGTAGCAAATAGAAAATTGGATCAAATAAATAGGACAAGTCCCGATGTACATGGTATACAATTTCTTGGTTTTATTGATTGAAAAGAAAAGAAAACCATAACTCCAACTAGCATAGATGAAGCACAGACATGTTGTAATTCAAAATCCCCTAGGGTGGGATGATGAAATATTGTGGCATTTCGTGATGGGTTAAAACGAAATTTCCTCTCCCGTTCTACTGCCTCAAGCAGTTCTTGGCTGCAAACCAAACACGGTAAATTGTTACCATCAAAATCACTACTTGTGAGATAATTAAATATGAAAAAAGCATTGAACCGACAAGATGAACCTGGTTGGATCCTTCAGACTGATGGATTGCCAACACATAGGACACTGTGAACTTCTCTGACACCTATAACAAGGAAGAGAGACTTGAAATTATTTTATTTTCTTCCCTTTTCTTTCCAATCAGAAAATTTGCATGGATTAAACAGATGAAGCCCTAATATTTAATATCTTCCAGAATTTTTTTGATGAATTAATATCTTCCAGATTCCATAGCCCATTTTTCTGGTTTGACACTTTTGCATTCTCCTTTTTCTTTCTATTCTCATCTTGAATATAACATCTAGCAGGCATTTAATCCTATAATTTCTTATGAAAATCTCTAAACATTGAACATGACATTGTTATATTTATGCTTATGCCCTTGTCCACAGGTACACGTTAAAATAAAAGAAAAGCCCCAGTACCCAATCCATCCCAATAAAATGACAATTATTATATGAATTCTACATTACTAAAATATACTAGTTAACCCACATCCCATGTTCTAAGGCTTCAAAATCAGATATTCCCATGAATAAGTCAACTAATGCACCAACATAACAGGAACAATAGTTCAAATTTCATTCCTTATTATTAAAAGATCCTAAATTTTCATTAATCAAACAACATAAGATACAATCATGACCTCTTTGCCTACCATTCAATTAAAGACTGCAAGTGGAGATCTACCCCGTCTATCCTTTCCCTAGCAAGTAGCAAGCTGATCTGCTCTTCTAACCCATCTAAATGAAATCATTAGACTCTCCTTCATCCCCCACTCTACCCTATCACCACTTGTTAATCCCCTTCTATTGCCACGGTATTCAGTCTCAAAGAGAAGAATAAGCTCAGTCCTTTAAGGAAGATAAGAGTCCTTCCCATATATTGAGCTTCCCTCTCATATAAGACCAGAGTACATCAATATGATTGCTCCATTATGGTTTCTGACCACACCCCCCAACATTTCAAATTTTCATTTTGGATCAACAACAATAAACTTCCCTCCTATGTGGATTTACAAAATTTTTTAAACAAAGTAATAAAAGTTGAATGGCAGGACAACATCATTGCCCAGTTTGAGAATTCATGGAAGTTACATATGTAAACTGTAAATCACCTCAAGAAGTTGAAGATAGCTCGTATATTGAAAGAGGCAACCAATTAGATCAACAAATTTCAACTCACACATGTTAATAGAACCAGGCAACCAGAACCTAAGAAAGCTTTCTTTCTTTTCTATCTTAAAATAAAATCATTACAATCACTTATCTCTATGTATTTATTGATAGAGGAACAGGAAAGAAGTGCTGTATGATTAACTGGCCAGTTTCTTTCTATAGCATATTTAGTCTATTAGGATCCATTAATCCAAAGATTGATCAAGGTATCTACATGAAATGTGACTCTTCTGGGATTTGGCATTCATTAGGATAATTATAAGGGTATAAACTACAAAGTAACAGTCACCAAGAATAGAAGAGGAAAACCCAGATTACTCCTTTCAAAAAGAGAAATTTAGAATTTCCAGCAAGTAAATAGAATTCCGTGAACATATAATTGATATCAAATATAGGAAGAAGATTTTCCCTGGTTTTTTAAGAGAAACAGGATAAGAAGTAGAAAGACATTCAAGTTTCAATTAACTACATACTTGACCTCTCCAAAGGTGTAAGAAAGAAAATGGGTAGAACTTCTAAGAGAGAATCATAATTTCATCATGTATCAGGGTGAATCGAGCATATCCTATCGTTCCAGCAGCACCCCGATATGCTTAAATTACAATATATTTTGGTTCTGGGTAATTTCAGGGGGTGTTCAGGCCTAAGACTGACACCCTGTAGACTTTTGAAATAAAAAAAAAAAAAAAAATGGCTTGTGTGCTTTAGAAACACCTGCTACGCAAGGTTCATGCGTATCAAGTCAGACAGGAAAATAACAACTAAAGTTGGACAAGGGAAACACCAAAAAAATTGGGGGAGGGGGGAGTTAAAGCATCCAAGAAATGACTATTGACTTATAACTTGACATCAACAACTCTGACTTAATCCCAACCATTTGGGGTCAGCCATAAAAATCCTGCCCACCATTCTGCTCTATCAAGAGCCATGTTTTATGTCAAATTACAAGTCTTTAAATTACTTTTTACCACTTCAGACCACATTTTCTTGGGTCTTCCCCTTGCTCTTTTAGAACCTACTTGCACAAATTCACTCCTCACTGGTGCATGGTTGTCATGTGCTAGGGAGTAAGGCTAGGCTGGGCAACAGGAGAGTGCTTTGTCACATAGATGACTAGGCGCCTATCTAGACATTACTTAGGCAATGATTTTTGTATAAAACTCCTGGTTGGTTTAGCTTCTTTTATGGGTAGTTTGTTCCCCAGTTAAATTACACGCACTCTTTGTTTTAGTTCAAAAAAGATACAAAAAAGAACATCTATGTGCTTGTGTATGTGATGAATCAAAGAATGGAGTAAAAATCTGTGTTCCATCCCTTTAAGTCATTCATATTCTGCAACTTCCTCATCATGATAAACCCAGCTGATCCCAGAAACAGGCAAATAATCCACCTCTGATCCACAAACACCAAGAAATTAGGATGCCCCATCCACATATTCTCAAACCTAAGCAACTTTGGTCCCTTCAACCTTGTAACATCCCACAGAAAAACAGGATTGTGATCCGAAACTGAAAACACTAATGCCACTTACATCAACCCCTCAAACATCATCTCCCATTTTCTATTAAGAAAAATCAATCCAGCCTCCAATAAAATAGGAGAAACCTGCCCATTTGACCACGAAAATTTAGAGCCTACCAGCCCAAATCTTCCAACTCATTTCTTCTTATGAGATCCCAAAATTCCTCATTGCTCCAGACATTCTCCTATCCCACCCTCTTTTTATCTCCTCTACTCTCCATACCACTTTGAAACCCCACCTGCCAGTCATGGCTTGAACCCCTGCACCATGAAACCCCTCCAAATCTTCCAACAACTGATCCCACTCCCTATCCGCATTCGACCTAAATACATGTGAAATCAACATACTTCTTTGAAATCACATGTTCTACCACCACAGTAATTGAAAACCTTACTTTAGAAAAGCCCACCTTCCTCAACAATCCTAAGACCGAAAAAGTCAAACAAGCCCTCTGACAACCCTCCTGATTCCAACACCACCCAATCCCTGCTACTTGGGCCCCAAATCTCACTAATGAACTTCCAACTCACCTCCTCCAATTTTGTTTCTTGTAACAGAAACACCTCAATTCTGCAGCTCATAACTAAATTCTTGACTGCCCCCCCCACCTTCTTGGAATCCTAAGACTTCTCACAATCCATGTACTATTCTCATTGTTTTCTTTTCTTTTTTTTTTCTCTTCCTTTTTTTATTCTTCTACTTCCACTACACCATCAACTCTCTCCTGAGTGGTTGGCTTTAACTCTTCTTCCCTATTCCCATCACCCTTGTTATTCTTTTCTTCCACTTCCCTAAAAGCCTTCCTTGCAAACTCTTATCCACCTAAGAAAAATAATCTCAAAATTTTACTAACTTCCATTTCTTTTCTGGTTTGCCCAAACCCATTTATGGATCTATGAATTAAAAATGATTTATTATGATGCTCTTACACACTGTTACTAAAATTACAATATGTCTATTTTGTTTTATTCCAATTTATCTTGAAACTGTTTGATTCTAAACTCTAAAGCATCTCTCCTTTTTTCTAGCTTTACCTTCAGCCCATCTTTAGTTATTTTAATAAAAGCCATATCATTAGCAAACAATAATTACCATGGCACCTCCTCCAGTAAATGTCCATTTAGTTAATCCATAACTAATGCAAAAAGATGCAGGCTAACTGCTAACCCTTATGTAAACCCATTTTTATTGTAAATCTATTGTCTACCCTTCCTGAGTTGTTAAGCCAGTTATTGCCCCCTTATACATATCCCTAATGATATCAATATACCTACTGACTTGATAGAGAGGGAAATTTCTGAGTATACACCAAGAGAATTAGGAAATTAATAATTTTCTGTTTAAACAAGTGCGGAGCAGTCCCATTTTCATTCCATTCTTGTTTGATGGAGCAATGAACAGTTTCATCAACCTGAACCGTAAGGAAAAAAATACAACCTTACTACGATAAAAAAACATTACAGGTAGAACCAACATATTCAACCACAAAAACATGGCAATCAAATGCTAGAAAGATATCAAACATAAGCGGCACGTCAAATGAAGAGGAGTTTAACTAATCCATAGT
Source organism: Nelumbo nucifera (assembly GCF_000365185.1). Next base: position 3,826,756 of record NW_010729105.1, on the reverse strand, counting down.
CCAATGCTCCTGAAATATCCTATCAGTCACATGAAAGCATTGGGGGAGGGAGTATATAATCTGCTTCAAATAAACAATCAGAGTATACCACTCAAGAATGCATTGAAGATGAAACTCATGCTTGCAATTAGTGACCTGCACAAAAAAAAAAAATAGAAAAATTGGTCTTCATAATAAACAAATCCCAACAGGCAACACAAGGAGGAAAAGAAAAGGGTATAAATAAAAAAGGATAATCAAATTTCTTACAGTTGAAGGATCGCTGTCACAGAACGCCTCAAGGCATATACTGCAAGCGTCATCACAAGCGTCCTGTATACCCCCTTCCACAAAAGCAGCAGCCGATGTCAGACTCTCTATCTTCTTACTCTCATCCATCGCTGAAACCTAAGAAAACCCAAAACCCAATAGAGAAAAATCAAATTTGATCACACAGTTGAAACATGGGCATCCTCCATAAATTCAATAGAGAAAAATCAACTAAAAAACGCGTAAAACTAGAAATTTTACTGAAATTTATCACCAAATTCAACAAGGAGCACCCCTTCAAATAAAATTTTGCCAAAATTCAATCGTCAAAATCAGAGTCAACTCATTACAGAAAACCCCGGCAACCAAAACCAGATGGGGAAAAGAAAAGAAAAAAGGAAAAAAAAAACACAGAAAAGAAGGATAATATCAGAAACACTCAGAAGACAAGAAGATTAAAGATTACAAAAAGAGGTAAGAAATGAGGGCAAATGGAACTCCTGACGAGCAAAACCGCAGCAAAGATAACCAAAGCATAAAAAGCCATCAAAACTAGAAAACTAGGTCCGGGTGACGAGGGAACTGAAAGCTAGACGGATCTCAATTTGAGAAAAATTGTATAAAGAAAAATCAGGAAAAAATAAAATATTTAAGAAAGAAAAGAATTGGGGTTTTACCTCCATTGGAACTGGTCCCGAATTGGGGGAAGGGGGGTTGAGGATTCGAGAAATCACCCTTGAATTTCAAGACCGAACTCGAATTTCAGAGAGAGATCGCTCGAGATCCATCACCCAGAGAGAGGAGGAAGAGGAAGTCAGATAGAAGAAGGAGATTACCTAGATTTTAGAGGGTAACGAGAGACCGAGAAAGATAAAGCAGAGATGGAGACTCGTCCGTCCCTTGGCCTCTTCTAAAAATAAAAAGCAGCTAAGTTGGAAAAACAAACCAATGCTCCTTATTCTTCTTCTACTTCAAGACTCTCTCTCTCTCTCTCTCTCTCTCTCTCTCTAACAAAACAAAATCCGGGTCAAGTCTCTTTGTTGACCCATATTTTATGTGGGCCCTCTCCCTCTCTCGTTATTAATATGAGAATAATATCTGATTAGATGGTCCCTAACAAAACAAATCCGGGTCTACTCTCCATGTTAACCCATATTTTATGTGGGCCCTCTCCCTCTCTCGTTATTAATATGAGAATAATATCTGATTAGATGGTCCTTACCAAAACAAAACCGGGTCTAGTCTCCATGTTGACCCATATTTTTTGGGTCTTGTATTAGTTTTTTTTGGCTTCCTCTCTTATCATCACATAATCAAGTTTTATCATTATTATAATTTCGTGTTAATACGTTCTGTTTGGATAAACTTTTTCCTTTTTGGTTTGAGCTGTGAAAAGCATAATTGAACTAAAAAAGTATTTTGGGCATTTGGCAAGAATTGCTTTTAAAAGCATTATGGTGTGAGGCTAAAACACTCTCAAGCCCCAAAGCATTTGGGATTTGCACTTTTGAGCTTTACAAGCCTCAAGGCTTATCCAAACGTAACCAAAATTAATCTGACTTTTAAGCCTAATGTCTTAATAAAACCAAGTAGGCTTTGTTCATTGGATTTCATTGGCCTCACATCTTTGGGTTCTTGTTGATGACTTGAAGTCAACATCAGTCCCTTATTAAATATTATTTTCTAATGAATTTCTTTATTACCATCTTGAGAAATTATAAAAAAATGGAGAATGACGGTTCAGCCCAGGGTCAGAATTTTTAGCCCAAATTACAATTGGAGTAGATGTATTTGATATTTTGAATGTTTATAGATCTGTAGTGAAATTCAGAAATCTACAATGGGTCTGTCTGTATTTTTCCGTTATTTTGAAAGTTCAATTAGTTTTTTTATAAACTATGAAAACTATCATTACCAAACTCGTGTTCTCTAATTATTTAGCATACCCAACAAATAAAAGAAAAATTCATATTAACTAAAGATTTCAATTCAAATAAGTTATCCTTGTTCAATTAGATTAAGAACATTGAAATCAATTACCCTCATCTCATTCATCACATTATAGGTTCAACCTACATAGTTCTTTTAAGAAAGAAATTGCTTGGAAACTTCCAAGCTTGGAAGTTCTTTTGATGTTTTTCGTGTTAAAAACAAAAATGCTTTTTTTTCCATTCCTTTGCTTATTATTTGTTTTGCAAGTGTCTTCATGGAATATGGTTGGAAACTTGGACTTCTTTCTACTAGGAGAAATGTAAGAATGTCATGTTCATATTCTTTTATGTTCTTTTTTGAGAATAAGGAAAGAAAGAAGAAAAACAAAAATGAAAGAAAGAAATCCACCAATTTAAACCAGGATTTCATTTAGATGTGTGAATATGGCACATCCCTATGGCATACCCCAAGTCAATAGATAAAAAATGTTTCTTTTCAAAAAGACAGAAATACCCTTATTAAAATTTAGTAAATAGGGGTGCTTTTGTCTTTGGAAAAAAAAAACATTTTTGATCTATTCACTTGGGGTATGCCATGCTTATAAAAAATGGGATGTTTCTTAATCATCACTCTTTGATTTATTGAAGAGTCACTTAAAAAGGATTTGTTGCATTGTCTTGTCATGTACAAGTATATGTCAGGTTAGGGTTCAACTATGATATCGGAAAAACTTGTAATCAATCAATTAGTATCATAAAAGTAATAACCAATCAGGTGGTATTTATCAAAATTCAAGGATAGTTTTGATTGTCAAAGCTCTTCTGATATCATGTCATTCCGACAACATAGATTTTTCTGGCAAATTATTGCTGGAGCTTAAAAATCCCCAAAAGACAAGCATATTCTGGTTTGATATAGTTGTATTCCTATGAATATTTCTCTTACTAATTGCACAATTACCAATAGTTCATTATAAGAGTCAATATAGGGAAATGCAACCATATGAGATGATAAACCTCATGTTTTGATTAAAAGCTGAGTCTAAGACTTCATGGTTCTTATAGACCTAACTCATTAAATTGAAATTCCATCTAGTAAAATAGAATAATTATAAATCTCCAAGACAATAGATAAGAATATTGCATATAGAAAAATTGTGATGCCATCAAAGGGGTAGTTCCCCCCATATAGGAGATACATACTTTGCCATATTCTAAATCATCATAATTAGTTTTGGATTCCTTAAGTTAATCTTTGATTGTGGTGAGGCCCATCCATGTGGTCCAGTTGCATGTTGTCATGTGTCTTTGGATGAAACACTCAAAGAACTCGTTGATAACTCGAACCAGCTTGGCCAATCGACTCGACCGATCAGATTCACCCAGATGTCTTTAACATAGTTAGGTCGTGATAAGGACAATCATCAAGAAACTTGGGCTAGGCTTAATAACTGTCTCCTAATAGGACTATAACTCCTCAACAAGCACAACATCTCTTCTATAAATAGGTATATACACTTTAACACTCTCTCAGCCTCCACTTCGCCTTTTTTGCTTTCCTTGCACATGCCTTCAAAGTAGTTTGGTTCATCCACCTAGTCCTCAGACCTAGATTTCCTACTCACTTTTCCTATCCACTCTCTACCCGTCGTGAATTACAAGAGAGATTTGTGGCTGTAATTTACCGCGAATAGAAAGTGGATAGGAAATCCCGTTTGCTGGTCCTCAGCCTGTTATATAAGTTTCCAACTTTCTCCCCTCTCATTTGTTGCCCGATTTCAAACTACAACAGATTAAGTTAGGGATGCAAACAAAATCAGGTCTAATGGGATAAACTGCAAACCTAGCTAGGTACAAATTTGATCTATTAATGTTAATAAAATTGAGCAAAATATTACATTGTATTAATAAAATGAACCAAAATGGCCTTGATATTTTATATAGTAAAAGATAATTTGAATCCACTTATAGGATAAATACTACAACTTAGGGCATTAACCATTTTTTGTAGGTTATAATACCCTTCCTTGGAGATTTCCTGACTTAATTCATGAAACTTAAAATAAATAACTAAAGAGTATCATCCCTTTGAATCACAACATTCACAATCTTTTGTGTCTTGTATGTCTAGATGCTTTGAACCTTGTTAGATGCCAATGACCCACTAATTGAGATATAGGTCACTTGGGGTATGCAGACTCTCCATAGAAAGGTCAATTGACCTCACCCCCTTATGTTCCCCTATGATGTATATTATGCAATACCCAAAGAAAACCCTTCTTAAATAAAGGAAGGAGATTAATAGGTTGGTCAACAGAAAGCAGAGTCCTTATAGTCTACATTTTAGGGTTTTCTCCCTAACACATTAGTATTTTGTTCATGCCACACATAAATCAAGATACAAAATTACTGCCTCCAATTAAGGGTGTCAATGGACCAGTTTTGGATTGGACCCTGTTCAGTCCAAAATCAATTTGGACGGATTGAATGGACCAACAAAACATTATTAGATTGGATTGGACCAATCTAGTCAAAAATATTTATTAGATTGGATTGGACCTAGTTTGTCCGTAACAAATTTATATTGGATTGAATTGGATTAAGCCAATATCTGGTCCATTGATATAAGATAAGAATATATGTGTTAATGGACTGAATTTGGATTCAAAACCAATCCAAATCAAAATGAATCTGAACAATTTGGACGGTCCCAACATTGAATTGGACTGGTCCAAATTAATCCAAAACATTCATGAGATTGGATTAGACCTTATAATGGACTCACATTAGACTGGATCAGATTAGACCAAATCCGATCCAATTGACACCCCTACCTCCAATTTTCAATCTATCTAATATAACCAAACAACAAACATTAAGAATGAAAAGAATATGAAGAAGCAAATCATAAAGTGGGGCCATCTATTTTTCATTACAAGGACACTTGGATGAATATTTTAAAAAATATAATGTTCATGTAGTGTCATGATATTACTTACGTGAATAGAATTCTATTCCTCAATTTGATTGGTTGTAGGTTGAAATAGGTGGCCTAATTTCTCCCTATCTCCTCATCACCTACTCAATAGGCCATATAATAATACCCATTTATGTTGCATTCTAAACATGTGATTCACAGATTTCAAGGGTATGTGCATGCTGTCCAACATCATTATTAATTGGTGTTTCTAACTTCTATGTGACTTAACCATCCAATAATGATGGCGTTTGGTATATTGATGTGTTTCAAGGTGGAAACTTTTCAGCTTGAATTTTAGCATTTCAAGCTCATCTCAAGAAAGAGAGATTTTGGTGCTTGTCAATGGACAATGGATAGGGTCTGGATCCCTTATATGATCTGCTCCTTACTGAGCACTCCTCACACCGACTTCATAGTCTTGGTTGCAATGTTTTAAAAACTGATCCGAAGGCCGAGTCGTTTTTGCCTCTGGGTTGTGGGTCATCGGTTAGACCGGTTGGGTTATATATAATGTGTGTGTGTATAAATATATTTTAGCAATAAATAATATATAAATATGTTTTAGATATGTTATATGTATTATTTTATATTTAATTTATATTTTTAATTCAGTTTTTAATTTTTATTTATAAAAAATATTAAAAATTGCTAATTGAGGTTGAAAAAGGGTTTTTTTTTTCGTGAAAATAACAAGGCAAGGCACCTACGTCACCTTGGGATGCATAAATCTCAAAAAGTTACCTAAAACCAAAAAGAAATCACCCTAATCGGACATTGGAGTGCAAAGTTAGGCCTCCGAAAAAATTGCATGCATTGAGTGTGCAACCCACAACCCAGTCACTGGGTCAAATGGGTCAACGGTTGAACAGATAGGTCAAACAGTTCTTGATCAAATCCAACATTTTTTTACCATTTGCCAAGTCTTGAATGAATCGGATCGGAATCCTAACTGGGTGACGGTTTGAATGGTTCGACTGACCTAGTCAACGACAGGTTGAAAACATTGTCTGGCTGTACATTGGGACCATCTCCCATATTTGTATTTATTATTCATGGGGAGATGTTTCTAATACATGGTGGGATGTGGTTGTGAGGAGTAAATCCCAATTCCCCTTAAACTTGTTCTCAATCTAATAATCAAGGGAGTGTTTGACAACATGGTTGGTTTTGGTTTTGTTTTTTAAATAAAAACAATTGCCACATCGGCAAACTTATATTGTTTTTGTTGATGTGGCAGTTTTTGTTTTCAGAAACAAAACAAACCATGTTGTTGAACACCCATAAGTCAATGTGCAGAACCATTATTTTTTCCAACCAGATCTTGCAGGGTTTGTAATTGGGATTATCTCGCAATAATACCTATTAGTTATGCTTTTAACATGTAATTTTACAATTAACCTAATTATTTGTTAAATCCATACAATTGGACATCATAATATAAATAATATTATGAGTATATCATAAAAAAAAATATGTATATTTTATGGTGAAAAAGAAAAAAAAATAAAATGGTTTTTTAATATGCCAATATAAAGGCAAAAAATTTCACTCATTCCATCAAAGATGCAAGTGTCCTTCTAAGTAAGCCTATCAATGATACCAGAAAATCTGAGGCCAATCTGACATCTGATCCGATTATCTCTAATTCGGATGGTGTTTTTATATAATCGGATTGGATTCAACTTGACTCAATCTGAATAGATTAAAATCCGAATACGATTATATTATAATATTTATTTATTTTAATATATAAATTCTATATGATTATATTTAAAATTATAAAAATATATATTTTATATATTATAGTATATATGAACTTATTAATAATAAATTTAGTATGTTATATTTACATTAATTTATTATATATAAAAGTTAAAAAATAATTAACTTTTTTTGAATTTTTAAAGATTAAAGCGGAGTTAGATTAAATCTGAATCCAATCCGAGTCTACTTGGATTTGAATTCGAATATGAGGTTTTCAAATCCGACCAGATTTGGATGTAAGGTTTCAATAATTGGATCAAATTCGACTTTTGTTGAATCTGATCCGATTATAACCCTACTTCTTAGTAAGAGGTGCAAGTTGGGTGGGATAGGCCGAGTTTAAGCTCAATCCAAGCCCAACTCTAAGAAATGGGCCTAAGGCCCCATCTTGAGGTCAAGCCAAGACTAAAATTTGATACATTTGGGTTGAGCTTGGGCCTGTGCCGGGTTGACTTAGTCCATGCGGACTTCTTTCTCTCCTTCAAAACTCACCCCAAAATCCATTTTAGAATTTTCTAAATCTTTTGATATTTTAGATTTTTTAATTCCACATCATGCCCACATTCAACCACTCATGTTTTAGACATTCTCACCTTTAACTACAAGTTTTTCTAAAATCTCTCTCTCTCTCTCTCTCTCTCTCTAGGGGTGGCCATGAATTGAGCTTTTCACGAGGTATTTGAGCTCGACACATGAAAAGCTCAGCTGGTCTTGGTCTAAATCGAGCTTCAAGCCTAACCCAAGCCCAATATATAGGCACACTTGCTAATCAAGTTGCGCTTGAGCCCAATAAAGCTCAGCTCGTGAGGCTCGCAAGCCTAGTCAAGCTTTTACATATATATAAATATTGTGCGGTGGTGAGGGTGTACTTACAAATATATATAAATAAATAAACAAAAAATGTTATATATATAATGTTTTTATTTTTTATATATAATAATAACTACTAGTTTTTATGATTCTTAATTTTTTTATTTTATAAAAATTTGGTTCACAGTCAAGCTCGAGCTTATGAGCTTTTCACTCGAGCTCAAGTCCCTAGCTTGATTCAAGCTCAAGCTTTATATTTTATTAGCGAGCCGAGATCAAATATCTAGATATTCAGCTCAATTCGTTCCAAATCCATCCCTCTCTCTCTCTCTCACCCCCTCTCTCTAATCTCTTTGTATAGTCCCAATCCATACAAATCGTGATATGAAAGGAAAACTTGCCTAAAACCCAGCCCTTCCATTTTGCCACTTGGTAGCCCTCTTTTCTTCACTAGAGTTCCACTCCAACTATCTCTCCCATATTCCCAATCACTTAGCGAACCCCCTCCTAAACTATTTCTCCCACCTAAAATTCCTCCTAAAACACCTCTTAATCTATATCACATGCCCATTAAACTATCTAAAAACAAAAAATGTGGTTAAATTAATTTGGGAAATATTTTTGATATTTTCAATAGTTATTGTCATTTTTGAATATTATTTAGTAAATACCAACACCTGAACTATAATTTTTCATAATTTTGGTAATTTGAAAAATTTAATCACTAAAAATTACTTGATGAAAATTACTGTTGGTAGTTTAATTTCACAATTTTTTGAAAATTAATTACTGATAAATTTATATTTATCAGTAATTTTTTTGCAACAAGTAGTTATTGATATTTCAGTAATTTTGGTCAATTTATTAATATTTAATGATATTATCTGATAATAATTAAAAATTTTCAATAATTTCTTAGTAGGAAATTAATTTCAATAAATATAAATTTATTTTTTATATTTTCAGTAATTTTGATCTTTACTATAATTTTTGAGCAATAATTACCACTTTTGGTAATTTAATTTATGGAAAGTTAAATTATAAAACTTCCAATTATTCAAATAAATACTTAGAAAATTTTAATATTTTCCATAAGTATTTGATACTACATTTATAATTACCATAATTATTGGAACTATCTTTATGGGGTTGGGGATGACCACCCGGGTAGGAATGGCAATGGGCAAGTTCGAGGTGAGGATCATACTCCCTATCTCGTTCACAAGTTTTAAATTAATCCCCATCTCAAACCCAAATCCCTGTCGGGAAAAAATTTAGTCTACACCCCTTGTCCTTGATGTAGATGGGTTCCCCATTGAGGACTTGAATCCCCGAATTTTTTAATTAAAAGTTTGTTTTCAGAAAAGTATTTATTTAAAATAAAGGATAAACTAAAATGAGAATAATATTTGATATATATATATAATATTACAAATAACATAAATAATATTATATATTTAATATAATATATACATACATTTAATACATAGTTGGGGTCGGGGCAGGTGTGGACTTCACTCCCCATCCCCGCCCCCAATCGGGTATTCCTATTAATCCCATCCCCACCCTATCCCTGCTAAGGCAGTCTCCATCCCCATTGCCGCCTCGTCAGGAGGCCAAATACTCGATGTGGGGATGGATGGAAAAAATTGCCATTCCTACCCCTGGGTTGTGTAGCCCCATAGTCTAATAAATTTCAAGCCTAATAAGCTCTAACATCTTTTTTCCATGCATCATATGGGAGCCTGCTAATTATATGTATAGTCAGTTTGGGTCTTAATCAGTTTAAAACAACCAAAAAAATTGGTACACATAATTCAGATACAAATCCTATATATTTGATCAGTTTGGAGTCTGGATCTGCTCCTCACATTGACCTCACAGGTACATCCCACCATGTATCAGGAACATCTTCTGTACTTTGTGTTCTTATTAATGGGAGATGTTCCCAACGCACGGTGGGATGTGCCTGTGATATCGGAGTGAGATGCACTTTGTGAGGAGCAGATCCCAATTCATCAGCTCGGGTCACTTGACAATCATACACTTTGGCATGAAATGCAATATTTAATATTATTTCAAATATATGTAGGTACCATACCAACCAATGACTGACTCATTGGTGCGTTAGCTGATTTGTTCCAGCGTTAATGCAGAATCGAATCCCCAAACAGCACTTTGGGAAAAAAGGGGTATGGGGGAAGTTATTAATTATGGTGCGTCGCACTGAATACCAAAAAAAGTATGTAGGTACCATTAGGCGCAACATAGGACAAATGAAGTAAGAATGGCCTCTACAGCCACTGTTCTTTTCAATGTCTCTAAGGCTCCATTTAGAAGAAGTATACATACAAATATGTAGAATGCAAAACCTTGTATTTTGTATTATTTTGAGCCAAACAATAGAGACTGCAGGGTACGTAGATGAAACATAGAAAATAGAAAAAACAACCAAGAAGTCTGAGTCTGTACTAATATTTGAGCCAATGGGAATCATGTTATGTTTGAAAATTTTTTACCTGACTCGTCAACTCCCCTTTTTTTCCTGGGCTTGTGTCTACATATTCTAACTCCATTAATAGTCCGGTCTAGCAGATTGACCCACACGGTTGACTGGAAGCGGTGGCCTAGATCCAGAATAGAATGGAAAAACCTTGTATTTTGTATTATTTTATATATATTATTGGTTGAAGAAGCTAATATGAGACAACATGAACAAAAGAAGTGCTACACAAGTCGGGGGAGGGGTGCAACACCACCCCAACTATCAAAGAAGCAAATATAAGCTCGAGACTTAGGGATGTTGCTTAAACAGATAGACAAAGAATCTAAAACACTTTGGTTGCGCTCTATGAGCAAGCAACTCTTCAGCTTGATTAGCTTCACGATATAGCTCTAAGCAACCTGGTTCGTCTCTGTTAAACAAAAATGGATGACATGTACATTCAACAGCAGCTAAACAGTTCTTGATATGAGGACTACGCGCTTTATGATCGGATCCAACCAGAACCGCCCATTATCATCCTTTTGCATGGTTCGCATTACAATGTCCATTACCTTGGAATTAAGGCCACACCATTATAGAGCAAATTCTTCTTTTCTTTGGTTGCCTTTGATTGCAATGTAAACACAAATATGTACACTGCATATTTATCTTTTTTTCAGTTCATGAATATAATTACTGTTCATATTTTAAACCGTTTTTTGCCTTCATCTTGTTTGTTTGAAATTGGTGTAAAGTGTGAATGCATCATTAAATGCTTCAACTATCTTATGCTCCAATGCCTTAACTTCCGTCAAAAAGTTAATTATTAAATTAAGGAACACAAAATTGTATCCAAAGAATAGGTACAGTAATGCCCTATTCTTAGAATACAAAAGTGTCAAAAAATACATTTTTGATCTGATAATCATTACTTTTTTACATATCAAATAGATGCTCACAAATGCGAACATTGACGTTTGTATCGTAAACAAACAGATCTAAGCTCAGTTTGGAAGGAGTACAAATACAAATATGTAGAATACAAAACCTTGTATTGTGCATGCATTTACAATATACACATTCATATTTATATTCTTTCCAAACTGATTTAAAAAAAAAGTACAAATACAAATATATAAGGTTTATAAATATAATATTACAAGGTTTTGTAGTGTATATATTTGTATTATTTATACTCCTCTCAAACCGGGCCAAGTTCTAATTATCTCAATTCACAATAAAGGATATTAAATTGCACCGCCTTTTTTAAAGGCCAAAAAGAAGGAAAGAAGGAACAAACAATGCGGACATGAAGGACAAACTTTATGCAATTTGGTGGAGGTGAGTTGTATCAATATCTCTTAGTAGCCCATCAGAAAGCAAAAAGTGACATGAAATTGTCTGACCAACCAACATAAATAAATAGAGAGAGGCACCGAACTTTTCAAGAAAGAGAGGTCCACTACTACTCAGGATTGGTTTTCAGTGGGCATTCCATGCTCTACTTGAGAGTATGGAATGGAGTTCATTTTCACCTTTTGTTTGATAAACAAACAGTTCAATTTCACTTGAGCCTAGTTAATGACCAAGATGTACTAAGCATAAGGAAATTATTAGGTTTTTATTTGAGTCAGGATTTGAATTAGGCAAATCTAAGGTGTAAGTAATTTACCAAACTCAGGGGGGTGATAAGTTTAGTGTGTGTGTTGCTATAAGAGATAGGCTTTTGTTTTATGTAGTGGCTTACCATATCATTTGCCATTTATTTATCCCATTTTTTCTTTCTGAATGGGAGTCTATCTAATCACTTATTTCAAGGGGAGACCCTTTTGACTAGAGGGTTGTACATAGGGGTGGCAATTTTTCCCCAACGGGTACCCGGGCTCCCCAACTCGACGGGGTCTGGTATGGGGGGTATTTTGGTGGGGTCAGGGTCAGGGATGGGGCTATCCTTGAATCCACAATCGGGGGTGGGGACGGGGATGGGAAATGCAATCCCCGACCCCGATTAATTTATATATATAATACTATATATTATTTATAATATTTTATATAATATCATATATCATATTATTATTCATTTCTTTTTAAAAAAAAACACTCGAAGTGTCCAGTCTTCGAGACTTTGACTGAGAGACTAACAACGAAGAGAGAACTCTGAACCCAGAAGGGCCAGAACCCACTCTTCTTCTTCCTTCATCTTCATCGTCGATTTGTCGATCACCATCACTCTCGCCACTCGCCTGTTGAACATCAGACATTGTCAGACCTCTATCGTCACTAACCACCAGTCTACCACTCGATGAGGAGGAAGTGGAGGAGAAATAGAAGGAGAAAAGATCTGAACGGGTTTTTCGGCAAATAATCTCGACAAATCTAAATGGGTTTCTCGGCAGATAATCTAAAGATCTGAATGGTAGTACTTTGGGTTTTTGTTGATTCTTTGTTTTTTTTTTCATATTTTTTTTTTCTAGTGGAGGAGTTGGTGGCTATTCGTATCTTTTGGAGTCTGTTGATTCTTTGCATTTGCTCCAATTGTTCTAGGGCTAAGAGTTTGGATTTTGTAGTGACCCTTGGGGATTTGGGTCCCCGACGGAGAATTGATCCCCGTCGGGGTCAGGGATGGAGGAGGATTCCTTTCCTTGACGGGGATCGGGGACGGGGATGGGGGTGATTTGGGGGTCGGGGTCAGGGATGGGGAATGTAATCTCCGCCCCGAACCCGCCCCCGTTGCCATTCCTAGTTGTACATGGGAACTATAAAAAAATGGGAATATTAAAGAAAATTTAAGGCTGTGTTTGGAAACGATGTAAATATGTGTTTAATGCAAATATGTAAAGTGTAAAATGGTTCATATAAATTGCAAAGTTGGGTTAATTTTGTATTGACAAACTTATCTTGTTACCAAACAGACTTTTAGTTGTAATGGATGCAAACACGAATTCCAATAAAGCATATGCTTTCTTTTTTATCAAAATCCCACTTGAATGCAAATTTACTTCTTTTTTATTGATGTACTTTTACATCTTATTGTCAATGTAAATATGCATTGGTTTGTCATTTGTCAATGCAAAATGTAATGTTGCCAAACACAGACAAAAGTGAAACAGAGTGCAAATTTACCCGAAGCAGGGATTTACACTCCATTTGCATCGTTTCCAAACGCAGCCTAAGGCTCAGTTTGGAAGGAGTACAATAGGGCTCTGTTTGTTTGTGATACAAATGCTGAACCGGGGTATTTATGTACATTTATGTACCCCGATTCAAGTTTGTGAGCATTTATTTAATACGTAAAAAAATAATGATTATCAGAGCAAAAGTGTATTTTCTGACACTTTTGTTTTCTGAGAAGAGAGCATTATTACTGTACCTATTTTTTGGATACAATTTTGTGTTTAACTTTTTAACCAAAGTTAAGGCATTGGAGCATAAGATAGTTGGAGCATTTAATGTTGGGCCCACATTTTGCACCGATTTCAATCAAACAAGATAAATGCAAAAACGATTTAAAATATGAACCATGTTTGCATTCATAAACCAAAAAATGGGTAAATATGTAATGTACACATTTGCGTTTGCATTGCAACCAAACACAGCCTAGAGTGCAAAACCTTGAATTTTGTATTATTTTGTATGCATGTATACTGCACGTATTTGTATTTGTACTCTTTCCAAACTAAGCCTAAGGCTATCTTTGGAAGGAGTACAAATACAAATTTGTAGAGTATAAAACCTTGTATTTTGTATTATTTTGTATGCGTTTGTATTGTACATATTTATATCTGTACTCCTTCCAAACTGAGCCTAAGGCTGAATTTGTAAAACCTTGTATTTTGTATATATTTATGCTGTATGTAAATATCTACAGCGTAAAAACATACAAAATAATATAAAATATAAGGTTTTGAACTCTACAAATACAAGAAGAGTGCAAATGCAAATATAAGGTTTTGACATATTTGTATTGGCACTCTTCCCAAACTGAGACAGAGAAAAGCAAATCTCGCATCTGAATCAAATTTTACAATTTTTTTTAAATATACAAAATCATAGGGAGAGGCAGGTCACCCTATCCCTGCTATAACATATAATATAATATAATATAGATACTTGTGGGGCCTTGTGCGATTCATGAGAATACATGATCGAGGGTGGTTTAATTTAAGCCACCATTCATTCATTTTGGGGAGAGAATACATGATCGAGAAAATCCTAATTTAATTTAAGCAAACAAATAAACAACAATTGAGAAAATCCTAAATAAATATATTAGTAACTTATTATTAACTAAAATAAACATATGAATACCCTACTTAAGTTGTTTAAATAGGTCAAAGTAGGGGGGAGGTTAGTCAAACCACGAGGGTGGTTTATGTAATTTACCCATTAATATAACTCAACTTAGTAAATGAGAACTTGACGTGCCATCCAATTCACTGCTTGGTTCACCACCCTGAAAGAATGAATGTAAGAAGTACCATGAACTAGATTGCATGCCCACAAGCTTCGAACACTCTTTGATGATGGTCTTTAGTCTCTACGGGACTTCGGCCAGTTTCTTCAAGCAAGAGATCAGATCACGACAATAGAGTCTCCTTTAATGTAGAAAGGATAATTCCTAAAATTTTGGGCTACATTATGAGCTTTCCACGTGGCTCAACCTTCAGACACATTAATAGTGGTGGTGCCAATATAGTGGGCTTTGACTTCCATTATTTCCCCACTAGCCGAGTCAAGTCGAATAGTACCAGGTTTGAACTCGATTTTGAAAAAAAAATATTTTATAAAAATAAAAGTTATAGATAATTTTTTTTTTTTAATTTTAAAAATTAAGAAATATAATAATTAATAATTATAACATTTTTATATATTATTTTCTATAATTTTATTATATATATATATATATATATATATATATTATATATTTGAGCCGGCTCGCGAGCCTCATGAGCCAAACTCTAATAGGCTCGTTTAATAATTGAGCCATTGAATCGGGCTCAAGCTCGATTGAAACTGAGCCAAGCCGATTTCGAGCAACTCATGAAAAACTCAGCTGGTTGCCACCCCTAATTCCCCACTATGGTTTCTAGCGATACATGTTATAAAACATCCCCCATCACTATTTCTAGAAGCATCAAAGTTAATTTTAATTGAACCATACTTAGGGGATTTCCAGAGGACAAATCTCCAATTTTTAATGACAGTTTTGAGTCATTTTTAGCAAGATTTAGATTAGCTTCCTTAAACGAGCTAGTAGCTCTTTCGATTAGATCCAAAGGGGCTTGAATTTTATTCTCAAAGACTTTACTATTTCTATTTTTCCATAGAGACCAGAGAAGGAAACTATATTTTTCATAGATCTAACCCCCCGAGTTTACAAAATTATCTAAAATTTTCCACCAAGTTTGAAAAGAAATACTTCCATCGTCTTGGCTCACCAAACTTGGATTAATGAGATCCCGAATCTGCTTAGGAAAGGGGCATCTAATAAAAATGTGCTCAATGTCTTCAGTGTCTCCACACAAACCACAAGAACCATCCATAGATAGGCCTTAGGCCTCTAGAAATGAGAAAGACTTTAGTGGGTAGGCGATTGTTCAAAGCTAAGTATAGAAAGGTTTTGATCTTTGGGGGGATTTTGAGACCCCAAATCTTACTGAGGAACGTGATTGTGCCACCCTCACCCCTCACCCCTTGCCATGACACTAGCCTCATTATAGGCAAGCCTAATGGAAAATTTTCCCTTAGGGTCATATCTCCAAACCATCCGATCTCCACTTCCTTCAAACAGGATTAAAATGGATTTGATGTTATTCCAAATGTGGGTAGGGACAAGGTTGCAAATCTTGTCTTCCTTCAATACCCTTCCTATCATGGTTAATGTAGTCCCATACCCAATCATCACTATTCTCATTTGAGCTATTACTTAATTGATCCTTAATGGAACCACCATTGGTCCAATTATCTTTCCAGAAATTAATATCTCTTCCATTGCCAATGCTCCATCCAATACCTTTACAGCCCCATGAGATCCCACTCCTAGTAGTTACACTCCATAAATTATTAGTTTTAAGGCATTTCTGAATTACCACTCTGACCCATAGGTTTTTTTTGTCTTTCAAAATCTTCCAACCAAGTTTTGCAAGACATGCCTCATTGACCCAATAGAGGTTTTTTAACCCGAATCCACCCCATCATTTAAGTGGAATGGCTTGCTTTCTTTCATTCCCCTTTGACCATTTTCTTACTCTTATTAGTGTCACTAATGACATTGTTTGGTATTTTAAAGGATGAAGCATTGAGATAATAGTGGAATTAATTAGAAGAGTAACTTTACCGGCTAAGGAGAGAGCTTTCTTTTCCAACCCCTAGCCTATTGATAATTTTCTCTCTAAGCTCACTAAAACTTTCATTTGACACCCTTCCATTCAAAATTGGATCTCCCAGATAGGATTCTGTTTTCCTCTCGAAAGGGATTTTCATTATTTTGGATAAAATCTTCTCAAGTCTTGATGGGACATTCTTTGAGAAAATTAAGGCTGATTTGCTAAAATTAGGCCCTTGACCCGATGCTCTAACAAAATTTGATAAAATTTCTTTAACCTTCAAGCAAGCCAGAATAATAGTTTTTTTGTGAAAATTAGACAATCATCAGTAAATTGTAGAATAGGAATATAAGGTCCCCCTTTTGAAGCACTACAATTAATTGGGCTCCCAGGCAACTTAACTTCCTCAATAAAATTCCTAGAGAGAGGGATCACTCTGTCTAATGCCCCTTGATGGTTCAAACTTCCTTGTTGGAGAACAATTGATCAAAATTTTATAAGAAATAGATTTTATGCATGCCATCACCCAATTAATCCATTTTTTATGGAACCCAAATTTGTTCGAGGACTTTTTCTATGAAATCTCATTCAAGTCTATCATAGGCTTTTCCATGTCTATTTTGCATGTCATAACTCTAAAGCTTCCTTTTTTGTTTTTCATGGTATGCATCATCTCATGGGCAATTAGAGTATATATTATCATTCATATATATCTGTTAGGAACAAAAGCACTTTGAAATAGGAAAATAATATCATCTAGAAAATGCTTTATTTTATTAACCAAGATTTTGGAGATGATTTTATAAATAACATTACATAGACTTATAGGTCTGTAACTATTCACATTCTCTAGGTTCTTTGAGTTAGGAATCGAAGTTATGAATGTTTCATTGAAGATCCTATTCAATTTCCCCGAGTTAAAGAAAGTTCTAATTGCATTGCATACTATGTCCCCAATAATGCTAGCTCCATTATTTCTTAAAAAAGTAGGACATTTTGGCCTTGAGATCCCTCATTGAATTGAGAGACTCCTGGATTTCCTTGTTTGTTACCTCCTTATAAATCTCACTATTTTGATTGTCTGAGATGGATGAACTGATATATCTAATGAAATCATCCACCCCAGAAATATCCCCATATTTGAATCTTTTTTTCATAATATCTTACAAAAAAATTCTGGAATTGAATCCATTCACCATCCTCTTTCCTAACTTTAAAAGTTCTATTATTAATCCTTCTAATGGAGACCACTGTTGGAAAATTGTATTGTTCTTATCACTGAATTTGATCCAGTCAATCCTAGATTTTTGTGCCCAAAACAACTCTTTATGCTTAAAAATATCATCCAATTAATTTTGAAGGGGCCTTTCTAGGTTAATTTGGGCTTTATCATTTGGGTTCTCTAGGATCCTTCTTTGGATTTCACCGGTTTGGATCATGAGATTATTTTTCTTTAGAAATATATTACCAATGTTTTCTCTATTCCATCTTCTTATATTTTGAATAAAGAAATTTCTTTAAATTGGAAAGCTCTCAATCCATTTACATTCTGATTCCAAGATTAAGCCACTACATCTGCACAACTGGGACCCTCACACCAAATTGCTTCAAATCTAAAGGGTCTAGGACCCCAAGGAATTCACCAGTTGGTGTCTAAGAGAATTGGGGAATGATCAGAAGATAGGAAGGGAAGGTTCTCAAGGACTGCATCAACAAACTCCCTACTCCAAGTGTCATTTATGATGACCTAGTCTAATCTTTTCCCATGTTGATCTATTCTTCCACATGAATTGATTACCAACCATATTCAATTCTATTAGATTGCAGTCATTTTGGAGGTTATTAAAGTCCTTGGTGTGGGATGGAAGAACATGTTATCCTCCCTAGCTTCTAATTAATTGCATTTGAGCTAAAAGCATTAAAATATGTTGGATTTTAATCTCATTAGAGACTAAATCCAATGGGGTTTGATTGATAAATTATATGGAAAACACACACACACATGTCTTGAAAAATAGCTTTTTCTTTTATTAAAACCAGTTTTTAACTTGTTCCACATTGGAAAATTACAAGACTTAATTGTTTTGTGTTTTTAAATAGGAGCTTATTTACACTCTTTAGATATAAAGGGGAGAGTATGGAGGCTTGCTACCGCACAACGCGTGACACGCATGTGCGTGCGTGTGTGCGGCACAATGAGGTGCTTTAACTCACACTATGCACGGCTCGCGAAGGGCGGTTTTGACTTTTAGTGCGAGGCTGACCGTTGATGTTTTCAATGGTCACAATTCGATCAGGTGTGACCAAGAGGCACAATTCAAAGTTAACAGTCATTAACTATTAACTACCTTCTTAAAGCTATAATGTTTGAAATTGTGACTATTCAATGAGCCTTTTCTGAACAAGAACCTTTCTCTACTCCACAACTCTTTAGAAATTATTTAAGGAGCGTGAATCAAGCATTTACACACCCAAGTCTTCAACTTTGCTGGTTGCAGAATCTCGCCCAAGGCTCTGTTGTATCATGATAAAGGATTTGCCTATAACCAACAACAAACTCAATAGGATTGAGTGGGGGCAAATAACACTCTAAAGATAGTGTCTTCAAATGTGTCTTAGAGCTTCTCTTCCAAGTTTTCAGTGCCCCATTTTCCAACAAAATCACCTATTAGACACCACACTCCACTAGTGTTATCATCTATATTTTCAATCCAACCCCATACTATTTTTTGCTCATTTTTATTTGAAGGAGCATAAACAAATGAGCAGAAACAAAGATTTTCCATTAGAAAACTCGATTACAAGAGTGTGAATAATGTGATCATTTGACATGATAACATCAATATTAATCTTGTTTCTATCCCATAAGATCCATAAACCACCAAAAAAACTAATTGAGTCAACAATGAAAAACTCATTAAAAGAAGAAAATAAATTGACGATTTTTCTTGATCTGACAGGATTGACTCTAGTTTCAATAAAACAACAAATATTGGGCTTGTGAGATTGAATTAACTCACTATCCTAGAATCAGTGTTCTTTAGAAACTTGGGGTTTTTATTGTTCAATCCACCCCATAAATTTGAGTTCTGAGGTGGACTGCAGTCTACTTATCCTTAGAAACTTTATTAGTTAATTAATTACTACTAATTAGGAATGAAAATTGAGTGGATTTAAGGTGGGGGCGATACTCACCATTCCCATCTCTGATTTCTAAATCCCCATTCGCTTTTTGGTAAGTTATTTACCCAGGCAAATGCAATGGGTATGTACATTTACCCATGTTCTTTTATTTCTCAAGTAAATAAGGCAATAACCATTTTAGCCATAGAAATCCATTATTTAAAGGGACATTTTTGTCCCATTCAAGTGTTGGCAACTTCCCCCTATATGGGAAAATTATTTACCCACCTTGGGGATGGGTATGACTTTCTTGGGTAAGTGATACCTAGGAAAATAAACTTTCCCTAGTCTCCATATAAAGCTGAAAAAAGAACATGTGATTTTTGGTCAATGAAAACCAAAATCCCATTGACCAACTTTCCCCCCTCTCAAAATCCAAAAAAAGAACGCCCCCTTAATAGCTTGCCATCTTCATCCCCAACCCCAATCCAGGAGAAAATTGAACTTCCACCTACAATCTTTGATGGAGATGGCTTCTCCATCGAGGACTCAGATTCTCGAATTCCCTTTTTAATTAAAAGCTTATTTTTAGAAAAATAATTACTTAAAAGAAAGAAAAATCAGTTAGCTAATAAAAATTGGTTTAGCACTTAATTAGCGTAACTAAGAACCAACATGACATAGAAAATTGATATTTATCCAATATTTATAGTGGCATTGTTGTAATTATGAAGGACTATTTTCAAAAGTTAGAACTTTTTTCTCCAAGGGGCTACAAAATTAGGGATAAAGTAGACCATTTCCTAAACACATAAACCCGGTGTAAGTGAGATTTGATTCTAAGTCTCCACTACAACCAACAATAAACCTTACCAACCAGCTAGTTGGCCACCTTCTACCACTAAAAGAGGAGAAGACTACTTGGGTTCCTAAGAAAACTTTGTTTCAGCCCAACACATTAAAGTTCAATGCTACATATTCAGAAAATGTTGGTAAGAGGAAATTCATTAAAACATGACACTATCTTCTTTTCTTTATTTTAATATTTAACAATTTTCTATTCTTTTCTATCCCTTTATTATATTTAGCACTTTTCTAAGTTAATCTATTCAGAAATTAATTAATAATTTCCTATTTTAATTAATGAATTAAGTTAGCTAAATAAAAGTAATTAATTAAAAAACCATGCACAGGTTACGTAGGAATGGCAATGGGGTGGGGCACGACTAGGTTTTACATATTCCCATCTCCGACCTTGAACACATATACCCCGCCCTGTACCCACCCTGTATCCCACTAGAGCTGGAAATCCCCGAATTTGCCCCACCTGCCCCGACTATTGCTGGTCAAAATGGTTTCATTCACACTTTAGGTTGGACTTGAACTTGAACTTGCCTCTATCCAATTTGATTTTTTGATAAATTCTTATAAAATTCAAATATCTGTGCTTTAATTTTTAAAGGGAATGCCAATCAGCCAATGCTTTGATTTATCACATATCAAGTATGATAATTATCTTTTGATATATTTATTGTCAAAAAATATTATATATGTATGTGTATGTATATGTATATATGTACGTCAGAACGGGCTTGGGTGGAGATTAGGGTAGGTGGATAAATACCTTAATTTGTTTACCCCTGATCAAAATAGTTTTGGGTTTCCCTGAAACCCACCCTCGACTCTAGTCAATGGTCAAAAAACTTGTCCTCACCGGCGTAGGGCCCAATGGTCAGATTACCATCCCTAAGGTTAGGAACACAAAAGTTAACTAATAAATAACTGATTAAGCTTAACTAATTAAATTAAGTTAATGAAGTTAATAGTAAAAGAAGATTACTTATAAAGTGAATCTGCATGTATATGGGTTGACCGTAGTTTTTTTCTTTTTTCTTTTTTTTTTAGCTTCATGGGGCTACACAATAGGGGGTAGCCCATCCCGTTTCCCTTAACCCCACAACCCTTGGTGGTAGCGGGATTTGATCCTAGGTTTCTACTCCGACGAGTCAGAGAACCTACCAACTGAGCCGTTGTAGTTATTGAAATGGGTAAAAGTTAAACCAAAATGGGGTAATGCATGGATAGTGATAAGTTGGATTGACGTCATGTTAGTTATTAGGCGGGTCAACATGGACCCGAAATATTCTTCTTTTTTCCATATCTATACTATCTATAAAAGTACGAATAGGTGTCATTGGCTTCTTAGTTTTAATTGGACAACAAATGTTCCCTCTCTAAAGTTTGAATTTGAAAACAAGTAAAGGAATATTTGTTATTTTATATCTTCATTTAGTACTACTTATTTGATAAAAAGACACAAAAGTATTTCTTTTGTTCAATAATTGGAAAACAAGCTATAGCAAAAGTGTCATTTAAAATTTTTCATTTAATGATTTTTATACCATTATTAAAAGTGTAGAACTTTTGTTTGACTAAATTATCCAAAATTTTGAATTTGATCCTTGTCTAATTTTAAGGAGGGAAACGTAATTTGGAAAACCACTTTTCTCATCGTTCAAATTCCTTTCATTAAGTCTCATATTTAAAGCATTAACCCCCATTAACATTCATTGAATCATTTTCTTGACTAGAATACAGCCTATTTTTGAATTTAGTCCCTCTCAAATTATGAGGGCACAACATTTAATTTGAACTACTACATTTCTCCTCCTTTACTTCCCTCTCATTAAGTCTTGTCTTAGGGCTCTAACTCCCATTCTTTTATTGAATCCTATATTTAGAATATTATTTTCATAAAATAAAAAACAAATAAATTCTATCAATTAGATCTAAATCCAATACTTTTAATGATATAAATACATGTTTTTTAAAATTTACCAAAGGAAAAATCTATGATGAGGAAAAGACATGGTACTGAAAGAGTTTTGACCAATCAAAGCCCATCCATGAATTTTGATAAGTAAGACCTTATTGGCTATCACGTTTATGATTCCAATTGATTGGTCATACATTTTTCAGATATCATATCTTTTCCATATCATAGTCGAACCCTTTACCAAAAAATGAAACCATTTTTCCATCATGGTGGCGAGTAAGCAATTCAACCATCTATGTCAAGTGGAAAAATCCATGATGTCATAATTAAATAAAAACTTTTAAATATAAATACATAACAAATATAGAAAATTAGGCACATCTCTAATGTTATATATATATATATACCAATCCAAAAAAAAAAATACTTTTTATGGTGGTGGGTCAACAATTCAACCTTGTGAGCAAATGTGTCAACCCTTGATATCATAATTAAATAAAAATGGAAAAATATAAAAACACAAAAAGATTATGTAATAATATGAAATTTTGTAAATAACATTTAGGAACCCATCTAATATTTTATATTAATCATTCTGAAGAAAAATGTGATAAATAATATAATTGCTTTATTGATATTGGAAGTAAAATATAAAATTTAAAACCAACCCAAAATGAAATTGTTTTCCTGGTGGCGGGTCAACAATTCAACCTTTCATGTCATATGTGTCAACCATCGATTTCATAATTATATAAAATAATAAAAATTAAAAATGATAAAAATACAAAAAATATAAAAACCATAGAAATAACATTTGGACACATCTCTAATATTTTATATTAACCATATTAAAAATTAGACACGATAAACAAAAATTGTTTTTAACTCTTTATTGATGATATAAACAAAACACAAAATTCAAAATTAACCTAAAAGTGAAATTGTTTTCTTGTTTGTTGTTGGTAAACCAATTCAACATTTTAGGTCAAATGTGTCAGCTCATGAAATTATAATTAAATAATAAAAGTTTAAAAAGATAAAAATGCAAAAATATATAAATTATGTAGAGAACATTTGGGCAATCTCTATATTAATGAACCATAATAAGTGTGACAAATAAGAATAATTATTATTGACATAGAAATATAAAAAATTATAGAAAATGTTGGGAATATATTATATAATATTATCATCATCACAAAATTTGTCACTTGCAGAAGGTACACACATACTAGTATTTAAAAGGGGGCTTAATTAATAAGTTAACTAACTATATTGGGGTTGCATTGCACTAACCTTTTAAGACTTTTATCATCACCAACAGCCTTCATGCTGCCTATCCCACCAAACCCGTTTTCCCTTTTTATTCTACTTAATATTTGGGCTGCTATCAAGATTGATCTCTATTGACTCCTTCATTGTAGGAATGCCAAGATAGTATACTGATTCATAACTTGATATTGTCATTCCAACTTGTCTTCTCCCTACCACCAGTGGCCGTGGCAATTGGGCGGATTGGGTTGGGTTTGGATTGGGTTGAGCTTCAACCCAACCCATCTAATCCGCCAACCCATTAATGACCCAGTTATATAAAATTAAATGGGTTGGGTTCAACCCAAACCCGCTTTAATCCAATCCAACCCGCCCAAACTCATTAATCTTATATTTATGGACTTAAAAGACAAACTAACTTTCTCTTAACAAATAAATTGGTCATAGTTTGATGGTAATAATATTTACTATGTATACAAGTGGTGAAGGTTCAAATCACATTACATGCATGTTATTTTTACACAAGCGACAAAGTCATTTGACTATATTTGGATTTTGGGTTTGACCGAATCACTTAGATTCAAACCGGTCAGACCAACTTGAACTATCTAATTGGATTATCTTCAAGATAATCACATAAAGGGTGGTTGAACCGTTTAGATCTGGATCAGTTTGGTTGGATCAGACCGGACCAGTTCAAACAATGGCCGATTGACTTGGATTGGCCATATCAGGTTTGTGCATGGGTTCGGGACTGAACCGACTGACCCGAAGCAAGTCAATGTAAGTAAATCGGGTTGTTCCAGATTCGGGTTGAGCTATGTGGATATTGGTCGGGCTAGACGGTACAGACCGGGCAAAGCATGCAGACATCGAACCATCCCGCCCGGGGTCTATTTCAGATTCTTGTCGACCCGAATCGGCTTGTATCGGATCAGGCCGGGCTGTGTGAATACTGGTTGGACCGGATGACCCAAACCGGGCAAAAACTAAATTATTTAATTTAAATAAAGAAAATTAAAAAAAAAATGCTAAGGAATTTATACTTATGTCTTATGTCCATAATGGTTAACCCAATGATTATCCACAATCCAACCCAACCCAACCATTTAAATGGATGGGTTGATCATACAACCCACCAAGTAAATGGGCGGGTTAGATACTGGGTGGGTTGGGTGAAAAATTCCCACCCCTAACCACCAGATGCTACCAGAATCCGGTGACTCAATAGTGGCACCATGTCACACAGGGAGATGCTTGTTCATTTCTGAACTGCTTGATTCTTCTCCATGGGATTCTTGGTGTTCCCACCGCTTCTATGACTAGAGCCCATGTCTAACATTTGTATTTCCAATGGGCTGAAACATGATTTCTAAAGTAAAGCGAGGCTTGATCAAGTCCAAAAGTTGCTATCTCTGGAGCACCCTTCCAAATCGTGTCCAAGGTGACCACAAAGAAAACACAACATCCCAATCTTCTCATATTTCACTGAAATTACTATCTCTGCTTTATCAAGCAGTGTGACTGTGAGATCCAAGAATGACAAAGAGGTTTAGATGTGTCTATTCTTACTTGAATGTGAGTAAAATTGAACCATCGCTTTGCACCCAGTACCTTCAGGGATTGTAGGTTCATCAATCATCTTGGCCAAATGAACTACCATGATAGTTAAGTATCCCATTAATTGGGAGTTTGTATAAATGTATCTACCATCCAGACATTTGTTAATTGGAGAGGATAGGCACCTGGGGTAGTCATTGAATCACAGGACAACAAAGATTCAAATGACAATATTCAAACACAATATTTTTTACATGCATATTGTCTTGATGCCATTAATCCCCTTTGAAAGGGAATACAAATTAATACTTTAAATATTGGATTTAATGAGAGAGAATTGAAGGCAGTAAATATCTTAAAATTACATATTTTCAACTTATTTAATATTAATAATCAATTACCCTATTTGCCCTCATTTTTTTATCAATAAATCTAAATATAGAGGGGTAAATTTTGTCCTAAAAAAATTTCAGAAATATTCTTGGCATTCCATTTTCATCATTAATAAAAGTACTTACACTTCATACTTAGTTTTGTTTAGTACAATGAATATACAATATTAGATATATACCCAACTCATTTTTTTTGTATTATATATTTTATATATTTAAATTTTTATTATTTAATTATGACATTATTTATTAACCGATTTGACCACAAATGGCTGAATTTCTTACCCAACACCAGGAGGAAAGAAAATGATTTTGTTTTCAAAATATTTATTTTTATACTATTAAAATTAATGTTTTAATTTAATTAATAAAATTTAATGATGAGAAAAATATATTTTAGACATGAGATTTAATGAGAGAGAATAGGAAATTTGTTTTATTTCAATATTTCCAATTGGTCTTAAATTTTACATTCAATTTCCATCATTAATGAAAACAATTATTATTTATATCATACTTATTATTGTTTAATATGTCAAATATATGATGTTAAAAATGTTCCCAAAATTTTTAAATTTCTATATTTTTTGCATTTTATTTATTTTTGAATTTTATTATTTAATTCATTAATTATGGCAACATAGATTGACCCATTTGACCCAAAATGGTTTAATTTCTTACCACCACCTAGATGAAAACACTATTTTCTCGAGGTATATTTTAAAAGTATAAATTTTTATGTTATTAGAATTATTAATTTATTTTGTATGGATTTAATTAATAGAATTTAATGATAAGAATAAACAAAAATGTTCAATGAAGACGAATACAATTTAATACCTTAAATGTTAGATTTAATAAGAGGGAATTGTATGCATTGAATATCTTAAAATTATATCTTTTCAACTCATTTAATAAATCTAAATATAGAGGGATAAATTTTATCCTCAAAAATTTCAAAAACATTCTTAAAACAAATCAATTCGTGCTTTTTAAAGTAGTATAGATAAATATAGATATATTTAAATTTGCATGGCAAATAATTTGAGAGAGGAATTTTATGTTAACCACATGAACACAACAATAACGCATGGCTCTCTCTAACGTCAACCCATTAAGTTTTCCCATCAACATGAGATGGGCAGATTTATTGGGGTCTCAAATTGCTATGTTATGGGGACCTCAGGGCTCTGTTTGTCTTAATCCAAGCACAAGATAAGGCCAGATATATGTAACAGATCTGAGATATGATGATAGTTGGAAATATTTAAAGGGTGGGACGATGTTTTTTTTTTTTTTTCTTTTCTTTTTATCTGAGAGTGTGTGGATCTGAGGTACTCACGTTATCCCTAAATGAGTGAAGGCGAGTGATGTAAAAAGACTTAGATTGCTTTGTTTGACTTCTTTTGCTCCCAAATATGTTTCCTTTGATGTTTCAAAAATTCCCCTCCCCTCATCACTCAATAGCTGTCAATGGGTCGGTTCATGGTTTTCAAAACCAGACCGGATCGGACGGTCTGACCAGAAAAATCGGTAACTGTTCAGCCCCTGGGTCCGGTTATACTATAAATCAGTAAAGCCTTAAAATTCATTGAAAAATTCAGAAAACCATTGACCCGGGTGGT
Source organism: Nelumbo nucifera (assembly GCF_000365185.1). The sequence continues at coordinate 3,799,463 of NW_010729105.1, read as the reverse complement.
CGAACTGCTAAACCGTTCAACCCAGGCAGCAGTTCGCGGGCTACAAATTTTATTTTCGCTGATATAAATAAAATAATAAAAACAAAAATAAAATGATCCCATATCCCTGATCTCACCTCTTACGAATGTTTAGGGTTAGAACGACCCCCATTTTCGTTCTAATCCTTCCCTCATCTCAGTCCTCAAACCCAACCGGTCACCTGCGGCGGCCATCACCTACAGCATCCAACGGTGATACACAACAAATGACGGTGACCGACGACGGCAGTGAGCTTCATCTACGGCGGCCAACGTGGATTTTGCAACAGGTCCAGTGGTAACCTAAAGTGTTAACGACTTGCAGCGGCGACTGACGATTTTGCAGCAGTCGGCTACGGGATACCCAGGCTCCGGAGGCGGCAGCAGTTGGTGGCTGAGTAGGCAGTGGATTTTGGACGGTTATATTGCCATTGACACGTTGATCCAGTGGAGATTGGTGAGTCGACATTCCTATAGACATGTGCATCTTTAGATACACGCTGTGCTGGTGAGTGTTGACTACTATCCGTCGGCACTCCAGATGCCAAACATATGATAGAGTTACGGGATATGGGATACCTCGGCTCCGGAGGCGGAAGCAATTGGTGGCTGAGCAGGCGGTGGATGTTGGATGATTATGTTGCCATCGACACGTTAATCTGGTGGAGATTGGTGAGTCGACATTCCTGCAGACACTTGCATCTTCATCTTCAAATACACACTGTGCTGGTGAGTGTTGATTGCTATCCATCGTTACTCCAGAGTCCAGATGCTAGGCATATGGTAGAGTTACGGGATACGGGTCCAGTAGTAACCTCTGTGTATTTTTCTATTTTTTTTTTACAAAGTTCTGTGTTTTTATGTAGTTTTTTGGATTTTGTTTTTGTATTTTTTGCACATATATGAGTTTTATTAAATACATCCTAATTTATCTTTATTTTTTAATATTTTTTTGGTGTTTTTTCTGTACTTTTTAGAATGTTTTTATACTTTTTTGTATTTTCTATTTGCTATGTATTTTATTATTTTTGTATTTAGATAGTTTTGTTTTTCTATTTTTTCTGTTTTTTTGTGTTTTTTTCTGTATTTTTTTAGAATTTTATCTGTATTTTATTTTTATATTTTTTTTGGTAAGAGTATTATTTTTATATTTTCTATGTGTTTTGTACTGTATTATTTTTGTATTTAGATAGTTTTATTTTTTGTAATTTTCTTTATTTTTTCTGTTTTATTTAATTTTATGCTATTTTTATTATTTATCAATATACTTTTATTTTTAATTTATTTATGACATCACAGGTCGAACCATTCGACCCGGACGGTTGAACCGCTTAACCGGAAACTGGTCCCCTGACCGGTTTTGTTTCCAGTTCGTTTTTAAAAACCTTGGGTTGGTTCCATGGTTCAAAGTATCAGCAAAGGCGTATCAGTATTTAGATACACACAAAAAACAAATTTTTTTAGTTTTTTTTTTCAAAATTTAGTTTTTGAGAGTTAAAAAAGGGTATCTTTTATTTACATGTGTTTCGGGACCCAAAAGATACGATACAATATGCTCAATACAGGCCGTATAATATCGATTTTTTGAACCTTGGTCGGTTCTACTTGACCAAACCAAACCAATTGAATCGATTATGTCACTTCTGGTTCTATGATTTTTTGTCTCAATTAATAATTGAGTGGGGACTGGTTCTTGCAAGTCCGAATTGATCGATTATATACTTATTAATAATATATAAAGATCTTCCTGATTTTTCTTATATTTTATGTTAATTTAAAGGATAAAATTTAATAGATAATATATATGATAACTTTGTTTAAAAATACTTAATTTATCAACATACAAACAGTTTACTATATATATATATTATAAAAAGTGACGTTTTAGTTCTTATTACCATAGGTAATTATAGATGTGAAGTATAATTGAGTCAGACTTGATTATCGGAATGCACCTTGTCCCATTCAACCCATTGACAGTAAGGGTGTCAATGGACCGATTTTGGATTGGACCCCGTTCAGTCCAAAATCAATTTGGATGGATTGGACGGACCCACAAGACATATTTGATTGGACCTGATCCATCCGTAATAAATTTGTATTAGATTGGGTTGGATTAAGCTAATATCTAGTTCATTGATATAAGATAAGAATATAGGTGTCAATGGACCAGATTTGGGTTGAAACCAATCTAAATCAAAACGAATTTGAACAGATTGGATGGTCCAGACATTGAATCAGACCGGTTCAAAATCTTCATTGGATTGGATTGGACCTGGTCCATTTATAATGGACTCACATTGGACTGGGTCGGATTGGACCAAATCCAGTCCAATTGACACCCCTAATTGACAACACCACAATGCCTGTTACTACTTAAAACCCTGCCACAAAAGCATCGCCTAGGCATCTTGAGTTTAAAGTTGTGTTTGGTTGCAGTGCAATTTATTTGCACTAGTACAAATGCCTGAGAATGTAAATTCTTGTTTAATTTTGTTTTGAATTTTACTTTATTCTGCTTCATGTATTAATTTACTTCATTTGTAGTGCAATGAAACAAAAAATAGGTCAGAATTTACACTCAAATCATTTGCATTGTCATGATTTTCCATCAGTGCAAATTTATTTGCATTGCAACCAAACACAGCCTAAATGTTAATTTGTTTTCTTTGGTTGACATTGTTATGAATTAAAACAGTGATAAAACATTTCTACTAGAAACATAAACCAAGGGTATTGGGGGAATGCGTGTTGAATTATGTTTCCTCCATAAGCTGCTCATTTGAAAATGCAATCCAATGACCTCGCTCCGGCATCCTATGTGGTGGTGTAGACATATATTATGGTGCATCGCATACTAGCAAAGATGGATATCAAATACCCATAAATTATTCTTCTGGTTCCTTTTCTTGGTTCCATGCTTGTTGAACCATTATATCTACATTTAGATGTTAATCTATGTGCGATAATGAGCCAATCGCAGAAAAAAAAAACTATTTATTTTTAAATTTGATCCTTAGATGAGAATTGTAGTACGATGGTGCCACCAAACAGGCTTCACATCAAAACGCCTGTATTAACATTATGATATGAAATACTATAAACATTTGAGTTTAAAATGGCAATGATACCAAACACAACCCAAATATCATAGTGAAAGGACACCTTAAACATAGTCAAATATCGGGTTGGGTCAGTTTACTGGCATTTTTCCAACTGACTCAACCTGGTCAGTTTACCTAGAAATGAAATCGAAACCGACCCAGTACTAAGTAAAACTGGCCTGGTCGGTTTGAATCGGTTTGGATCAGTTTTGTGAATGATTCTCTCGGTGTGAATGGTAAGGGATTCAAGTCTAAGAAAACAAAGGCTGCATGCCTAGAAATTAAAAATGATTTGATGGATTAAAACTGATATTTTATATATAAGAAATTTTATATATAATATGTATATTTCTGAAATAAAGATAATATATATATATATATATATATATATATATATATATTTCAATTTTAATATATATATCTAAGTCGGTTTGAGTCGATTCAATTTTGGTTTTCACACATGAAAACTGAAACTGAACCATCGGTTTATATTTTTTTGTAACCCGAAACCGACCAATGATAAAGAAAACCGACCAACTTGAATTGGATCGAACCAGATTGGTCAATTTAGTCAGTTTGGGTCTTATTATGAACAGCCCTAGACTAGATATCTTTACCATCTGCCAGCTAATAAGAAAGCAACCATTGGCCGGGGGAATATAATCAATTACAAATAATTGAACCACTTGGTCCTGATTCCACTTAATTGGATCAATGCAACCAATGAACATAGTTCCATCCAAGTCAACTCAATTATATTTTAGGGACATCCCTTAATCATTGCTCTCCCCCAAACAAGACTTACCGCATCACCATTGTCTGTACACTGAAAATATGTCTATCCTGTCTTTTCTTTAACTTGAAAAGACTCGGATTATTCAAATAAATATTTTTTGTCCTATTTTCGGCCATATATCAAGGTCTTGAAAATGACCCCAACTTCTCCATTATTAGGGACCTTACTCTCGCGATTTTCATGACTTCAGTTGCAGCTGCATATGCATATTATTGAATATTTACACGAATTCGAGTTTAATTCACCAAAAGATATTAAGATTCTTATAGAGAATAAAAATCCATTCAGCGACCTCATCTAACAACTTAAGCTTTTAGGTTGAACAGTTTATTTACATAGTATTAGATCTTGAATAATTCGTTAAAGTGATATTAAAGCTTATTTGATCAAATGGTCTGGTGTTAAATCCCTGTCACCCTACCATTTAGTTAGTTAAATTTCAGCACAAGGTATGAATGAGTATGTACACGATAGTCCTTTGTGTGAAGGGGCTTGTTGGAGAACAAAGTGCCTATTTGAAAGGGCTTTCAGCAAAAATTTCAGTGTTAAGAGGTGGACCCCACAGAAGAAGCCTGGATCACCTGCCAACGAAACACCTTCCAAACCTTTACCAAACATCTTATACATGGCGGGTCCCAATCTCATGGTCAGATGTGTGGTGTGAGATCATATTAATATAGGGTTGGAATGTGTTTTGTTGGCAGATCTTAACCTAAAGCTATGTTTGATAAAATTCCAAAAAGCTGACATTGACTTTTGAGCATCTTATCTGAAAGTCATGTCAGAAAATTAACGTGTAAGACAAAAACACCCTCCAATCTTTTCCAAAATTACATTATCTTGCAGTTTTAACACAAAAAATGGCATTTAAGAAACAACACTGCCAAGGTATCTATTCCTTCACTTTCTTCTTCTTTAGATCTGTTTTTTCCCTTCTTTATATTAGGTTTTTTTCTCAACTCATTACTGTGAAAATGAGATCTTTAATCAACAAACAAACAAGGTAATTTTGATAGAATGCCATGTCTGTTCTTCTCTCTCTATCTCTCTCTCTCTCTTTCCTTTCTTAGTGTTTTCACTCATGAAGCCATGAAGCTTTATAGATCACTCCACTAGAACCATTGACATGCTGGCCCAGATTCATTCTTCATAATGGATTGAAAAATATGATTGGTTTAGGCTTTTAAGCTCCTGGAAGTTGCTCTCTATCAGGATCACCCCGCTGGGACCATTGACATGGATTATCATTACCACTGCAAGTGAAAGGATGATATGAGAGAATTTATTGTTAGCACTTCTTAGGCGATGTTTGAGAGTGTTTAAGTTAAAAATAAGTGCTTATTCGAATAAACACTTATTTGCATTTGACACCTAACTTTTTCAAGTGCACTTATTTTATATTGGGCGTTTGGTAGTCTTTTTCTCTAATAAGACTTAAATAAGCATTTGTGATTATTTTGTCCTTCATTTTCTTTCAAATTTTCAAAATATACCCTTTGAAAGCACTTTTAATAAATTATTTTTATAAAAACACTTATGAAAGTACTTTTATAAAAACACTTTTATGAAATCACTTTTATGAAAACACTTTTATAAAAATCATTTTTACAAAATCACTTTTATAAAAGTAATTTTATGAAAGTACTTTACGAAAGTATTTTTACGAAAGCACTTTTATGAAAACACTTTTATGAAAACACTTACAAAATTTTAAGGTACTTTCTTAAAAGTGTTTTCGTAAAAATACTTTTACAAAAGTGGTTTTGTAAAAATGCTTTCATAAAAGTACTTTTATAAAAGTGCTTTCATAAAAATGCTTGCATAAAAGTACTTTTATAAAATTCAACTAGGGATAATTTTGGAAGAAAAAATTGAATAAGTGCTTATACAATAAACACTTCAAACAAGCTGGAAATTTGGGCTTAAAAAATACCCGTATTTTTAAAATAAGCACTTATTTCAGACTTATTTCCCAAATACCAATAAGTGCTTAATGACACAAATAAGCACTTATTTTTAAGCACTCCCAAGCATGGCCTAAGTAAAATCTTGGAAAATATGCAAATTGTAGGATCCTCAACTCGTTTATTGGAGTTGCTAGAAAGAGCTAGAAAAAGAAAAAGCTTGGGAGAAACTCACACGAATGATGTAAGATGTTTTTCTCTAAGCTTAGGTCTTAAAAAATGGATGATAAGATCAACTGCTCATAGAATTCAACCCTTTGGATTCTCTTTGTAATCTTGTTCCATGACTTCATTTGATATGCATGGTTCCATTCTTTTCTCATACAAGGGCAAGCACATAATTTTTACAATTTGCATTAGGCCTGTCAATGATACCTAAAAATCTAAGACCTGATTCGACATTCGATCCAATTATCTGGGATTTGGATGATGTAATTATATAACCAGATCAGACTCGGATGATGCAATCTTCATTCGATTAATAATCAGATTGGATTCAGATCCCATCTGATTTGATTAAAACCCAAATCTGATTATATTATAATATTTGTTACTTTAATATATAAATTTTATATAATTACATTTAAAATTATAAAAAAAACATTCGTATATTATATTATATATAATAAATTTAGTATGTTATCTTTATATTCATTTATTATATGTAAACGTTGAAAAATAAATTTTTAAAATTTTTATGGTATTTTAGAAAATTTAAAGCAGAATTGGATTAAATCCAAATCTGATCTGAGCCTATTAGGATTTGAATTTGAATCTGAGTCTTTAAATCCGATCAGATTCGGATGTAGGTTCTCAATAATCGGATCGGATGCGGATTTTGCTGCATCTAATTCGAGTCCGATCCGATTACAACCCTAATTTGCATGCATCCTGGCAACCTTTGGTGTTTGGAAGTGTGCGGAGAAATGGTGAAACTGTGAAAGTAGTGGGTTAGGGTATTTTGGCCAATTAATTTCTCTAATCAGCTTCTAAACATAGTTTTACCATGCATGACTTAGAAAGCTTTTAAGTTTTAGCAACTTATACAAATTGCTCAACCAAAGTAGCAGTTCAATCAAAATAACCTATTCAAAGACCTTACCTAACAGCTTAAGCTTTTAGGTTGAATGGTTCCTTGATAAATTCCTTTATATTTTTGGGAAATTTTTATAATTCACATAATGACATCATCACCTAAGATGCCAAATTAAAATCAAAATCAACGGTTCCAAGTGGATCAATTGGTAAAGCCTCTGGTTGGTTGTAGTACAGACTTGGGGTGGAATTCCACCTTCATCAAGGTTGGGAGGGGGGTTATGGGTTCAGGGATAAACTACCTCCCATATTTGTAGCGCCATGTTTGTATGAACTAAAATCTCTAATACCCTTCATAAAGGTATTGCCATCTCTTGAATATTGTAAGGATATTTGTAAGGTCATGTTCATCCTTTATATCTTATAACATTATTTTATCAACTTCAACTCTTCTCTAAACTTTATTAAGCTATGAGTTTAAGTTCACTTGCCTTTTAGCTTTTGCATAGAGTAAAATTCTTTGAAACCTACATTATTTGTTGCTATTGAAGTTGAAATCAGTGTTTTAAAAACTGACTTGGAAGCCAAACCATTTTTGTCTCTGTGTTGTGAGTCATTGCTTCAATCGTCTGGGTCAAGTGGGTTAGACCATACCATGTTAGCATCTATATATTTTAAATATATGTGTGCGTGTGTGTATGTGTGTGTGTGTGTGTGTGCGTGTGCGTGTGTGTTTGTGTATGTGCATTGTTGCTGCCAAGGATAGACCGGGGGCAATAGGATTGCATCTAGCCGATGCCACATGGCACCATCTTAGGCCCTGCCACATGCACCTACATCATTTACCCCACACTCTCAAGGCCGTGCGGGAGGGTCGAATGGAGACCTCGGCTTTGGCCAAAGAGAGTGCAACATCATTACAGGGAGGTGCTGGATGGCGTGTCTGGCGAGGACCTCAGCTTCGGAAGGGAGCATAATCTCAGAAGCGCGGAGGCATCGGCCTTCGACTGCTAAGGGCTTCCCTTAATCATCCTACGACAACTGCTTTGGAGTTGTCTATGCCTCTTGGGAGTGTGATGGAGGGCCAAGGGCTCAGTACAGTGTTTTATGTGGATACAAGGTGATTGTGCCCCCTAGCCATGTGCTTTTCAGGCGTCATGGTGGACCCGTGTAAAAGATAGGCGTCAGTTGATCATTGTCATAAATAGGAAAAGTGTCAGATCAATTTGCCATAGCCATGTACGAGATGGGTGTAGGCGTCAGCTGTTGATGACCGTACGTGGGACAAGTCTCGGTGTCAATTGGTGGTGACCATGCGTGAGACGGGCGCCATGTCGTGATCATATGCGCGATGGGTCTCGGCGTTGACTGGTCGTGATTGTATGTGAGATGGGCGTTGGGTGTGACCGTACGTGAGACGGGCGTCGGGTCGGCCGAGTTGAGTTGCTTCTAGTCCAGAGCCAGTGGGTGAACCGAGTGAATTGGTTAACATCATTTCACATTCCCAAGGTCGACGCCACTTGTCGAGTGTCAGTTCAGATTGTTAGGTGGTTGAGGCAGTCGTCATCATTTGCCTTCTTCATCTTGAACCTTCAGAGCCCTTAGCTGCCATCTTAGTCAATCCTTTAGACTTCAGAGACCTCATCCATTAGGTAAAATACTGCATTTTTAGCCATGTCTTACTCCGATTCTGGTCCTAAGTGCTACGATCTCCCTGACTTGTTTGGTGCCTTGTTGCCTCATCCTACTACTTCCATTGAGACTTCTAGTAGTGAGTCCGAGGGGTCACCTCAGAGGCCTGAGATCCAAGTACTAAAGGAGAGAACTACTCCTAGAGGTGTCAAGTGCGACCGACGGGGCGATGAATCTTTCCATAAAAATGTTGGCTCTATGAGGCCGGTGGGTTGCATAGCCTCCGATGCCTTGGGGTCCCCCGAGGTGTGGAGGGCGATGAGGCTCAAGAGCTTGATAGCCGATGCCACGGTCTGAGGGGTGACTATAATGCACTATCCACGCTCTGACATGGATAGCGAACTTAGCATAGAGCATGTAAAGGCTCTTGCTAAGTTGTACCATATTCTGAAGGGTTATCAGCTTAGAGTCCCCGATACCGGTAATCGGCCTTGGCGGCCAGAGGAGGGGAAGGTGTGCGTCCACGAGTGTTAGTGCCCAATTTTTGCTTGGTCCCTTCTTTAATCCATCTCCTACATTCTAGATGCCCGATCAGACCACACCAATCACTTTAAAACATGCCTAAACCCTAAGAAACCAAATTTTATCCCAAATGCCCATAAATCCACCGTTAAATCTACTTGATTCACTTTTGATGGTATTGATTATGCCACATCACCATACCTGATCCCCGATCAAAATCCATTACGTGAAACAAAATCCTCAAACAACCAATCACGCAAAAATTCCAACTCCAAATTCTTGGATTTAGCCAATCATCCATCAGAGATCCCATTTCGACGCACATAACACTACGACGCTCCTCGAACCTAGTACTCGTGATCTGTACACACCTAACATGATCAAACCCTTCCAACAGCCTCATAATCTCAATCCATGCCTACCCACTGAATTTCATTCCAAAATTCCCTTGTTTGACCCTTCATCAAACAAAGATTCTATTTCAACAAATATTATTGATCTGAACTTTTCAGCCACATATCTCAATCTTCCCAACCCTGTTTGTCTGATCAGACCTCACCACTGTGTTCAGAGACCCAAAAAACTCCAACACACCAAATTTCATTACTAGATTCATCCATTTGACCTTTAAAATAGAGAGATACCTTTTTGAGACGCACCCGATTGAACCGCCACATCACCAGCCCAACCTAGGATCTTAAGTGGGTGGGGACTGACGTCAGATCCTTAATTAACCCCATTAAAACACCTGGACTAGTGATGTTGAGCCTAATAGGCTTAAAAACCCAAAATGCCAAATAAACCCCTACTTAAAATCAAGAAAAGACAAAATAGCATTTAAAAGTTTTTCAAATTTATGTTTTTTGCCACTGTCAGCCCCAAATACGGGGCTGCAACATCTAGCACGCTCCAATCCCTCATTGGATGCACAAAACCCATGAGAAACCACCCAAAACTGAGAAGATTTGTTGCACAAAGAAGTAAGGGTCAACTGCAAGCCCTTTCTCTCAAAACCCTTGCCCATTTCTGTGAAAAAACTCTACTAAGCTACAAACACTGTAGCTAGACGAGTTTCAAACCCATCTCCCTCCATCGTCTCTATAAATAGAGGCTCAGCTTGAGCTTGCAAAGGGGGGAGAACTTTCCAACTTCCGTAACACACCCAGCTTGCTGGAAATCTCGATATCCTTGTAGCCAAGCTCAAGCCTCATCCTCTGTTTTCCAGCCTCAACATTAGAAATGCCCAGCCTAGCTCCTGCCTTGTTCAAGTTTCATTTGAAGTTCTTTCGGCTGCTGGAAAGCTTCTTTTAAGGTCATGCACGAGAGTTAAGCCTCTTATTCCATCATCTCTTTGCTTTTAGTTTAGTTTCAGGTTGCTCAAAGCTCTGAAATCTTGAGAAATCTGCATTGCCATCTTCCTCCGGATTGAGAAAGAGAAGTAGAGAGGCGAGGGTCTTAGGTAAACTAGTACGTAAGACCCAGTAACATCACCTCAAATCAAATATGGACGAAGTTGGGAACATTTTCACCAGATTTCAGGAGCTTTGGACAATCTCGTTAGTACATGTTTCTACCTGAATTTGAGCCTAAATTACTCCCGTAGTGGGCTGCAATAGAAATTTGGAGAGAGGGGTGCCTAACACCTTCCCTCTCCCAATCCTTTGAACCCTAAGCCTTTCGGTTCAGTGCCTTTGCTTGGCAGAGAACGAAGTCGCTATCAAGGCCAGTAAATCGTTTTTCAAACTCGAAAGTGAGGGCCCATTTTCTCTAAAAAATGGGTGGCGACTCCTACTACTTTGGACCGACTATGAGCTTCCCGGAGCCCATAGCTGGCAACTCCACTAGGGAATTTTAAGGACCTTTGCTAGGAGATGTTTTGGCTCAAGTTCTTGCTCAATTGTCGTATGCTTTAAAGTTTCGTTTGTTATTTTTTTTCTTTCGTTGGCGATTGAAAATCACACCTCAAGAAGGCTGGGCACGATAACCCTTCTCTGCGTGGCTTAAAACCACGTTTTAACACTCTTTGGCGTGGGTAATCTCCTCCTTGTACGCTCAAAACCATCATTGGGCTAAATCATGGCTGAAACTTCACACAGAACCATACCTTTATCGCAACCTAGTTCAGTCTCATTGCAACTTCATCGTGACCCAGGACCTCGTCGCAACCCAACTTCATCACAACCTCATCGCAGCCCAACTCCATCACAACCCAACTCCACCGCAACCCAACTTCATCGCAACCTCATCGCATCCTCATTGTAGCCCAAAGCTCGCAACCACATCGCAACCCAACTTCGCCACAACCTCATTGCAAATTAGAACATACTCAACGCACCTCCTTCCCGCTCATCGCACCTAAACCACACTCATCTACCCTTTTCGCACCCTGTTATCACATTGCACCCCTGTCGTAGCACACTAAGTGTCTACTACGACCAGCCTTTGGTATAGCAAAAAAAAATCATACAGTTTTCGGATGTCAGGCCCCAAATGTTTTTTCCCCTTTTTTGTTTTTTTTTTTATGGGTTTTTTTCCTTCCTTCCTCTTCTTTTCCTTTTGTGGTCACCGGGAGACTTCCTTTCTCTATAACTGAATGTGTTTCGCTTAGTTGTGGGTAGTAGTAAGTTGTTTTTGTTCCTTGCTCTACTCTTTTCTCCTCTTTGTTTAGTTAAAACGCATCAAGAGAACTTAGCTTCTATTAGGTCCCCAAATGTGGTCACCGGGAGACTTCTAGGATTGCTTGAAAACTTAAACATGAGGCTGCATTCTCCCCTTATTTTTTTTAGTTTTGTTGCTTTCCCATTCAATTTTCTTGCATGCTTGAACACTCACAATCACACACACTCTCATGTAAATAAAATTAGAATCCTATTTCACTTGTTAGAGGAAGGGTAGTAGGTGTGTGCCCTTGGATTTTGGTCCTTAAAGGCTCCACCAAAACCATCAAACTAGCCACCAACCAAAGAAGCCCATTTGTCAATGGTGGAGGTTTAAAGGCTAACAACGTTTTTGGAACCTTAAAGTCTAGAACTCCCCCAACAACTTCATGCATTGCACCTAGAGTACCCATACATAAGAGCCTTATATGGAAGTAGGATAGAAGGACCTTAGCATGATTAGGGCTAGGACACTAAGAGTGTTGCACTATGTGGTTGCTATCAATGGAAGTATGATCAAAATAAACTTTAAATCCCTTAAAAGAAAAAGCTTAATCTCAAAAAAAGGAAAAAAACCATCAAAGTACCCTTTAAACTGTCAATGTTACACTCAATTTCTTTAAAAAACCATTTTCTGTCAATGCAGGAAAACTAGACTAAAAATAAAATTACATTTATTACCATCTAAGATAACAATAATAATGACAAGTGTCTGATTTTCTATTGAGTTATAGGTCAGACCTACAGAAGCCAAGTAACCATGCTTCAAAGACATAGTAACAAAGAAAATTCCAAGAAAGACTAATGCCAAAGCTAGTGGAAGGGACTACAAAAAGAAATATAAAAGTCTAGTGTTGAAGTATGACACATTAAGAGAGAGAAAGAGATTAATATTGCCATAAAAAAAAGGGAGAAAGCACAAGAATGTGATAAACATTTAGCAAAATTTTTTAAAATACCTTTATGTTTTCAGACATTTGACTAAATCCTCTTACTGTTAACATCCGTTAACAAAAAGATGAAAAAGACCTTTTACCCATCATTCTCAGATATTCCACTTTGGCTTCAATTTTGAACATGCCCAGAGATTGCATTCGCCGGTCTTTAGCGCCACTTGTTTAAGTGCTTCTCAGACTGATATTGACCGCCATCGTCTATATGTTCTCGCTCATCAGTCTGGTCGCCGAGTGGCACCCATGGCCTCATAAACAAATTAGCAGCAACACTACTGCTCTCGAGTTCGGATGCTTGAAGAAGTAGGAGGGCTCGTCGTCCACTTGTTGTATCACATGGGCCCCGTGCTTCCCAATCTGCTCTATCCTTCCCTGTGTTGTGGAGGAGCACACACAAGATCCCATTTGGGAGGGAGTTGTAGAAGCAACAACTGGAAGAAGAAGAAAAAGGAATTGCGTCTTCTCGGCCGATTGAGAAAGTCTGGAATACGGGGAGCATTTGAGGTAGTTGTTGTAGACGTTGCAGTTGCAAGGGCCAAGGAGGGCCTAATGTTGTGTACGGGCAATGACCTCGCTTTTATCATTTGAACCGCCTCACATTTTAGTAGAGAAGAGGAAAAGCTGAACCACGTACAATAGGGGTGATATATGGGGCTATTGGTGGGGAAGAGCAGATGCAGTGGGAGAAGACGCAGGAGAAAGGTGCCCAGGAGGAGAAGATTTTTGTTTTTGTGAGGCTGAGGCCACTAAATGCAAAGGAGATTACAAGACATTATGTGTCCGGTTGGGAATTCATTAACAATAACGCCATTATTTGCAGGAACAATCTTGCCAAGCGATCCATATATCCGGTTGCCTGTATATTTGACAAAGTATTTCGGTGTGATTGCTCCACTAAGGAGGCTAACGAGTTAGGAGCCAAGGAAGTTGTTCCACTAAGGAGGTTTACAAGTTAGGAGTCAAGGAAGTTGCTCTTTTCAAATGAGCATCTGAAGTTTGTTTTGTTTGCTCTTGTGCATCAGAACTTCTGATCATATCACGGATTTTCTTTTTTTTTTATTTTTTGTAAGCAATAACACTGAGAGACTTTTCAAAAATGGCTTTGCTGGGTTGTGAATTTTCCTCCGACGCCACATCACAACTTCACAACCACAACCCGGGCTCGTGAGTTTTCCTCCATGAGCAGAAATTTGGAGACTCTAAATCATGAAAAAGGAGCAATTGGGTTCCTGATCTAGAAGTTCTCTGAATTTTTTTCTAATGTATTAAGCAGACATGAAAAAAGAGTGATTGCATTCCCGATCTGGAAGTTCTCTGAACTGACGTTCAGTTTTTTCTAATGTATTAAGTAGAGGGTCTTTGGGCGGAGATCACATTCATCTCTAAGGAAGCTAGAGATGTCTAAAATAGAGCCTTGGAAGCAGTGCCTTGAGAGGTGTCCTCTGAAACAATAGTTTATAGTTCAAGAAGAGAGGATTCTCTCTTCATCATTATCTATATTTTTTCCTTTATTTTTCAACCTAAGATATTATTTTCTTAGTAGTTATTTCCGTTAATTTTAAGTTTTTAACCTCATGAGCTTGGGTTGCACCAACTTCTTCGTCTGGTTTTGAATGATTACAACTCTGGTTTTGTGTTTTATCTACTTAATACATTAGAAAAAATGAATGCTACAATCCAGAGAATTTCTAGATCAGGAACACAATTACATTGGGAACTTTCAAATGAGACAAAGATAGAGTAGGAGTTAAAGTCAAAGTCGGAGAGGAAGACGGACATAGAATCAGAGACAGTGATGAGGGGGAGATGGGGTCCGAGTTGGAGTCAGAGTCGGAGATGGGGTCGGAGTTGGATTTGAAGTCGAAGACGGAGACGATGACGGAGATGCACTACTTACGCATCAATGGCTTCCACTGTTGGATCCAAGAGAGCTTGGAGCCGGGACATGATTTGCAAGGTTCAAAACCGACGTCAATCTAGTGTTGACGGAGACGGTCGAAGGAAGATAGAGAGAGGTCCGAGGAGGAAGGGGACAAGAGTAACATTGGGTTTTAAAAAATTTTAATCGATCATGTGGTGTCACTTGTGTACAGGTTTTGATGAAATATTAACAGATGCTAACGGTAAGGGTAGAACTAGACAATTGTCAAAAACAGTAAGGGTAGCATTTCAAACAGTAAGGATACACTTAATCAGTTAGCTAAACCATAAGGATAGTTTAAGAAATCTACCTAAAATTAATAACCCTAGTCAAGACATTTTTTTCTTCTTTTTAGCATCCAACAGCAACAACCAATGAAAAACATGACACCTACAATACAAGCCTAAACTGATAAATTTCTAAAGCTCCTTGAAATTGATCTCAAAGAGGAGAAAAGAAACCTACTTTTCATTAATAAGATCTTTGAAAAAATTTTATCTGTAAATACAAAGTTTGTCTTGTGATTAGTAATTATTTATCAGTAACACTAATGAATAAAATCTCTGCTTTACATAGTTTCAAATGGCACAAAATGTCAAAATATTAAGTAGTGTTGCACAAGAAACTTCTTGAGTTATAAAGTAATTGATGGTTAAGAAATGATTATACAATTACAATCTTATGAGATGTTTACACATGGGTTTTTAATCCATGCAACAGTTGAAATTGGCACCAATAGACAGTTTTCAATTCTGGGTGTAGTTTTATGTCTAAGGCATAAATAGGCTAAATATCTTTCCTTAAACAAATCTAGAGTAAAATCAAATAAAAACTTTTTCCCATTGAAAAGAACATGACAAGCAATGTAAATCTTTATGGTTAGTAAGTGAAGGCACTTATAAATCTTATAAAAAGAGTTGTATTCTAAGAAGATACATGTAATGATAGAGACACATGTTTGTACCAATTGTTGGGGTATAAATGAAAAAAAAATAGACCAAAAACTTTTAAACCATTTATAATTAGGTATTTTGCCCATAGCTTGTTAAAAAACATAATTAATTACTAGAGTCAATAATTGATTCATTAGATACAAAATATTTTCAAATGTATGAAACAAGTATTCAATGGGTATATGTGATTGGACTAATAGTTTGAACCCTATTTCAATCATATGGCAATAATACTATAGTTAAATAATTGTAAAGAAAGTGTATGGGGATAAGAGAACGAAGTTGATTTTTAGCCATTCCATTAATGTCACGTATTCATGGCTCACAATTTTGATACCGATGAACATTTTGTTATGAAAAATAGAAAAATATATAGAAAAAATGTAATGCTAATTTCTCTAAGATAATTAAAATTTTTTAAAAAAGAAAATTGATAACCATATAAAAGCATGAAATTTGTTTTTTTTTAGTGATTACTCGTCTTTACCCCTGTAAGGGTCATAATTCAAATTTCTCTGGCATAATACAACACTTTTCTAGCAACATTAATAAATCTTCTCAAAGGTAGTGAGAGTTGATAATGAGGTTTGAAACCGCATCTCATCTAAGGCTACCTAGTTTATGTGCCAACCAAACCACCACTCAATTGGTTGGAGTTTGTTAATTAAACTTCAAGAATTGTTAAAATAAATATAATTATACATTTGAGAATCACAAAACTATAAAAATTAACATTATATACAAAAAAGAGAAAATTAAGATATTTAAATTGGATAAATCTTAAATCATTTAATTCATTGTCATCAATGAAACATGTTTTCAAATTCAAGAGTTAGACAATATGCATATAAGAATATGAATAGTCAAATACAATTTTTCTTTTCTATTATCTTAAACTCTTCTTACTCAATACTACATAAAATACTATCAAGGTATATCAATATTATCTTAATTATTAGCAATGACAATAATATTGTGCATAAATATAATTATAATATTAATTGTACCTAACTCATTATATTATTGAATATATATATATATATATATATATATATATTCATTAACATATTTATATCATTCTCATTAGCCATTAGTCATTATACTTTTATTAATGGACATTACACTATTAGTGTAATATCAACTTTGTGATTTTATTGATGTCAATTGTGTATATTTATATGAACCATATTATCTACATCCATAAAATTAAAAAAAAAAATTCTAAATGCCCTAACATAATCCCTATGTGATAGGTCATATTTTCCATATGATTCATATCTATAATATAATTATATCAGCGTTCCATTTTATATAATTTATATCTAAGGTAATATGATAAAATAAAAAATAAATATGAAGCATTTCCTTGGCCACTAATATTAAGGTAAACCTTCATTTATTTCTACATTATAAATCTTATTTCACCATATGGTTGGGAATAGTTATATTGGGGGAATTGACACCAATATAAGGGGCTATTGTATAATAGATAGGGATGTTGGAAGTAAAATTTTGAGATATAGGTTTTAGTGAAATTTCTTTTAATATTAATTTATTCTAAATTTTTTATTAATCATTTATTCTTTTTTATCTATCATCTTTTTATCACTATAATCAAATCATTAATAATTCTCTTATTTAAAGATTTCACTATATCTCTAAAAAAATATAATACATTTCAAACTACTAATTATTACTATAATCAATTTTAAATAATTGGTTTTAGATGACACATCATCACACATTTTATATTGTGAATGTACAGTGCATTCTAAAGTTCTGAGATTTGATATGCATATATTTTCTTAAAATATTTAAAATTAAATATATTTATGAATGTTTCAAAGTATGGTGGGTTTTGAATTATAAGACTTTGGTATAGTTCAAATCTCACAATACATTTACTTTCAAATCTTAATGTAATTCAACTTGGAATGTTTCACGTTATAAAAGAATGCAACTTTTTTATAATGTATTCTAGAACCAAGCAAAATAAGTCATAATCAATGTTCAAAATATAAAAAACTCATAGCGTATTAAAAAACAATTTTAATATGCATATCAAGATGCGTATGCATATTGAAAAAATGCATATATATATAATTGAATATGATAATGGATATACATGAAAACACTATAATAATTCAATATAACATAATACAATTCAACACAAAATATTAATGTCTAATAATTAAAAAAAACATTTAATAACAAAAGTGTAAAACATATCTTCGTTAATGATAATGTCCGCTAATAACATATGCAATATAATTAAAAAAATTAATAAATAGATACTAAAATAATAAAAAATTAAAAAATTCATTATTTGATAAATTATTTACTTATATATCTAAAGTCAAGTAATAGCAATCAATACTTTAATAGATAAGGAGTTTCTTATAGGTTCATAAATACTTATATTTACATTGTGTTAGTCTCTAATCAAAAAGCGATATCCACCCCAACTTATTCTATTAGAATATGCCCTTATTTGATTTCACTTCTAAAAAGTATTTCTTTTAACAAGTACTTTTAAGAACTAGGACCACCCATTAAGTGTTTTTATATGTTTATTAAAAAAGTTGGAAAGTACTTTTTGTTACAAAAAGTACTTAAAAAAGTGGCCTGAAGTTGACTTTTTTTCAATACCTCTTGGAAAAGTACTTCTTCCAATAGAATGGGACGAACCAGTCTCTAGTATTTTTTAATATCCAAAATACCCCCGCCCGAGGGTTTTACCTCCCTCTCCTTTTATTTGAACGAAAACCATGTAGCAGTACGCCCAGTTACAGGTCCACTGGCGATGATCGACGATGAAGAAAAATGCCAACAAACCTATCATTTCGCCATTTTCTTACATTTTATGAAGTTTTTCTTCATATTAAGCCATTTTCACGGGTTTTTTAAACTTGAAACTCCCCTGTTTGATGTGTTCGTAAATCTGCAATTTAGAAGAGTTTAACAGAAACAATCTCACCATCCAACCAAGGAGGTTAGTTTGCCCAACTCCTCCCCTCCATGTTTGGTGTTTTTTATTGAGGTTGGATGAATATTTGGTTGCATTTTGAGTGAAGTGGAGGCTAAAATTGTCATTTGTGTCAATATAAGCATTTATGGGAAAAGTAGTTTACCAAACATCTCCACCCCAATAAGTGCTTAAAAACATAATAAGTGATTTGGCAAGTGGGTCACCAAATAGCCTTAAGTGGCTGTTAAAATAAGTATTTCTAAGAAGTATTTGTGCATAACAACCACTTAGCGCTTGTTTGGTTCCATTTACGTTTGTCAAATAAATGTTGCCACCTCAGTGCCACCTCAAGTTTTGGCACAATAAATGTTTATTGTCATCGAAACAACTGTTTGGTGGAAGCATTTAATGAAAACACAAAAAAACGTTTTCGGCGTTTATTTTTATCGATTTTTGTGAAATTAGCTGTCGATGCTTATTTCTCGCTCCCTCCGACAGTTGTGCGTTTTATGAAACACTACGGTGACATGGCTCCTACGTGTCAACTAACATGGCGCATTTAGGTTTTGATTTGGTGCAACCCAGATCTACCATCCCAATATGTTTTGTTTCTCTCATCGATGACCTAAGTTCTAACCACAAACTAGAGAGAGGAGTTTTTGCCGCCCGTAGAGGAGGAAACCCTAGCGACGATCGGAGGAGTGACACCGAAGGGAGGAGCAATTGACGCCGTTCTTCGTTGGCATTGTGTCTTGTATTCCCTGACCTTCGATTCCATTTGTGAATGATTTATTTGATTTTTCTCTCTGTTTTCTCCTAACATTTGGTTTTCCCTAACCTTCGGCAAAGTCTCTACTTTTTCTCTCTGTTTTCTTTGAGCCCATAGAGAGAGTTTCTCGTATCTACAACAATCAAATGCGAAGTAGAGGGTATGTTTTAATCTCTAAGATCTATGGTTAATTTTAATGTTCGTCCGTTATTATCTTGTGCTATGTTTCGCAAATATAATATCCAATGAACATCTTTGAGTTCATGGTAGTTCTTTTCAAGATCGAAATGGAAAACCACAATGAAAATGTCACATTGAAATATCCATATCATTGTTTCTTGAAGCATGCCACCAAACAACATGAAATGGAAAAACATTTATTATTGCTGAGGTGTAAAGAGGCATTTCTTGAAATGCCTAAAATAAACTTAATCAAACAACAAAAAGAAAAATGTTTAAAATAGGCGTTTATTAGATAAACGTTTTTCTAATAAACGCCCATCCAATAAACATAAACGGAACCAAACGCATACTTAATCATCAAATAGGGACTATGACATTATGTATATTTGCTTCCAATGCTCAAATTGCTTCTTATTTTAATATTATTGATAACAAAGTTGAGCCTATTACTATTATCCATATCTTTCACTAAGATCACCAAAAGGCTAAGAATTCATTATAGTTCTAAGAGTTATATTTGTACGGCCTATGTCATGTGACTCATATTTATATTGAGTAAAGTTGTAGACATAATCAGAAATTGAATTCAAACTTATACTACTTAATATATGCATCATCTCATTATTACCCATTAATCTTCCATAACTTCGGTTTCATTCATATAGTCTTCCAAACCATAAGAACCATAACTAGAACAAACCATTAATTACATATCGTTACAAATAAGGCAATATTACTCTTAAATAAATGATATTGAATCATTCATTAATAGTATATATTTAACAAAAGCACAACTAGCATCATATTGATTATAACCATCAACTTTAACATAACCACCTTTATTATATTTATAACCAATATATGTAATAATTCCACCACCATCATTATCACCAAATTCATCACTATTACCAGCTTCATTATTGTTAATCTATTCTTTAATCCAATTATCAACATTTATCCCAATTTGATTAACAATATAGAGATCAAGTCTTTAGAAGAAACCATTTGTGATAATACCCTTTATTGTTATTTTACAAATATAGGGATTAGAAGAAATCATATATTAACCACCATTTAGCTAAAAAATAAAAAATACATATTTAATATAAATATAAAATGCATAACATTAAAAAATAAATTGTTGACATTTAATATTAAAAAATAAAAGAATTAAGAATATATTAAAATTTTAATTACTTGATAGGAAAAGAAGCTTGATGCTCTTGTTGACAAGGATATGAAAAACAACTACGACCCAATCGAACTTGGGGAAATGACTAAAGTGGCTCTCTTATGCACTTAGTACCTTCCAGGATACAGACCGAAGATGTCTAAAGTTGTTCGAATGCTCGAAGGTGATGGGCTTGCAGAGGGATGGGAAGTTTCCTGGAGAGCTGAAGCAACTAAATTTAAACCCCATGAATTTTCCTTGTTAGAACGGTACTCTGATCTCACAGATGACTCTTCCTTACTTGTTGAAGCAATGGAGTTCTCAGGCCCAAAGTGAATTACTTTGAAAAAGAAGAAATAAGACAGAACAGAAAGACAAAGAATTAGAGGTGTCAATTGGACTGGATTTGGCCCAACCCAATCCAGTCCAATGTGATTCCACTTATAAATGGACTGGACCCAATCCAGTCAAAATCCAATACAATCCATTAAAATGTAAATAGACTGGATTGGATCCAATCCAAACCAAATGAAATATCAAAAATTATATAAAAAAACTGAATATATAAAAAATTACAAAAATATATTAAAATGAAGAAAATCGGAAAATTACAAAAATATACCCTTTCGACATTGAAAAAGCACTTTTGTAATAGAAGTGCTTTTACAAAAGTACTTTTGAATAAATTCATCAAAAAAAAGTACTTTGGTATAAGTGCTTTTGTAAAAGTACTTTTGTAGAAGTGCTTTTATAAAAGTACTTTTATAAATGTACTTTCATAGAAGTGCTTTTATAAAAGTACTTTTGTAGAAGTGCTTTTATAAAAGTACTTTCATATAAGTGCTTTTATAAAAGTACTTCCATAAAAGTGCTTTCGTAAAAGTACTTCCGTAAAAGTGTTTTTATAAAAACTAAAAAGTACTTCTGTAAGTTTTTTTGTAAAAGTACTTTTGTATGTGCTTTCGTAAAAGTACTTTTGTAAAAGTGCTTTTTATAAAACTGCTTCTGTAAAAGTGCTTTCATAAAAGTACTTTTCATAAAATTACTTTTATAAAAGTGCTTTCGTAAAAGTACTTTCATAAAAGTGATTTTATGCCAGCTTCAGTTCTGATTGGTTTCAAATTGGACAAGGGTTCGGCTTCATGATCAGATTATTAGAAATTTGGTTTATGTCCAATTCAGACCAATAAGAATACGGACCAATGTATTTTGGATTGGCCCAATCCAATAATTATAACAGACTGTCCAAATCCGATTTAATAAGGTTTGGATCAGATTCAATCCAATCCAGAGGCTGTTCAAAAGAATCAGGCCTCCATCAAAAGAGTTTTGTTGTATAGTAATATTAGTATATCAGATCTCTGAAAGGTTATGATGTTAATTCCCGAAACCTGGCTGTACAGAATTTGATTTTGAGATATTGACATTAATTGTAAGGTGCATTCCGTGTCCTCCTCCCAGTTGAGTGAAAGAATCTTGATTGGGGGATG
Source organism: Nelumbo nucifera (assembly GCF_000365185.1). The sequence continues at coordinate 3,777,327 of NW_010729105.1, read as the reverse complement.
TCCATTTAGGGTCATGAGGTTGCAGGAATAATGTTCTTGACAATGGTTTTTCTTTTGTTTTCTTGAAATTCTAATAAAAGACAGATATAAAAGAGACATTATAAATTTATAATTATGGGTATGGATTGGAGAGTGTACTTTGTACCTTATAACATGAATTCCATTTCCATCTTCAAGTGTTGTTAATTCCCATTACAGTTTAAACGTAATTATCTATATTCAGTACTTCTCACTCTAATCATATTGGACTTTGATAATTAGTCAGAAGGCTTTCCATTCTCATACTTTTGACACCTGGTAACCCACATGGGATCTAATCTTTCAATTTTTTTCTTGCAATGCAAGAGCCTATACTGAGAAGAAACTCAGCCATTGTGAGCTGAAGATCCAGACTGCCTAAAGTCGGCCATTGTTTTTTTTTTTTTTTTTTGATGAATCTAAACTCAGCCATTGTTCTATGATAGATGGTTTGGGTAGGCAAGGTAAAGTTGACGATACTTACAGATTGTTTGAGAGAATGGTTACCGGCTTCTGGAGGAAATGAAGACAAAGGGTGACCAACCCACAGTGGTTACATATGGATCATCCATTCATGGGCTTTCCAAGACCGACAGGCTTGATGAAGCATACATGCTCTTTGAAGAAGCAAAACCAATAGTAGGCATAAATGTAGTAATGTATAGCAGTCTTATTGATGGTTTTGGAAAGGTTGGTAGAATAGATGAGGCATATCTTATCATGGAAGAGTTGATCCACAAGGGATTGACACCTAATGTGTACACATGGAACTACCTTCTTGATGCCTTAGTGAAGACAGGAAATTAATGAAACCCTTGTCTTCTTTCAGTCCATGAAAGACCTTTGTTGCTTTTTAATTGGTAAAGCCCATGGCACCCCAAATGCCATCACTTAAAACATTATCATAAATGTGTGCACAGAAAGCCAAACCTCTGTTGCTTTCAAACCCCAAATGCCATCACTTATAAACAAGGTTCAAAAAATCAACACGTATTGGCCCGTATCGGGAGCTTCCCGATACGCCCCTACAGAAGGTGTATCGGGGTTTTGACCGGTTCAGAGGGTGGATGGACCAGACCTTAAACCAGCCCCTCTGAACTGGATTTGAAAAAAAAAAAAAAAAACTAAAAAAAAACAACCAATACTGGTCGAGCGTATCAGGCATATTGATATTTTGAACCTTGCTTACAACAAGCTTTTACTTTTTAGGTACTTGTGGATGGAAAGAGAAAATTGATGCAGGAAGAAAAAAGTAGCTACTGTATTCTTTGCAAGTTACAAGTTGTCTTTTATAAGAACTTTAGGTGTTTAGGAATGAATAAGGAGTTCTATTTTTATCTGTTTTAGTTTATTAGAAGTTCTATAGGTTGTCAAGTGGGTGTTGATTTGTTGTTGTTTTTCTATTTAATCTAAATACCTTAGTTATATTATGAATAATTTTAACTTGTTTGCAGACAGCTGATTCTCTAGAGTTATTTGCCCTGTTTTAAAGTTTAGTTGTAATTAGTAAGGGTGCAACTCAGGTTGGCTTGTCATCCATGGCAGCTCCATTGCCTCCATGTTCTATACTCAGTCCCCACCACAAACCAGTAGTAGAATTCTTGACCTAGCTTGTCTTGAATTTCAAGAAATAGAATGGTAAGATAATGAAAAAATAAAGTGAGAGAGGAGAGGAAGAAGAAGAATAGGAAAGAGGAGAGAAAAAAATCGGCGATGATTTACCTCTTAATCACTGTCATCGGAGTTTCAGTTCTGACCAGTATTTCAAACTTCAGCTGCCAAAGGAGGGAGTGATGGAGAGAGAGAGAGAGAGAGGAGTGGGGGTTAGAAAGTTGGAATCGGATAGAGAAAGGTTTGAGGGGTTTTTTTTGTCATTTTGGTTTTTCCTTATATTAAATAGCGGGAATTGGATTCCGATTCCGGGGGGGTGGGTCGGGAATGACTGTTCCCTCAAATGGGGGATTACCATTCCACCCAGAATGGGAATTGGATTCCGATTCCGCCCAACCAAACACTTGGACCATTCCGATTCCAATTCTGGGCCCCTATTCCTGCGAACCAAATGGACTCTCAATTTAATTAATAAAGATAATATAAGTTTTAAACTATATATTATTATTATTGAAAATCAGGTTTTTAAAGGACATGTTTCCTTTTTTTTTTTTTGAAGGGGGAGAGTAAAGAAAGAACAGGTTCCATGGGTAAACCCTGGAACCAACCCCAGAACTGCCAAGGCCAGAACCAACCTTCACAGGGTAAGTTCTGGTTCCAAAAACCTGGAACTGACCCCTACAAGGTAGGTTCCAGGTTCTGCTATGGAACCAAACCAAACTGACCCATGCTCACCCCTAGGGGAAAGGATACATGTTCAGCAAAGAATTAATTAAATGGAGCTTATTGGTATTTTGGTTGCCTCTAAGGATAGCCACAAAACCAGAACTGACATAATCGGTTTGGTCTGTCAGGTAGACCTTAACCCATTGACATCCCTAAGTTAGACATACTTAGGAGCACTGGGAGAAATTGGATTTTCTCACTAAATATGGCACACGGACAATTTTTTCACATAAAAAGAACAGTATTTAAAAGATATACATTTCTCTTCTTAAAACCGTCTTCACTGTAAAGATTAATACAGCAGAAAAAAAAAGTAAACCTGCATTAGATGGAAACCCCAGAGTGGAGGGAGGGTGTTCAGATAATGCTTGCCTTTCAACTATGGATGTCTATTACCTAGTGTTGAGTCATCACCTATTACCATCTCAACCAACAAATAGCACTCTTATAGCAATTTGTTAATCGGGACAAAACCACAGAACCAGAACTGAACATGCAGTTACATTTTCTGTTTTTTTTTTTTGACAAAAATGTACACTGTTGCTTTTCTCAGTTAAAAGAAAAATTTATGTAGAAAAATAATTTCTTAAGTATTTAAACATGCAACAGTACAACAATATGATATATTTGTAATTTTGTACACTAGGGAGAAAAGAAAATCATCCTCCTATTCTTTCCGATTTCTAGAATTTGAATTAGTACAAATATGAAAATCTTATGCAAGTGGTAAAGATAAATCATCCTACTTATTTCTCTTCTATGAGCTTATCCAAGGCTGTATTTGGTTTGAAAGAAAAGGTAGGGAAAAGTGTAAATTTCCCTACCTTTCCCTGCCTTTTCTTTCAAACCAAATACAGCCTAAAGGATACATGTTTACATAATGAGTACAAAACCTTGGGAGAAACTGGGAATCAGGTTGCATCCTTTTTTATGTGACCTGTAACACTTGTAGACTACTCTTGACCTTGGCATGGAGCAAGTCTTTCTAGGGTACCCTAAGAATGAAAGGATCAAAATAACACAGGAATAACAGTTAGTACCAGCCCATAGTGGGAGCACAAGTGACATCATCAAATGATGGACTTCAGTCTTAAAACAAGCCAAGATGAATGAAGTGTTAAGCATCATGATGAATGATAAGAGCAGTTAAACAAAAGAATGAAAAGATGTCACCTCTCTACTATAGTGGCAACAAGACTTGGTGCTATCATTTAATCCCGATGGAATTCCTTCAAGTCAGCATCAATTTCATTCCCTTGATTCTTTAAGGGAAGATAATGGCTATAACATTGGGTTTATCAATATAATACATTCAGATTGAGCAAAAGGTCAGGAGTTAATGCAAATTTGCGATTAAGTTACCCCTCCATCTTTGTTACCGGATCTTTTGCAGACAAAGTAGTATGCAGAGTCCAAATATTCCTAATATCAGTGAGATTCTTCACAGTATTGATGAACTAGGGACATTTTTGAACATCAAATAATGTCTCTGATATTATGCTTCCCCCTTCCACCCCTCCTCACAGTATTGATGAACTAGGAGAAAGTGGAAATCTAGGGATTGACACTTTCAGATGTCCATATTTGTGTTTATGACGGCATTGTAGACTTATAATGTCATATTAATAAAAAAAATCTTCTGCAGAGATGGTGCAACAGATGCATGCACAATTTCTCTGTCTTGATTATACTTCTCTTTCCTCTCTTCTTCCTCTTCTGAAAAATATCTTCTACCAGTTGTGTCAAGTAAACTAGGTAATATACGATACTTAACAATTCATCCACAGTTCATCCTACCTCTTTTTTTTTTTTTTGATAAAACGGAAGGGGCTACTCAAGTTGGGGGTATAGCACCCAAGGATTAAAGTATCGGTATCAGGTATCGTATCGGACCACTTGGATACGGATATGGGTACACTTTGGAAATGCTAGATACGGACAAAAATATGAATATGCCAAAAAATGCATATAAATTCCATAAATGTATTAATAACATTATTTTTAAGATCAAAATAGCCATAATTAATATATAAATGCATAAAAAATGTATATTCTAAAGGTATATGTGAAGAAATATACTACAATTAATATAGTGGGATGCATACAAATCATAAAATTTTATTGATAATCTATCAATCAAGAATCATGGAACATATTATATATATTTTTTACAAATTAATACATGCACAAAGTTATTATTATGTTATTTTCTATTGAATTTCAAGGCACAAAACATATACAACTATTATATGTGAATTATTATATCAATTATTTTATAGCGGGATGCATAGAAATCATACAATTTTATTGATCATGTATCAATCAAGAATCTTGGAACATATTATATATTTTCTTTACAAATTAATACATGCATAAAGCTATCATTATGTTATTTTCTACTGAATTTCAAGGCACAAAACATATGCAACTATTATATGTGAATTATTATGCTAATTATTTTCTATTTTACTATTTTTAATTTTTAATATTAACCCAAAGTCAACTAAAAACTAGTTCTCAAATGTTTAGTTAACAATATTTTTATTTTTGTAAACAATAAACACGTTATTATAAAATGTAATTAAAATACCAATTAAAATTTTATAAAAATATATAATATTAACTTAAAATATATCAAATATATTAAATTTTCTAAGATACACATCATATGCAAATTCATAATTTTTAACTACTAAAATATTTTTATCTCCATAAATTTTGAGATAAAAAAAAAATCATTGTTTGATATAAACGTAGATTAATGGATTTGACAAATTCAATAATTATTCGATTATTAATTTAATTCAAACTAAAATATTAATTAATAATTTATAAAATTTTAAGATACATATCATGTTCAAATTTATAAATATTAAGTACTAAAATAATTATTCTATTATTACTATCTTTATTCGTATAAATTTCTTTAGATTAAAGTACATCATCTCTTCAAGGATTTCTCCTCAGCGGACTTAATTAGAAATTGGAGTGTTATAGCTATATCCTCGCCTTCCTCCCCTGTGGTACAAGATTGTTAGGTACCACCGCCTCAGTTCAAGATGAAGCTAAACTTTGATGGAAGCTCCTTGGGCAATCTAGGTCCGTCGAGAGTTGGAAACGAGGAAGGAAAAGTCTTGAACCTCTACTCGGGCCCAATTGGGGTGGGAGACTCATTAAGTGCAGAAGTAATGGCCTTACTTCAAGGTTTGAAATTGGCAAAACAATGGGGCATGCAGCAATTAGAAGTGGAAGGATACTCCAAGTTGGTAATAGGGTGGATGCAAACTGGAAACCTGGGAGTGTGGTCTCTTAGACAGCCTCTAAGAAAGATTATTAGCTTAGCAAGGGAGACTGGGGTGCACTTTAATTGGGTAAGAAGGTCAGAAAATGGAATGGCTGACACTTCAGCTAAGCAAGGAGTTACTAGGGAGGCTTTGTTCTGGGCCTGTTTGTAAGTTTTTGATTTTCTTTTTCCATCCTTTTTGTGGGTGGTAAGCCTGTAATCTTTTTAATTATCTAAGGAAAGTTATCGTTTCCTATAAAAAAAATGTGGATTTAAGAAATTTATTCTATAGTTTATAAATAATAGTTTTTTTTTGGAAAAGGTAAAGTAATATTTATTGAGAATGAAATACACACAAGAGGCTGAGATCAGTCCCAGAACAGGCTGACTGGTCTATTCAACAATTACACAAGCCATCAAGACAAAGAAAATAATACATCTGACACATTACAGTTTCTAAAATCTGCCACCACAAACAACCAAGAAATCAGCTTGCCCACTAACTTCTGGGTTAAGTCCTCCAGACTTAAAAACTTGTTACTAAACACCCTTCTATTCCCCTCGGTCCAGATACACCAAATTACAGCACTTGGAATCATCTTCCATAAAGTCTTCTTTTTCTTGCTCAAGCCCAAAATATGCCAGCAACATAACAGCTCTTTTACCGACCTTGGCATCACACAACAAACATTCAAGGAGTTGAGAAAGTGGTTCCACAACTGAGCAAAAAACGGGCAGTGGATACACAAATGATCAGAAGATTCAGCACTGCACCCACATAAGCTGCAAGACAGGTCCGAAATCTGAAATCCCCTGCTCACGAGGTTCACCTTGGAAAGGCATTTATTAAGAGCCATAGTCCAAACTAGGAAGCTGGCTTTAGTTTTGAATATCATTTTTTTATTTTGTTGGAATTGTTAAACACAAACGTATGTTATTAGTCCGCATTAAATGTGGACACTAGAATTGAGAAAATATTATTTTATTTCATTTACTTTCATAAGGTGAAAGGTGGCCTAGTGGATTAACACTGGTTGATTTGCGTTCGAATCATTTCAGTCGCATTTTTTACAAATAAACACGCGAGAAATACATCAATTTGTATCGTCCCATATCGATGTGTATTAGTTGATACAACACAATACGGACCGATACAAATGTGTATCGCTCCGATTAGGGTTGTTCACAAACAATGCCAAACTGACCAAACCGGCCCAACCCAACCTGATTTGGTCAGTTTTTCATCACCACCGGTCGGTTTCGGGTTGTGAAGAGGAACAAACTGATAATTCGGTTCGATTTCGATTTTCATGTGTGAAAACCAAAACTGAACCAAACCGAACCGAGTTAGTTAGCTTCTGATTTCCTAGTTTGTCCCTAATTAGGTAATCCCTATGATTTAAGCTTTATTAGTGATGTTCAGTTCAGCTTATGGATGAAATGATGTTCGGTAACTTAGTTACAAGTTTAAGATTTTTTAGCAGCCATGGTGGGAGAGATTTTACTAGACTGCTATTGTTACTGTAGCTGAATCATTCAGCCCATCACAAGCCCATTGGTCTTATGAGTATCTATGAATGCCAAATGGCAAATGCAGCCTTAATCATGGTGTGTAATGGGCCAAAAATCAAACTTGAACTGAAACTTGTAGTTTTGGAACGCATAGGACCAAGTCGCATTGAATCCAATGATAAACCGACCGATTAAACCGATAAACCGACCCAAACCGACCCTTCATGTTTGGGTCGGTTTTGCTTAATGGCAGGTTGGTTTCGGTTTGCTCTTTAAGTAACCCAACCAGGTCAGGTTGGTTGAACAAAACCTATTAAACCAACCCGTGAACAGCCCTAGCTCTGATACGCACGATTCAGGGGATACGGGTTTAGTCGTAGCGTATCACATATCCCCTCTGGCCAATACTGATGCAATATGCCCCGTATCGGACGTATCATATCGATATTTAAATCCTTGGTAGCACCCCCCCTCCCGTCTCAACTTTTTATCCCCTTCTCATATTTCAATTCTTATCATTTCTTAACTACAAAATAAAAACAAAGAAAAGAAAAAAGAAGAAAATCAGGAAGAGGTGGAAGAAAGCAAGAAACTAGAAGAAGAATATCCAGAGTTTGTCCAACCTCAGGTGATGTAAGATCTCAAGATAGTACATTTTATCTTTTGAGGAAGAACCAAGTCATTTATCAAAAAGAAAAAGGAAGAACCAAGTTAGTCCCAACTCCTGAAGAGTAACAGTACTTGTCTTTGGTTTGTCACTTTCTGAGCATCCTCTTCTCATGTAAATAGATAAAATAGGGCTCCTACTCCTATGAATGCTCTAGTTTAAACAAGTGAACATGGCTGCAAAGCATTGGGCCCTTGGTAGTTCTTATCGACATTATTAACAAGCTGGCAAGACATCTTTTTCTAAGTAAAGACTACATTGTGAAGCAGAAAACTGAGTCTAATCAATTTAAGGGCTAATCAAAATTTGAATGAGCACCAGCCTGAAGGCCCAAATCTGAAGTGATGAAAATGCTAACTCAGGCCAACCCGAGTTGCATTCCTACTAACCATAAAACATCTACAAGCCAGTTAGGCGGATCACCAATCCAAGGAATAAAGAAGGTTTCTTACTGAAGGAACTTAGGATTTAGTTATTATTTACTGTCTGCCATCAGTTCACATTTGACAAGAGGAGAAAAGATGAAAGGTGATAAATACATCTGGACCCTGCATAAACATCGTATCATTTGGGTTCCCAAATTGACCAGCATCATGTTATCTCTTGCCAAAAGCAGGTTTTAGGAAATTGCTCACTGACTGGAGATTGGTTTCCATTGAAATTTGTTACTTTTTTTATTTGCCCACCTTCCCAATAGAGACTACCTTTCCCTCTGCATAGTTCTATTTCTTTAATCTTTTATTATTATGAATAGAAAAGGGGCTAACCAGAATCTATGGAGAAGAAATAAAATGCAGTGGTAGAAGCATAATTTACTTCTGTATTGCCATTTCTACAATGAGATAACTGGTCAAAAATAGAAAAGTCCAACAACTTTACTATGATTATATATTTCTTATTTGCAAAAAAAAAAAAAAAAAAACAGTTAAGCATCAATAATCAGATCCATTCTCATTTTATCCCAAAAATTCAATACTTATGGACCCTCTAAAGTTGCAGAAAAACAAATACAAGAAATAATTTCCTAACCCAAAGTTCTTTTTCTTTTTTAAGACAGTAACTGTGAATTTCATTAATGGAGAAAGTGAGTAGAAATTGAGAATACAGTCATAGAGAGATAAACCCTCTTATCTCTCTCCCATAAACTCTTTATTTTGGATTACAACTGTGCCCAAAAATGTTGATCTCTCCCCACCCGTTGTTTGGCTAAAGAATCAGCCAAGGAATTAGCACTTCTAACCAAATGCAACCTCACTTCCATGTCTTAATCCAAAGTTCTTCCTCAATAACAAAATTATTACCCAATAAATATAAAGATGCAATCGTTAAGAACTCAATTTTATGCATAAATACCTTCATCTCCATTCCATAAATGTTCAAAAAAAATTAAAGAAAAATAGTAACAATACATAAACATATCAAAACAACATATAGGTAGAGCTATTAAGAGAGCATAATAAAGATGAGCTATGAATTTGCTTTAAAAGCTAAACAAATTAAACTCAAACCTACCATACAGCAGTTTGGTAAAAACCTAAGCTATGAGAAATTGGATATTCAATCCCAGATTTTAAACATGAAATGGAATCAAAGTAGAAATGGTACCTGAATCTGCAAGTGGTGGGTTTTTTCATCAGTCAAATATGGCTCTATGATGTTCTTGCTTTTGAAATGATTCTTCCATACTGCAACAATAAAGCAATTTAATGATGGAGCCCTGGGATTGCAATGGGTTCTTTCTTCAATTGAACTCCTCAAACCTTAATTTCAAGTAGGTTTTGCAGCAAAACAACAAATATTAACATTTGAATTGGACTGGATTCTTAACAAATCCAATCGTTAGTATAGATCCAATCGGATCCAATAAGAAAATGGATTTACCAAGTGTGATCCTTGGATTAAATCCAAATCCGATCCATTGACAGCCCTGCAATTTTTTGAATTTGATCAGGTTTCAAGTTTTTTCTTCCAACCCTATGACAATAGATCTTGTCCTTCACATCCTTCCTCTCATACGCCCTCTTAAACTTCTTTTATGGGCCTGCCACATGTAGATCGTCTTTCAAGTGCGAGAAAACCTTGGTTACACGAATCAAATGAGATTTTTTTATCCTTTTTGTCTTCTTGTTAGAATGGTACTTTAACCTCTTCTCCTAGAGTCTCCACAGTCTTCACCATAACTCTTCAAACCCTTTTTAAATCCTTACCCGGGTCACCCTCACTATTTTGACAAACCTGGAAACTGTCATCAAGGTAAAACTCTTCTCCTGCAAAACTGTTCTAATTTTTCCCCCACAACTGTTCCAATGCAATTCTCAAATTGTTTTTTTCCTAAAGATGAAATGAACCTCTTCACAATTGTTCTAGTCCAATTGTCTATTGATTGGACCACTATGGAGTTATTTAGCACAAGCTGAGTGTCTCGTATAGACAAGGAGAAGGCTGAAAACCAAGTCAGCCATATTAATGAGGAAAGCCTGATAACTTGACAGAGGAACAATATTCATGTATCTGACTCCAAATAGTTAGGATAGGGCTTAGTTGAGTTGTTAAAACTATTTCAAAACTGTCAAAGTCAGGTAGCTCAAGGGCATCAGTTGATATACTATATTCACAAATAATGTACGACAAAGGATCCAAATTGTAAGAGAAAATCTTTCTCCTCATATAGAGAGTGTTCTCATATAGTCTACTACAAGAACTGTATGATGTTCGAACTGAGTAATTTGAAATTCAATATCATTCAACCAGTTTCATTATCATTTTATCTTACCTACATGGAATCAGGTCCATAAATCATTTCCTACACTTCACTCTCTCCAGGGCTACATCTATTGACAACTAAGGAAATTGATAAAATTTTGCAGTACTTGTATATATGAAGGTGACCCCATATAGTTGGTATGAGGCTTAGATGATGATGATGTACATGTCCACCATAATAAGTTGTCTATCTAACTAGGGTATAATTAAGTTATATTTTCTTGGACAGTTACTCAACACTACAAATACTATGACAGAGATGGCAACCACCTGTATGCTACTTAAAATATGTATTAAAGTTGGTTTCATTGGTGTAGGTGGTGCAGAGAGTACATAATCTAGGATGTAATCAAACTGGTTAAATGCCCTTAATTTGATGCTACAAATATGAAGTCATCTTAAACATCAATCCCAGATTCCGAATACTGATAATCAGGGTGACATCCAAAGAAAAATATAAATCCTATATCTGGTTAACTACAGTATCTTCAAACAAAATTAGCATTGAAATTGTAATCAGATAAAGAAATCACTATAGATGAATTCGACAAAAAAGAATTCATTGCCATATATCACCTATTCTGTAGTTATAAATTGTTCAATAGCAACTAGTAATTTCCTCACAATACAAATACAAGAAGAAAAATCCAAAAGCCATGACTTATACAAGGAGAAAGAAATACAAAAATATCACAACTAACTAAGCATTAAAGAAACATAATCTCCAGGATATCCGTATAACAGTAAATTAGGGAACCATAAGATACCAATGAATTGTCAACAATTGACATACTGCGACAAGCGAGCTGCCATGTTAGAAACTTGAGTCTGCATCTGTGTAGCCCTAAGCTTTGAAGAAGTAGCACGGTAGAAGAACTGCTCACGCGATAGCGACCTGATGCTCCTTAGGTACTGGTCAAAGGGAATTGACCCTTCCTGAACCGCTTTATCCAATGAATAAATGGCATCCTCTATAGACAAATCTGATGCACTGCATTCGAGCATCTGCTTCGACAGAGCATCAATAGGCTCAAAAACATCATCTATATCCACTTTCCCTATGTTCGCCGTCTTCGACTCGTTCTCCCTCAACCATGCCTCCAAAATATCCGAATTCATCAGAACCATCTGCAATTGCTGCTCTAAACCTTCCTTCTCATCCTGCATCTCCCTCAACCCTTTGGAAAGCTGATCCTCCCTCTGCCGCAAAACCGCCTGGGCACTAAAAAGCCCATCCATCTCGGTCTCTCTATTCTTCCTCAACCCATCGATATCGGCATGTAAGTTACTCAAAAGCTTGTCAATTGCATTTCTCCGGAAAACCTCCGATGGGTCTTCCGTATGATGCCGATGGTGCTGAGGCGATGGCGGGAGCCTCCCACCGTAGGGAGACAATGAAGAGTAAACCCTGGGCGGAATCCCAGGACGAGCTGAGGCCGACGAAGACGCCGAGATCACAGAAGAATTGTCAGGAGGGGTACAGATAGGGTTTGCCGGAGGTGGCGCTGGTCTTTGGCGGGTATAAAGAGGGGGGTCGCGACCGAAGGTAAGACTGAGATTTCGGACCAAATCGACGAGATTGGAACTTGGGTAGATCCAATTCTGGAGATAAGGGAGGGAGACGAGACCGGAGGGATTAACATGGGGGTGGGGGCGCTTGATGATCATGTCCCGAGTTGGAGCGACGTACGCGCAGGGGGGCTGGCGAGGGTAAGACTCCATGAGCCAGATGACGACAGGGATGTTGTACATGACCTCCTGATAGAACATGGGGATGGTGCCTTCGGCTTGGAGGAGATTTACAGTTCGGCCGTCGTTATGAGTGAAGGTGGCCGTCTTGGGCTGGAGGCTGGGGTAGGTGTTGACGAGGGAGAGGAGTTGTTGTCGGATTAGCCATTTGACGTCTTCGGTGTAGGGCAAAGCCGATGGACCTCGCTGGGAGAGGACGCTGCTTAGGAATTGCTGGGTGAATTGGGTATTCTGCGCTGCTGCTCCGGCCATTGCAGATAACCACCGATCGGTTTCTTCTTATTTGTGCTTGGCAGAGGAGAAGATCTTCCGTTCCTGGTCGCCGGAGAGAAACAGCAACGGAGAATTATTGCCGAGGAGCTTTGTTTATTTTTCTCTGCTGAGACGAAAGTCACGAAGAGAGGAGATTTTGCGTTCGAGGAAAAGCCTTCATCAAGGCCTCAAGGGCAGGGAGTTTCCTCTTGGGATGGATTTCCGTGTGATAGGATTGGAATGAGGAGCGTATTTGGGTCGGGTCGACCACAACGCGGTGGGAGTAGGGCTGAATCCCGGGGTAGGATTCGGTTTCGGTTTGGTAAACTCCGAAGAGGGATTATAAAGGTCGCGTTTGCTTTCACAGAAAAACAACAGAAAGTTGAGGGAAAGCTCTTAGCAAATTCCTAAGAATTTATCTCAACTTTCTGTCTTATTTTCTGCCAAACCAAACATACTAAGGTTTTCCTTCTGGGTAAAATCAACCTCCCCCACCCCCCCAAACGCGGAATGAGGTTTTCAACAAATAATGAAACCTCCCCCTAGTTTTGTCTTGAACCTTTGAACATTTCTTGTTCTGTTGTTAGCTTTGATAGAATGGGAGAAATATGAAGAATGTATTTATGGGGGTTTTTGATGTTTGAAATCTAATATAAAAATGTCTTAGGTGGGGATGTGGGGTGAGTTACCTAGCAAGGTTTAAAGTAGGGGTGATCATGGTCCGGGTTGAGCTGAGCTTGGCACATGTAATAAGGGCTATAGGTTGGGCTTGGGCCTGGCCCAGTCCGGGTTATGATTTGTTGTTTCTCTCTTGTTTTAATACTTGGAAATATTTTAATCTTAGTTGATCTACATTTCTCATGTTAAAAATCACACTTTTTTCGGTAATACGAGTAGATCTATGAATTTTTTATGAAGAAAATTGGAAAAATATAAAATAAAAAAAAGAAAATTGGAAAATGTCTCTTTTTTTATTTACATGTAAGGACTTCATATGTTAGAAATCTATGGATGATCTATCATATCCATATAACATTTGAAATTTCTTGTATAATATATTTTTTGAAATTTTCGAAATTAAATAATAAATATTAATTATTTACATTTTCTAATGATTTGTTCATAAATATTGAATATATTATAGTTCTATGGATGATATATCAAATCCACAGACCATTTGATTCTTCCTCAAATATTTTTTGATTATTTTATAATTTTTGGAATTAAAAATAAATAATAATTAAATACACTTTTATGACATACCCATAAGGATTGAATATATTGTAGATCTATGGATGATCCATCATATTGATAGATCATTTGAAATTTGTTCCTCAATTAGTATTTTGTTATTATTTTATTATTTTTAGAATAAAAAATATATTAATTAATTATATTCTTGTGATATACCCATAAAGATTGAATATATTATACATCTATGGATGATCTACAATATCCATAGATCATTTGATATTTCTTCTTCAATTATTATTTTTCTTATTATTTTATAATATTTGGAATTAAAAAATTAATAATAATTAATTATATAATGATATACCCATAAGGATTGAATATATTGCAAATATATAGCCGATCTATCATATACATAGATCATTTGAAATTTCTTCCTTAAATATTATTTTTTTATTATTTTATAATGTTTGGAATTAAATACAATAAATAATAATTAATTATATTTTTTATCATCTACCCATGAGGATTGAATATATTGTAGATATATGGATCAACTATCATATCCCTAAATCATTTGAAATTTCTTCCTCAAATATTATTGTTTTATTTTATAATTTTTAGAATTAAAAATAGATAGTAATTATTTAAATAATAAATAATAATTACTTATATTTTCACTTAGATGTTGTGCCATTGATAATGCCTACTTTATGATTGGAATGTTGGATATGATACATATATTATACAATTAGACTTTTCCCATCCCTTAAAAGTTAAAAGTTAAGAATTATAATTAAGCATAGGGTTTTTTATTGAAAATTTGAAAATTAGATATAAAAATTACATAAAAAAGAAATTAATATATTCTATGATATGATCATAAGAATCATACAATTGTATAATTTTATAATTTCTATTTAATTAAAAAATGGAAATAGATATACCCATAAATCCAATACAATTTTATGTCAACAATTAATTTTAAAATATGTATTTACTATAAAAATATTTTTAAATAACCATTTCAATGCCAAAAGACTTACCCACTTTTGTTCTTGTGAGTTGTGAATGAATTATGGTTTTGAAGTATTAATGAATTATAATAGTTTATAAATGTGATAATTTGTAAATTATGACTAGGAATGAATATGATAGTTTGTTATTATTTATCACATTTGAATATGAATATGATAATTTTGAATTATGATTTTGAAATGTTTATGAATGAATATGACAATTTATGTTAAATAAATATGATTGTAAATTTATTTCTAATTTATATTTATAGTTGACTTATGAATTATGGTAGTTAAATTAATCAAATCACTTGAAAGTCTTGGTCTCTTCATCTCTTGGATATTTAGAATTTCATTTTTTGAATCTCTCGTATGACACTAATTAAAAGGGAAGAACTAAATATTAGATGAAGTGGTATCAAAGTAAATAATAGGGTAAATTACAAAGACCCCCTTGTATTATAGAATTACTGACAAAGACCCCCCTATACTTTAATTTGCGATAAAGACCCCTTGAACTTTTGTGTTGCGAGAAATGACTGAAGACGTTAAATTACCAAAATACCCCACTAAACTTTCTCTATTTTCTTTTTCTAGCCATTCTCCCTTAAAACCTAAGGCTGCATTTGTTTGAGGTGTAAATTCAAATTTTACACCATGGAAAAAATGAACCGATTTGATCGGTGGAAATTAAAACCGGTTGATTTTGAAAGTATACACCTACCTTGTTTAGTCATCAAGGTGTAAATTCCATGAAATGGTGCAGAGGAGGAGCAGACGATCTACAGAGGAGGAGGGAAGCAGGGGAAGATCGTGCATAGCTGGCCTTCAACCTTATGAAGTCTGCAATCCCTTCGATCAAAGCCTTAGCTCCGGGCTGGCCGTTTCCATCCCACTACCTGACGTGCATTACCTCATGGTACAAAATTCCAGTAATCTCCCTATTTACGTCGCTGTTGTAAACCTCAACGTAGGTGGCATTCATGTGGATTTCGTTATTTATCGCATACGCTGGCACACCGCGTTCATCCCGTCGGCCATTGTCTCCACGAACATGCTGACGCTTTGCACACTCTTCCTCTCAACTTCGCTTGTTTGCCAGAAGGTTTGCCAAATGAATTCTAAGGAAGATTTCAGTCTCTCTCTACTGTACTCGACGCCGATCTGGGTGTCAAACCAGGTTCCACCAGTGGTTCCAGAAAGCGTAGTTAAAGGCTTGATATTCTACGGCAGCATTCAATCCTTGCAGGGCTGAAAGGCCGATCAGATAATACAGGAAGAAGAGCGTCTGGTAATGGAAAGCCATCGGTTTGTTGCTCTACAAGCAAATGTGTTGAGCTCACTGCTCAGATTATTATGGTTATATAGAGAGTAGCCACACCCTGAGGAAGCACAAAGAGAAGCTACCGATTATGAAAGGTATTCCCCTATTATGGGTCCTCTCCAGCTCTCCCTTCCGAGGTGGGTTCAGATCTACCACTGCAATTGGTTGCAGCCGTGGTGACGGAAAGAGAAAAAAAGGGGGGAAGAAGAAGAGAGAGAGAGAGAGAAGGAGAAGAAAGAGAAGAAGAAAGAGCGGTTTTCTTTACATCGATAATTTCCATGTATATATTACACCGATTTTCAGTGTAAAATTACATGTTTACCAAACACATGTAAAATCGAACCAAGGTGTAACGTTTATCCTGGTTCAATTTTCCACCCCAAACAAACATAGCCTAAATGACCCAAAAATACGGAAAAAAAATCTTATTTTCTTTGGTGAGAACCATAATTAACCAACCAAATGAAGTTTTGAATTTGTTAAACATTTGCAGCGGATTCGCCCCTTGCATCTAGTAGAACACTAAGCTTTTCCATTGCATGATTGAATGATTGAAAGAATGCAATCTAGCTTGCTGTGAACATGTTCACGTATGGCTTGATGTTGGCATTGAGAGTGGGATTGAAAGGTGAAGTTATTGTCAAACTTGTTTGGCGTCATTACAACCTTCGTGGCCGATTGTCGACTTATCAGTTTCAACGTTTCCTTCTTTGCCCGAGGTTCTTTGAATCCCTTCTTTGCAAATCGTTGTCCTTCCAAAACTCTGACTCTCTTTACCTTAAACACCTATTTCCTTCTTTTGCTTCACAAATTTCGAGTTTCATCCATGTTTCTAGTTCTTGAATTGACGCATCCCCATCACCTTTCGGTGAGATACACGCCATTGTGCATGGATCCGATGTTTGCCAGGAAAACCACCGCTCTCCTTCATTGAATCCAAACTGAGAGCAACAATGGTAGAAGTATGCCAATAATAAAATTGAACAATGATACAAGATATTGGTTAGATTGTATTGTAACACATGATGGGAAGAAATTGCCATGTTGGACTTTGCTGAATCTATCATCATTCAAACAAAAAATTGGAATTGATGTTTATGACAAACTGATTGTTACAGGAATTGGTGAAGCTCAATTTTTTGAAGACTTGTATGATTTCTACTTGAAATTGTTGGGAGGGAAGCGGATGGAGGCCGGCGATGCTCCCCAGTCGGATGTGGAATGGTGAAAGCCGATCCGCCACTCGGCTCGGGGAGCGGACCGATGCGGATTGCGGCGGCGCCCCAAGCCCGGGTTGTTGCGTTAGCAAGGCAGCTCATCATGATGCATGGGAAGACTGTAATTGTTACAGGCTTGGAAGCCTTGGATGGTGACTACTTGAGAAGAGAGTTTTGGCTTTGTGCTTGACATTATTCCTCTTGCTGATTCTGTAACTAAGCTAATTGCTCGATGTGAGCTCTGTGGCAAGCGTGCCTTCTTCACCTTAAGGAAGACAGGAGACAAAAATAGAACTGATTGGAGGGGCTGATGTCTATATGCTAGTTTGTCAACAACACTATGCCAATGAACTAAAAAGAGGAAAAACCATAAGTTCAACTATCAAACCCTCAGCTCCGCTACACCCTTTATTCGCTACTTCACTCTAAATAACACTAACACACAATCTCTCTTGTGGGGCATGGGTGGAGTAGGGGCGGGTTGGGGAGATGATTGAGACTTGCTTCCTCAGGAGAAGGATGGAAAAATAAGGAGAGATGGAGAGGAAGTAGATCTGCTTCGTTTGTGGAAAATGGGAGGAAAAAAGCAGAGCAAGTAAGGAAGTAGATCTGTGGAGAATGGGAGGAGAAAAACAGAGAAAGTGATTTTCATAGTAAATCAGAGAAGGGTATTTTAGGTATTTAAAAACTTTAAATAGTTAAATGAGAATCTTTTTCGAAGTTAACTGATGGAACGCTAGTGGAGGGGGGTCTTTATCTAACGGTTAAAGTTCAGGGGGCTTTGTTGCAAAAAAAAAAGTGTAGGGGGTCTTTGTCACTAACCCCATAGTACAGGGGGTCCTTATAATTTACCCTAAATAATAATAGACTCCATATTAAATGAAATTTTTGTGGGCAAATTATGAAAGGTGATGGTATAACCTATCTAAAAGAATAACAAAAGAAATTTCCAAAGCAATAAAAGAACATCTCAAAGAATAACAAAGAAACAAAAATAATGTTAGAAAGAACATTGAGGCCTAGAAGGGATGATAATGAGGAAGAAGAAGAAAAAATGCCTCAATATGTTAATAGTGATGATAATGATGATGATTGCATATCAAAGAGAATTTAGTATGGGAAAGATATGCATTACGAGTCTCTTATTAGGAATAAAAACAACTAGCACTCAAAGAAAACAGACCTATACCATATCTATAAATGCAAAAAATCGTAGTTATAGGTCTATAGCTAAAACTAACCTATAACTACGGTTTATGCCCGTGGCTAAACCCTAATGTAATAATTATATATGCATTCTTAGCTACGGTTTTCAAGTTATTTGTAGCTATAAATTTAACTTTGTAGCTATAGTTGTAAAAAAATTGTAGCTAAATGTCACTTTGTAGTTACGACTTTGAAATGTCCGTAGTTACATAATTTGGATTTATAGCTAGAGTCTTGAGATCCATAGCTAAAAATATGAATCTATGGCTACAAGTTTAGGTTACCCGTAACAAAAAGAAGAAACTTGTAGCTATGGTTTAAATAGTTAGTAGCAAAAGAACATCAATCTATAGCTATGGTTTTTAATTGTCCGTAGCAAAAAAAATAAACCTATAACTATGGTTTAAGTTGATTGTAGCTAAAAATAAACCTATAAATACGATTTGGTTTATAGCTAGATCCTGAAATTTGTCCATTATTTTTTTGAAGCCTTTTTTCCTATATCAAATACAAGCACAATTAATTTCATTCATAATATAAGATTGAACTTGAATGTAAAATTTCATTAAAAGATTATATAATAAAAGTTTAATTATATCTCAATGTGCTTTAATACATTAATCTGTTTAAAATCTATTACAAATTCAAGGTTCTTAAATACATGAAATTCAACAAAAAAACTTGACATGTAAAATTTGTTCAAATTTGTCTCCATCAACACGTGTGAAGTATCCTCCTTTACAATGTCAACCTATAAGAAAAATATAGAAAATAAGTTAGAAGTCACAATTTTGGAGATATAAAATCATGTATGAACACTTAATTATTAACTATGCAATATAAATCATGTATGGTAGTGCAAATAGGTTAAGTACAAGTTCTGGTTTCTTTTGTCTTAGGTTTTACTTTTTTTTTGTTTGTTTGGGAATAGCAAAATTGAAAGTAAAATGATAAAGCCCACTTTGTTTCAAATAAAATCAAAGTAAGAGGAATGTGTTTTTTAAGGAGTCATGGAAAGTAAAATGATATTACGCCCAATTTATATTAGAGAGAATGTGGTTCAAATTGATAAAATACAACACCAGCACGTCAATGGATTAGTAATTATTAGTCGGTTACAAATTTTATTAGTAGATTAATAATTATTAGTCGGTTACCAATTTTATTAGAAGATTAGTAATTGTTAATCAGTTACCGAATTTTGTATTAGTAGTCGGTTACCGAATTTGTGTTAGTGAATTAGTAACTGTTAAGTCAGTTACCAAATTAAATATTAGTGGAATTAAAATGTTTTAATTAGTTGATCCTCATGTATGCCTATATAAGGCAAACAAGTTCATCAGTTGTAGTGTCCAGTTTTCAAATAGAAAAATAGCTTGGTTGTTGTTTAATTTGTGCCTTCTTCTCTGTTCGTAAGATTCTTTGTGAGTGTCTCTAGTTATTGTTCTTTGTTGTATTTCATCAATTTCATCAATCTGGTATCAGAGCCAGGTTGGTCATGGACATCATATTTGGTAAGCCTTTTCTCTTGACAAGATGAGCGATCTTCAAGTCATTGGCAGAATAAAAAAGCTCAACAATGAGAACTACAATACTTGGTCTACATGTATGATGTCTTACATGCAATGCCAAGATTTGTGGGAGGTTGTCAACGGAAACGAAGTTACGCAACCGGAAGCAGAGGATGCAAATGGTACATTGCGGAAGTGGAAGATAAAAGCGGGTAAGGCAATGTTCGCTTTAAAGACCACGGTCGAAAAAGATGTGCTAGAACATATCTGGGATGCCAAAACTCCCAAAGAAGCTTGGGATACGCTTGCCATGCTGTTCTCAAAGAAGAACGACACAAGGCTTCACCTTTTAGAGAGCGAACTTTTGTCGTTAGCACAATGCGACATGTCGATTGCTCAGTATTTTCACAAGGTGAAGTCACTATGCCGTGAAATTTCCGAGTTGGATCCGAAAGCTCCAATCGGCGAAACCAGGATAAAAAGAATAATTATCCATGGTTTGAGACCCGAATACAGGGGCTTTGTTGATGCAGTACAGGGATGGCAAAATCAGCCATCACTTGTTGAGTTCGAAAATTTGCTTGCTGGACAAGAAGCACTAGCTAAGCAAATGGGAGGAATCTCGCTAAAGGGTGAGGAGGAAGCACTCTATGTTAATAAAAGCAGGAGGAACTCCAAGCAGCATACATTTGGAGGGTCTAAGAAGAATGATGACAAGGCAAGAAGTCATCAAGGCGAAGGAAGTGCTTGTATAGGGGGAGCTTCAAAGAATCATGGCAATGGCAGAAAATTTGAAGGAAAATGCTACAATTGCAAGAAGAATGGTCACATGGCGAAAGCTTGTTGGTCAAAGAAAAAGCCGGTGGAGAGTAACACGGCTACCTCCAAAAGCGAAGAAGAGTGGGATGCTGAGGCATTATTTGCAGCAGAAGAGGAGGAGTTAGCTCTTACAGCAACTATTTCTGAACATATTGACTATGAGAAAGATTGGATCATCGACTCGGGATGCTCAAATCATATGACAGGTGATAAAGAAAAGTTGTAGAAGTTGTCAGAGTACAAGGGAAGCTGAGTTGTGGTGACAGCCAATAACTCAAAGTTGCCAATAGCTCACATCGGTAATATAACAGTTTCTCCCCAAAATAGTGCTAATAAGGTGCAGCTTCAAAATGTTTATCATGTTCCAAGTATGAAGAAAAATCTGCTTTCAGTATCACAACTAACATCTTTTGGCCATTTTGTTCTATTTGGTCCGCAAGATGTCAAGGTTTATCGTGACCTTGAGGTTATAAAAGAGCCAGTGATGAAGGGGCGAAGATTAAAATCAATCTATGTGATGTCTGCAGAAACTGCATATGTAGACAAGACAAGAAAAAATGAGACGACTGACTTATGGCACATGCGGTTAGGTCACATTAACTACTCCAAGCTAAATGTGATGATGAAGAGATCAATGCTGAAAGGTCTTCCCCAACTTGAAGTAAATGCAGACACAGTCTGCGCAGGGTGCCAATATGGTAAAGCGCATCAGTTGCCATATGAAGAGTCAAAATTTAAAGCAAATGAACCATTAGAGTTAATACACTCTGATGTGTTTGGACCCATCAAGCAAGCCTCTAATGGTGGGATGAAGTACATGGTGACCTTTGTTGATGATTTCTCAAGGTATGTGTGGGTTTACTTCATGAAACAAAAATCTGAAACTCTCTCAAAGTTTAATGAGTTCAGGAAAGTAGCGGTAGCAGAAGTTGGCAAAAGAATTCGTTGTCTACACACCGACAGCGGAGGAGAGTATACCTCAGGGGAGTTTAGTGATTTTCTTCGGGAGCACCAAATACACCATTAGTTCACATGTCCTAATACTCCACAGGAAAATGGAGTAGCAGAAAGGAAGAACAAGCACTTGGCAGAAATATGTTGAAGTATGCTTCATGCGAAGAATGTTCTAAGACAATTTTGGGTAGAAGCAAAGAAGACTACAGCCTTCGTAATCAACAGACTTCCTCAACAAAGGTTATGCTTTCTTTCACCTTTTGAAAAGTTGTGGAATGTAAAACGTACAGTTAGCTATTTTCGAGTTTTTGGCTGTATTTGCTATGTTTTTGTACCTGATCATTTACATAGCAAGATGGACAAGAAAGCTGTTAAGTGCATTTTTGTAGGATATGACAATCAAAGAAAAGGATGGAGGTGCTGTGATCCTACAACTGGAAAGTGCTACACGTCTCGGGATGTGGTGTTTGATGAAGCATCTTCATGGTGGTCCTTAGAAAAGGAGATACTGCCAAACTCTGATATTATTAAAGATGAGCTACAATCTGCTCAAATCCAGCTGAGTTTAGGAAAGTCTGAAGATGCAGATGATGGTAGCAATGTCCAGCAAGACATAGCTCAAAGTTCTTGGCAAACTGGAGTTTATGATCAATCAGGCAAAGAAGCTGAGCCTATTGAAGCAGAAGCACCAACTCCTCTCAGAAGATCTACAAGAGCTAGAAAGCCAAATCCCAAATATGCCAACACCGCTATAATAGAAGAAGTAGCTGCAAAAGAACCAGAGACATTTGAGAAAGCATTTCAAAATCCGGAGTGGAATAAAGCTATGGATGAGGAGATCGCTGCATTAGAACGAAATCAGACTTGGGAGCTCATGCCAAAACCTAAAGATGTGAAGCCTATCTCTTGCAAGTGGGTGTATAAGGTAAAGCGTCGCATAGATGGATCAATCGAGAGGCACAAGGCTCGCTTGGTAGCTCGGGGGTTTTCTCAACAATATGGACTAGACTATGATGAAACGTTTAGTCCAGTTGCAACTGTACGAGTTCTACTTGCACTTGCAGCTAACAAAGATTGGAATTTGTGGCAGTCAGATGTGAAGAATGCATTCTTGCATGGGGAGTTAGATCGGGAAATCTACATGGTTCAACCGATGGGCTTTCAGAGTCAAGATCATCCTAAATTTGTGTGTAAGCTATAGAATGTGCTTTATGGACTAAAGCAAGCATCGAGAGCTTGGTATGGCAAAATTGCTGAATTTCTGACTCACTGTGGTTATTCAGTGGCACCTGCAGATTCTAGCTTGTTTGTCAAAGCGAATGGTAGGAAGCTAGCTATTGTGCTAGTATATGTGGATGATTTAATTATAACAGAAGATTGTGAAGAAGAAATTCTCCAAACAAAAGAGAATCTATCAGTTCGGTTTCAGATGAAAGAACTTGGTCAGCTCAAACACTTTCTTGGTCTAGAGATTGATCGCATTCAAGGAGGAATATTTCTCTGCCAACAAAAATATTCCAGAGATTTATTGAAGAAGTTTGGAATGCTTGAGTGCAAACCAATTTCGACTCCAATAGAGCCAAACGCCAAAATGTGTGCCCATGAAGGGAGAGATCTGGAAGATGTAACGATGTATCGACAGTTGGTGGGTAGTTTGATTTATTTAACTTTAACCAGACCTGATGTTTCTTATGYAGTTGGTATGATGAGCCGGTAYATGCAAAATCCAAAGAAGCCTCACTTRGAAGCAGTTCGGCGAATTTTAAGATATGTGAAGAGTACGCCTAGCTATGGCATTCTGTATAAGAAAAGTGAGAATTGCAAACTAGCTGGTTATTGTGACGCGGACTATGCAGGTGATCATGATACCCAACGCTCAACAACTGGGTATGTCTTTATGCTTGGGTCTGGAGCAATTTCTTGGTGCAGTAAAAGACAGCCAACTGTATCTCTATCAACAACAGAAGCAGAATATCGAGCTGCAGCAATGGCAGCTCAAGAATGCACTTGGCTTATACAATTGTTGAAGGACTTGCGTCAATCAACAGATTATGCAGTTACTTTGTATTGCGACAATCAGTCGGCAATACGTTTGGCGGAGAATCCAATTTTTCATGCAAGAACTAAACATGTGGAGGTGCACCACCACTTTATCAGGGAAAAAATTCTGCAAGAAGAAATTGTATTCGAACATGTTAAGACAGAAAACCAAGTTGCTGATTTGTTCACAAAAGGCTTAGGTGACAACAAGTTTGAAAGTTTCTGCATGCAACTCGGGATGATAGAAAGAATCAAAGCTGGTGTTGAGGGGGAGTGATAAAATACAACACCAACACGTCAATGGATTAGTAATTGTTAGTCAGTTACAAATTTTATTAGTAGATTAATAATTATTAGTCAGTTACCAATTTTATTAGTAGATTAGTAATTGTTAATCAGTTACCGAATTTTGTATTAGTAGTCGGTTACCGAATTTGTGTTAGTGAATTAGTAACTGTTAAGTYAGTTACCAAATTAAATATTAGTGGAATTAAAATGTTTTAATTAGTTGATCATCATGTATGCCTATATAAGGCAAACAAGTTCATCAGTTGTAGTGTCCAGTTTTCAAATAAAAAAATAGCTTGGTTGCTGTTTAATTTGTGCCTTCTTCTCTGTTCGTGAGATTCTTTGTGAGTGTTTCTAGTTATTTTTCTTTGTTGTATTTCACCAATTTCATCACAAATCTTTCATCACTTTGCAAAATTTGTACTACCAATAGGTGCAAATGAGGCAAAAAATGCAAATTCTACAAACAAAGGTATGCGAATTTGAATCGGGTGAAAAATATTGCATCTAATTGCAAATAAATGAGGCTGAGGAACTTCTTTGCTACTGATCAATTCAACAAAGCCTTTTTCCAACTATATGGGGCCAGGTGTAAATCCCCATTGGTCACCATTCTGAGTATTCTTACAAAGAGCAATGACCCAGTTGTTAAGATGGTTATTCAACATTCCTCCCTTTTAGGAGGTGAACTTCAGACCAATAGATGTGAATGCTCTCTATGTAGTGAATGTCAGTGGGCCTAAACATGTACCTTGCCACCATTAACCCACTAATTGGGTCTAACATATGACACCCCACCCCTACGGAGGCCAAACTTCCATCACATATAGCAAAATAATTACTCTAACAAAAATCAATATTGCCTTCATATGTTCTAGCGGGCTTTTCTTGGCTTATCAAATTCATAATACTATTGATTTGGTGGTTAATCTGGCTTCTAATCACATGGGGCAAACCAATCTGTATCAAATCTTATACATTAGATGTAGGTTGGAATTTGGATATTGAATACCATTAATAAATTAAATTTAAAAACAATTAGAATATTACATATTACTAATCTATTCTATATACTTGGAACGCAGTTGCCTACAACTACATTAGCTTATTATGATTTCCAACCCCGTTAGAATTTTGTAGTTTTTCTTTTCAAATTTTAAAATAAAAAATTAAATAATAAAATATAGGGCCTTTTAAACTCACATAGAGCCAATTCAATTCCCTTTTTATTGGGAAAAGTTGGAATTGGGCATCTTACCCATCTCTTCTAGTGAAATGAATTGTGAATAAAATGACTTGAAAAATGCCTCTATAAGCTATGACACACCACATGAAAAATTGAAACTAAATTGATAGATACATAATAATTTTATGTAGATAGAGGAATATTATCAGATCAAGCCGTGTCAGATCAGATTGGAGTGGATCCTTGTTTGATCCACTTAAAATCAAATCAAATTTGGATCCCCAAATATCATTTGCAGTCTCATGGAGAAGTCAGGAGTCCACCCCAAGAAGCAATTTAATCTAATAGCTGGGACTTCGTATGTTATACCCCTATTAAGTTGGAAAAGGTGTTCAATTAATTTGATTGCAGAACTTACAGAGGCTATCCCCATGCTCAGTTTACTATATTCCAAGGTCTGCAAATTCTTCAGCTTATTGTCTTGCCAAATATGGCCTTCTAGTTAACCAACAACAGACTTGGTCCTTGTGTCCTACATTTTTACAAGCTTATTGTATTGACAAAAGATTGTAATTAAGCATGCTATTTTAATGAAATGCCAAGTTAGGATTCCAAAAGAAATTATAGAAGCCAGGCTCTGCACACCTCTTATGAACAAATGCAATTCTGGGCGTAGTTGAATTGAATCTAGAATAATACATTAGACTAACAACCCAATCACACAAAATGATTTCCAGGGTGCTTTAGAACCACTTCTAAACAACTTATCTTGGTGTTATGCTATAATTCATATTCTAAAATGAACTCAACAGGAATCTTGTTCCAAAAATACAAGAAAGTTCATTGTATTGCTCTCCTCACTTGTTAACTTAATTGAAGCATCCTTTTGTACAAAGGTGAAACATTTTTTTATAATACCAATGAAAATAATAACGATAAGTGGACCCAACACTTGGTAGGTTTCTAAAGCCCTGTCTTGAGTCGCTATTTAAAAGCATCTCCTGTAAAGTATAATTTCTTAATTGCATTTTACATAGCATCCAAAGAGTGCCTTAATGGAAATGTGGGAAACTGGCTAGGGCTGCATCTTACTATCTTAGGTCTCAACCTTTATACTATTCTAATAATTGAAGGAAATTTGATTTAATAAGATACCCATTAATTAAGGGAAAGGACTAAAGGGTGGACAATGAAAGAGGTTAGTTGGTTAGGTTAAGCTAGGTACTAAGTAATAATGGAAAGAGAAAAGTTTAGAATGATAATAGCTTTCATTGCTTCATCCTCTCCGGTCACCACCACTACCCCTCTCTCAACTACCTCTAAATTTTGTCAGATTCATAAGACATCCATTGATCAATAAATATCACTGTCTTTTATGTGTAGTTGAGGTTGTCCGTCTGTCTATGATTCATTTTCATCAAAAAAGTGAGTGCCCAAATGTTATTCTGATGTTGTTTTTCACTATTCGGTCCTTTATAGGTGCTAAGTGATGTTTTGAAGAGGTGGGGACGGTGAGGCTAAATGTTAGCTGTTAGGTAGGATAGGGATCCTTTATAAGTCCTTTATTGTGATGCAACGGTTCTTTGCCACTAGATAGATCTTTTCAGACCTTTGTTGAGATTTAGAGCACATCATGGTTCAAAAACTTGAAGCTATCAAGGGTGGAAGAGGCTACCACTTCAATCAAAAACCAGAAATCAGTCTATGTTTCATTGATTTTAGGTGGAATTCAATTAGAAATCAGTCTATGCTTCTCAATAAGTGGCTCATCACTAGAATTTGACCAAGCTTCAATCGAATTGGCTACCTCTCCTTCTGATTGGTTTATTTTTGTTTTCTCATTCTTCTAGATTTTAGAAATAATCTCTCAACTTTTTGTCCACTTCTTCGTTGGTCTTTGTTTGTCAAGAATATACTACTATTGCTATGTATGATTATATGTTGGGCCAACCTAGGAAAGAAGTAAAACCAGAGGATAAATGTACAATTGTATGCCACCAAACACTATTTTAGAAATGAATAGGTAGTAGTAATAGGTAGGGTGGAAGTAGGTAAACCAATAAATTTCACTAAAGAAACCTTATGTTTTATTGCTATTACTCTATGATCACTGACCACATAGACTTGGCGTTTATGATGTCTTATACCAACAAGAAATGAAATTATAAGCATTTATGTTACTAAATTATTTTTCCCAACTGACTTGCATCAAACAAATGTTTTTCTTATTTTTTAATGAGCACCAAACAAATCCTACATGTTTTATTTTCCAAATTGAGATCCTTATATCTATTGTTGGGTTACCAACTGATATTTGTCTATTCTTGGCACTATGTTACTTGGGTCTTTCTAACACTCCCCTAAACCTACAACGATACACAAAGCCACAATTTTAAATTTAAAGAAACATAATTCAAATGGTGACAAGGACTCTCTCATTTAACCCTAGAGTACTTGAAAATAGTAATCAAATTTTTTATTAGAAGATAGTCTTCTTGGGATTTAGCCTATGTTGTGATAAATTGGTAATACACATATATAAGAGCATGCATTCTATATATAAATGGATTATAATAGTGCTATGGTTTTAAGTAACCATATATGTCCTTGCTTTTTCTTTCCATTAAAGCGAAAATGTACAATTCCTTGGTTTAAGAGAGAGAGAGATTTTATTCAATCTAATCGAGTTAACCAACAAAATGTTACCCTATGACCATTGATAATGCAATTTAATATCTCACAAGATACAAGTGGCTAACAATTGGAACCTTGATCGACCTATCTAGGCCTATAATGGTACAACCCAACCCCAAAGACCTAAACCAATCCAACCTACATGGGATCTGAGTCTGATTTTTGAATCCCCATTATACATGCTTCTTATGTATGTAATGATTTTATATAGGTCCTAAAGTTTGAGAAGAGACAGTTCTCCTAATAAAAACAAGGAAGTTTGAGAAACATGGCAAAAGAATTAATAGAATATTTTTCTTCAAATTACCAAGATATAAATTTATCTAACAATAATAAAAATATAGTAAAATTGATTTTATTAATAGTCAAGGTTAACAGGCTAAGTCCCCAAACTCTCAACTATAACCCCATTTATTTCTTCCCAAACTCTAAGTCCCCACCAATCATCTAAAACCTTAATTCCCCAAAAATAAACTAATCATCTTTAAAATCTAAATCCCAACTTCTAGAATACCCCAACAAATTGTGAAGGTCCTCCAAATCATTCAAAAAATCATTCTAACCCTCTCCCCAAACCAACACCCTTTCAAGACCATCCGTCCACCCTTGCCAAATTATACAAAATATCTCTAAAGATTCCTCACAATTACAAAATATTCTTTTGATGACCAAACCCAAAAACTCAAATAAATCTCACCATCAGATTCTTCATGTCTCAAAATACACATAGATTAAATCTCATATTAAAATTTGGTCATTTATCCCCAGTTGAACATGGTAAAGTTTCATAAAATAACTTTTATGGAAAATGATATTAGTATTTGTATAAAAATAGGAGGGAGAGGTTTCCTCAAAATGGTACAAATGAACGCCAAAAGCAAAATCCATCCTCATTGTACCAGTTCTAACAAAGCTCAGACTTGGCCACCCAAGTGACAACCTCACATGATACCCCCGGCTAAAGAATTACCCATCGACAATCTTCAACTTTTTTCCTTTTTTCTGTAATAGTATTTAATTTTAATCTTTTAAAAAGAATTATCCCTGATTAATAATTGGTCCATTTTGAGATCTTTCATACAACAAATTAAGGTTTGAATGATTCTCTCCCAAAAGCGATTGGAGACTTACAAACAATGAAGTTGAAGAGAGATTGAGTAAGTAAAACAAACCTGAGCCAATGAAGTTGTACACCTTTGGCAGTTCTTGCATCTAAAGAAACACTTTTGTCATAAACATTTTGTATCTTTACGATGAGAGAGATAAAGAGTGAGAGAAGAGCCAATGCAATTGTTACTATAGCAGCACTTGAACCAACTAATGGTTTGTTGGCAAAGACACTTTAGCGTAAACGAATGATTTGTGGTATATCTCAATTGAAAGAAAAGATGAGGGTTTTGTGAGTATAGCAAGCAAATAAGAAATGAAGATTGAAGAAAGAGAAAGAGAAAGATAGAAGATAATTTTGTTAAACGAAGTAAATAGAAAAAGCGTGCAAAGAGTGGTTTTGGGGGCAGGAGGGAAAGAGAAAATAATACAATACTTTAGGCATTCGAATTATTACCGGTTAAATCCATGATGTTATAGTTATGGATGGTTATATCCGTAGTTATAACCATTAATAACTTTTAAATAATATCAACAAAAGGTCTTTAGCGACAGACAAAATGACCGTAGCCGCAAGTTAATATGTATTTATATAGTTTCTAGCCATGGATAATTAAAACCCATGGCTATAAAATTGCTTTTAGTCATAGACAAAGGACTATAGCTACAGAAACTTGATGTTTGAGGCAATATCCCATGTTTTAGTCATGGTTTTTTATGTCCATAGCTATAGTATTATGGCTATAGACCCATTTTCTTGTAGTGTAGAAAGATTACATAGCACTAGGGCCCAATTTAGAAGATCACAACATCAAGATGAGGGTTTTTCATCACAATCGCGAGTAAAAGTGTTTTTTCCAAAAAAAAAAAAAAGAAAAAGCATTTAATATAGAAGAAATGAACATGTATTTGTATAAAGACAAAGATGTTGGGTAAAAGAAAATTAAAAAGTGTTTATGACATGGGATTTGGACACGATACTTGAAAGGATATTTCATTTTTTTTTTTTATATAACCATATCCTCCAAATGCAGCAACTTCTCCTTATTATAAAATTATGATAAATGAAAATAGTAAAGATAAGAAAATGTGTACAAGGGCTTATACCTCATGAGATTATCGGGATGTTCTTAAATAAGGAAGTTGAAGAATAAATAAGTTATTTCAGATTTGTTTTTTAACAACCTAAAACATATAGATTCACTATTATGTATGATAGTTAGACATGACCAATTAGATTGTCCATAACCAATTTTATGGTATATTGTAATAGAGAAACAATGTTTCATAAATCTATTAATGCATGTAATGATAATATAATACACAATATTTGTTTAAATTGATGAATATAGTGGTTAATGAAGTTGGTACAGAAAATGTTATTCAAATTGTGGCTAATAATGAAAATATTTATAAAGTAGTTGAAAAAATGTTAAAATAAAAATAAAACATTTATGTTGACACCATGTGTAGCTCATTACATTGATTTAATGTTAGAAGATATTACTAAAGTTTTTATGATGTGTAAGGTCACTAAAAGGGCAACAATGATTATCAATTTTATTTATAACTACTCAATTGTTCTCAATTTGATGAGGAATTTTACAAATAATAGAGAATTACCACGTCCAAGGCCAATTCAATTTGGAATTCATTATATTGATTTTGAAAGTTTTAACTCTTAAAAGGCAACATTGAAACATAAGATTGATTCAGATGAGTCCTATCACAAGAAAAAAAAAAAAAAAAAAAAGAGAGAAAAGAAGTTGAACAAACTATTAATAATAATAAATTTTATAATTTATTCAATTATATGCTTTAATGACTACGCCTCTTGTGAAAATGTTTCATATAATTGATGGTAAAAAATAGAGCAACAATAGGAATTGTATATGAAGCACTGGACAAAGTTCAAAAGATAATTAAAAAAAAATCTTAATTCAAATAAGCACATAATAGACTAATAGACAAGAGATGAAATTCACAACTCTTCATCATTTATATAAAGTAGGTATTTTTTTACATTATGTAATTGTATTATTAACTCTCAATATTTATGCTAATTGCTAAATGAATATTTAAGATTTCAATTAATAATGTTATTTTCTTTGAATTTTAGCATATTATTTAAATCCAACATTCCAATGTGATCATGATCTTGGTGTTGATGATGATTTATTATTATCCATGAAAAAAAAAACCATTACAAGGTTGGAGTCAGATGAAATTAAAGTTGCCTTTGCCTTATAAAAAGTAAAAAATTAATTGTGTAAATTAGGGGTGCTCAAGTTCAGTTGATAACCGAAAATCGAACCGAATCAAATCGAATAAGGTAGTTTGATTTGGTTATTTCGGATATTGGTTCAAATCGGTTTTTGTTTCTAAAAATTTGGTTTTTGGTTTCGGTTTAATTTGGTTGAGCTTTTCAATCGAATTGAACCGAAAATCAAATTAGTGGTTGAATTTAATTAAGTATATTAAATATATAATAGTTTATTCAATAGTTTATACTTATTAATTAATAATTATTATCTTTTTCAACAGGTAATAATCAATTCACAATTCCCCATTGTGCTTTGGGAGGTTGGGCCTATTCCAACTTTTAATCAATAATAGTTAATTAAATAGCCTAGAGGTCCTAAAAAACAGAGTATTAAAGTTTAGACAAATTATTAATTATTCATTAATTGTTTGTGAATAATAAGTGTAGTTGCTTTAATAATTAGTAATTCAAATATTCATTAAATGACCATATTTGCATTAATTATTCATTAAAACCTAGATTAAAGATTAATATCTAGTTGTTTATTAATCATTGAAACCAAACCAAACTGAGTTGAAATTGATTAGGGTTGGTTCGGTTTTAAATTGTAATCCGGTTTGGTTCAATTGGGAGAGATGGTCAAACCGAATAGTCGATTAGATCTTCAGTTCTATCCGAATCGACCAATTGTACACCCCTAGTGTATATATTTGATCAGATGATTATTAATATTTGTTATTTTGATTAAGAAAAAACTATTTCATAAGGCATTAGGTGGATTTGCAAATTCAGTGGCTATTAAAACAAGAATAAGAATTTTTTACCTGTGATCATGACCAAAGAAGTCATCCAAATAAGTTTTGAACACATGAATCCATTAAAAAAATGAGGTTAGTAGGAATATATCTATACTGTTCTTAGTGTTTACCCAATCAATCATATCTCCCATATGGTTTGCTACCTTGCCAAAGTCCAGAGCTCTCTGACCTGTAATTAGTTCAAGGTGGAGAATCCCAAACCCAAACACATCTGTTTCCTCTGAGAACTGGCCTGTGGAGAGATACTCAAGGGCTATATGCCCCACAGTTCCCCTCACAGCTGTGGTGACATGTGAATCCCTGTAATCCAAAAGCTTTGCCATCCCAAAATCCCCTACTACAACCTCATAGTAGTCATCAAGTAATATGTTGGCAGCCTTCACATCCCTGTGAATTACCTACCTTTGGATCACACTGCTCATGAAGGTATAATAGACCCCTTGCAGCCCCCAAGGCTATTCTCTTCCTGGTAGCCCAATCCAATGCTAGCTTTCCTGTAAAAGGAAAACAGCCTTAAGATACAATGTAATTATGGTATCCAGAATTCAATTAGATATCAAAGAAGAGAAATTTTTAAATATTGAAGATTTCTTCACCTTTGAGACGGGTGGCCACACTCCCATTGGACATGTAAGGGTAAACAAGAAGCCTCTCTGTGGCTGTCAAACAAAACCCATAGATCTGCGCAGATTGCGGTGTAATGCTAGGCTTATCTTCTCAACGTTGTCCGAAATTGAATCTCCCCTCTTATGGCATTTCCATCCCTGAGCCTCTTTATAGCCACGATGGTCCCATCTTGGAGACACCCTTTGTAGGCAATCCTAAAGCCACCCTTTCCAAGTATATTTTTGCTGTTGAAGTTGTTTGTCGCAATGTGAAGCTCCCTGAATTGTAACCTCTTCAAGTTTCCAAGGCAAACTTCCTCATAATGTTGCTCTGAAATTTTGGAAGAGATTGAACATTTGTAAGATGAGAGGACTAGCCAGTTCATATTACTAGTTATGCTAAAATTATTTCAGTTTTTCTTTACTAGCCATTAATATCAAAGAATATCCATCGGTTGTGCTTTTGCCTCCACCAAAGAAATCCCAATCCAAGAATAAGCTGACAGACGCAGCCTAGGCTTGACCCTAAAGCAAGGGCCACTTTGTGACTTCTTGGTCTTCCTGAAGGTTGGGCACGTAGAGAAGTATAGAGAATTAGAGGTCATGACAGTTAAAGGATGGATAAGCAGAATTGTTTTGACCCTTAAACTGCCTGCGTTTCAAATTCATATCTATTATAAGCTTTACTTCTGCATACTCAAAGACTTGCCATGCTTCTACTGTCAAAGCCTTCATTTATGCTTTAATGATCTTTGGCTGATGCCTGATGGAGAGGCCCCCTACTTGATGCAAGAGAGTCGCGGCAAAATGTACCCAAGAGGACAGGAACAAATATATTGTTTATTCCCCTAAAATCGCAAAGAAGATGTAGGAAAAACTACTGCAAAAGCATCATATAACCACAAGAAAATTCAGAATAGGAACTTTGACCTGCATTGCTCGATTAGAAACCCCAATCAAGGACAACGGGTAGCTCACGATTTTAAACCCCATCTCCTCAAGTTCAACAGGATTTCCACCTCTTTCAAGGGGTAGCTCACGAATTTACAGATTCATTGTAGATGGATGGGTGTATTTGTAGTTTTTTCTTTAGCATTCACCTAAAATATAGGCATAGATTCTAACCCAACTTAGTTTTAGTTTTTTAGGTGATGTACTCGGTCTAAATTGGATTGGTTTTATTTGTTCTGGATTCTTTCTCTAAGAAAATCTAAATAATTCTAGTTTTTTTTTTTCAAATTTTGAAACATATAATCAGATGAACATCTGTTTGGAAGTTTTTATTTCATCTACAAGTAGTGTTGTATTGATACCGTGATAAACAGCATGCTCTTGGTTGGATCAATTTGATCCTCTTTGGAATCGGAAGCCCAAAAAGAAGTACCAAATCTGAAAAGAAGAAAAGGCCTAAAAAAGTGTTCTAGCCTCATTCCCATCTCACAAGAGGTTACTTATTGTATGATTAATGGGTTGCAAATGAACTTGAATGGGATGACTTAATGAATGGGTTGCTTCTTGTATCAATAAATCCCCATGTTCTTGAGTAATTCTTATTTGGATGGATGTGCTTTCACATTTGTTTTTATTTAAACCTAATGTGTTCAATATTATTATACAGAGATGACACACGTCTTTCAATTTTGATTGTTTTGGTTAATATGTGGTATTGCATTGTATTAATGTATTTCAAAATTAGAAGTAAGTAAATATGAAAGGAGGATGAAAGGGATTGAATATATAAGCAGGCTCACTAGAGAGAATGATGTGTACTGCATGAGTGAGCTTCGAATGGATGGATATGAGCACTTTTGATATGTTGTGTGGAATGGGCTGTAAATTTAGTTGGTGTCTCCTAGTTGAATTGAAGTTGCATAGAGTGTTGCTTAAAAACCCTGAACCAATTATCGATGACAAATGGAAATGCTTTAAGGTATTATAATTTGATTATTGCACTGATTTCTATCATTTCATTTTGTATATATATACACACAATTTCTTTTGTAGCGTAGAATTGTCTTGGGGCTTTAGACGGTACAACCATACAATGATTCATGTGTCTGTTCTTGTCGAGGACAAACCAAGGTATCAAACAAGAAAGGCAATATATTGCCACCAATGTGTTATATGTATGTTCACCTGACATGCAATTTATTTGTGTTACCTGGTTGCACGTGACAGTCATGTGCTTCGAGATGCAATTTTTAGGCCTAATGGATTAAAAGTCCCTCAAGGTAAATGAATTTGTTAGTATTGATGAGTTAAATAAATCTTAGCATACAATTTCTTTTGACAATTGAAGGATGTGCAACAACCATATGCCGTACTAATCAATGGGTTTATTGTCTTGTACATAATTTGATGAGAAAAATGACTATAGATCCCATGGAGAATGAAGTTAGCCAGAATGATGTTGATCAAGTGGAATACATTATTACTATTATCCCTACTAATCAATGGGCCAATTTTAAGAATACCTTAGCTCAACAAATGTTTTACAATTGGAGATCTAGAGCTAGAGTCTAGCTGTGTTATTGTGTTCTATATTTGAGTTGTTTGCTTGTTTAATTATGTGCTTTCTTTTTAATTTGACATGTTCACATGTTTTATTCTCATTTTCTTTTGAAGTTTATGAATTGTTACTTTTTAGTTGATGAAAGAACAAGCGTAAAATTGTTGTAATTTTTGTAAAATTGTTTGCTTCTCAAGTATTTTCATGCATTTCTCTGATTTTTTTTTTTTGCAAAATGCTTGATATTTTCATGCATTTTTCTCGCATTCCTCAGTCCGTTAGAAGTCCTTCAGTCGCTTAGGGACTTTGAAGAAGGGCAAGAACCGGTCCATGGATTTGGACATAAACCTACTGAGGGCGGCTACTCTACCGGTGAGTCGTTGCAGTTCTTTGTGAGATTGGGGTGATTGCATGTC
Source organism: Nelumbo nucifera (assembly GCF_000365185.1). The sequence goes on along the minus strand of NW_010729105.1, from coordinate 3,741,579 downwards.
GATGATGGCCTGTATTTTTTTTGGGTTGGCTTCAATCCCCCTCATGTCACCAAGAACCCAAGGAATTTACCGGAGCCGATCCCAAAAGCACATTTGGTTGGGTTTAGCTTCATCTTATACTTCCTAAGGGTGTCAAAGACTTCTTTTAGGTCGGCAAGGTGCTGCTCGACTTTCTTGCTCTTTACAAGCATGTCGTCGATGTACACTTCCACGTTTCGGCCGAGCTAATCCTTGAATACCTCATTCACCAGCCGTTGATAGGTAGTGTTGGCGTTCTCGAGGCCAAAGGGCATCACCTTGTACTAGTATAGGCCGCAGTTGGTGATGAAAGCCATTTTCTCCTAGTCATCAAGATGCATTTGAATCTGGTTGTATCCTGAGAAGGCATCCATGAAGCTCAGGAGTTTGTGGCCTGTTGTTGTGTTGACGAGCTAATCGATCCTCGGTAGAGGGAAGGTGTCTTTAGGGCAAGCTTTGTTCAGGTCAATGAAGTTGATGCATATCCTCCACTTCCCATTGGCTTTCTTCACCATCACCACGTTGGCCAGCCAGTTGGGGTATTTGACTTCCCGAATGAAGCTGGCGTCAAGCAACTTCTACACTTCGTCTACGATCACTTGCCACCATTCCGTTGCGAAGCTCCTCTTCTTCTACTTGATAGGTTGGTAGTGAGGGTCGGCGTTCAGGCGATGCGTGATGACTTTGGGGTCAATCTCCGGCATATCTATCACCGACTAGGCGAACATGTCGGCATGAATCCTCAGTAGTTGTACAAGCTCTTCTCAGGGGCGGTCATCTAGGAGAGAGCCAACCTGGACTATCTTCTCGGTGTCTTCTTCGTTGAGTGGCACCTGGATGAGGTCTTCGACAAGTTGACCGCGCTATGTTCTTACCTCGTCCCGCAGATCATAGGCTTCGGCCATCAACATTTTGGCAGTTGGGCGTTGTCCTCGACAGGAGAGCAAGTAATATTACCATGCAGTTCTTTGGTCCCCATGTGCCACACCTACGCTGTATTCGGTGGGGAACTTCATGGCGAGGTGGAATGTGGACACCATAGCCTGTAGAGCATTAAGGGTCGGCCTGCCGAGGATAGCATTGTAAGACGAGGGTCAGCGAACCACAATGAAGTCCACCATGCTTGTCGCAGTAATGTCGCCATCTCCGATCAGAAGGGGAAAGATTATCCTTTCAATGGGCAAGAGGGACTCCCTACAGAAGCCCAATAGGGGAGTGTTGGCAGGAGTGAGGTGCTCTTCGTCTATGTTGAGCTTCTTGAATGTGTCCTTGAAGATTACATCAGCGAAGCTACCCATATCAACCATAATCCGCCGCATCTCAAAGTTGGCAACCTCGGCTATGATTACTAAGGCGTCATCGTACGGGATTTCAACTCCCTGGAGGTCATCGTTGGTGAAGGTGATAGACTGGTCGTGTTTCTTCTTGTGCCCCCGTTGTCGATTTCGCATAGCCTTGCATACTTCTTATGCCCCGATCTACTCTCTCCTCCTGCGGCGATTCCTCCTGATATGATGTGGATCACACCTACATAAGGCTAGCCGAGGTTTTCAATTGCTTCTGGCTTGCTGTAAACTATGCCCAGAACTGGGCCTCCAGCTGACTCCATGATGCAATGGAGCACAGGGGGAGTGAGGAGTATCAGGTCAAGGCTAGACCCTTGAGTGTGGCCACGAGAGTCTTGCACATTAGGCCCTCAGAAGATCCATGCAGCATCAATTGAGCTTTCAAGGCCTCGACGTGGTCGATAGGGTTAATGTTCACATCATATTTGTCGAGCTGAAGTGCCCATCATCCTACGAGAGGCACCTCGTCCAAGATCTCTTGGATGAACAATGGTTCTCAGACAAGCAGAGCAGTGCGTTGCACGGGCTGATCTATGGTCGGCGCCGTGCTCCTCTGAACTTAACTGCGCTCCAACTCTTCTAGGCATTATCGGAGTTCCCAGATTTTGGCATCCCTATGGTTTGGAGCCACGGTGTGCGTTGCCCTTTATTTCTTAGGGCACGCAAGGCGGTCTTTCACGGAGCTGGATTCAGTGACGGAGACCACGCAAGGCAGCGTCCGTCTATCGACCCTTTCTTTGGCGGGGATCTACGTGGTTTGGTGCGTCCTACTGTGGTTGCCTGACACGCTTTGGGGTCCTCGAGGTGAGGATCATCCTTCGTACGCATCAGGGCATGAGGCGGGACGACTCTATTGGGCAGTGCCACAGATCCTAGGTTTTGCATCATCTCAAAGATCTTGTCGACCTTCTCTTGCATCACTTGGAATTGCACGGGATCAACTAGGGTTGGGTTTTGTTGAGTCTCTTGGTGTGGAGAATTGTGACGGCGAGATTCCCAAGATGGAGATCGGCCTGTTGATCGCTCAGAATGGTTTCTCAGCATCTTGATCATGTTCTTGATTGCGTAGTGAGAGAGATTTCGGGAAGGCTTTTTGTGCGTTTTCCACAGATGGTGCCAATCTGATGCTACTCAATCCGAGGTGGTGCACGAACTGAGGAGAGCAACTAGATAGTCCTTGCCAGTAGGGCGAAGCCAAGGTGGAAGGACAAAACTGCACTTCAAGACCTATGATCAAGAGAGATGTCGGAGACCCGAGGAGATATCCCCGGGTAGGTACTCTGACGCTCAAGTCAGTAGGAGGTGACAGGAGGTCGGGCTGAGCAATGAGTGTGTTGGGCCGAACAAGGGGAAAGTATGGGTGCTAGAAGTTTGATCCCTTACCTCGAGCATGGAATACCATTTTGTAGCCGAAGATCCGTGTCTTGATCGGATTGGACTTCCGATGTTGTCAGGATGAGGTTAGCCACCGAGGTATTCGGGATAGAGTCATATTCCCCAATGGAGTCGTCTTCCTCACTCCTTTTTATCCGTAGTTATGCTCATCCGAGTGACATGTAACTGATGTGGCCGAAAGGATAAGATGGGGGGCCACAGTAATAGTGTAGCCCGGCCTAGGTCACGCAGTCAACACAAGGCACAGGGCTGGTTGAGCTATGCCGATGTGGCCAGGCTGATCGAGCGATGGCTGGATGGCCATTTGTCTCTCAGGACCAGCTCAGCCACGACCCAAACAAGAAGATTTCCTAGAAAGTCCAAACCTCAAATATGCTAAAATGATAAAGATGTAAAGTTACTGTAAAAGGAAAGTTTTTAGGAAAAAAACCCAATTTTTTTAAAGGCCAAAATGATAGATTTTTGGGCTTGAAAACTACAAATGAATCCATTCGATTGATGTACATAGTGTTCGCTAAGAGATCGCTTTAAACGTATTATATGTCGAAATGGATGTCGTGATTTTAGTATTTCTATTGGCCTCTCTTTTCTTAAGGCTAAGAGATCGCTTTAAACGTATTATATGTCGAAACGTATTTTAGTATTATTTTCAAAATCGGACCGGACTGGACGGTCGGACCAGAAAAACTGAGAATCTGTTAGGTGATCAGTTCCGTTTTTTACCAAAACCAAATTTTTGCCAAAAAACGTTGATTTAGTTAGCAAACCGCTGACCTAAGCAGTTGAATCATTCGAACCATTTAACGGTTTTGACTGTTTTTTATTTTTTTTATTTTTTTGTTAGAATGGGCCAACCATTCGGTTTGAATAATCGGATCATTAGACCGGAGAACCAGACCCTTGACCGGTTCGTTCTCCAGGTCAGTTTTAAAACCCTTGGTAAATACATACAAAATGCAAGGTTTTGCACTCACCATATTTGTATTTCTACTCCTCCCAAGTTGAGCCTTAAGAAAAAGCGCGATTTGAGTATGTTTTGTTGTTGTTTCACTTGTTTAAATTTTATAATTACCAAAGTACCCTTCTATAGGTTTTATATTTCAAAATATAAAATGATATATTTTTACATTTAAAAATACTCAATTCGTTATTATCTACGCCTCATTATAATAGGGGTGTAGGTTTCATCATTGCATTGAGAAGCTTAAGCATTCAGAGAGATTCCATCCACCTCACCTCAAGGTGGGTATTTTGGTAATTTAATGCATCACTTAACAACAGCGGAGGTATTTATTGCAAATGAAAGTTCAGAGATATTTGTGGTAAATGAAAGTTCAGGGGTAATTATCACTGACCCCAATAGTATTGGGGCCTTTGTAATTTACCCTTTTTGCTGATTTGCCAATTTTAAAAACAATTAAAAATAAAAACATTCACATTGTTAAATCAAATAATTAAAAATTCAACCTATTTATCCAAAAATAAATAAATAACTCAACCTAAATGCTGCCTTATTGCTTGGGATAGCCAATCTTAAACAAAATAAAAGTTTCTCATACTGAATAGGATCATCAACTAATTTCAGTATTGAGATGAGAAATGATAATGTAGAGTGAGAAGCTTCTGTGCAAAGCTCAAGTGAAAAAGAATTTGCTGCATAGAGAGGTTTCACTAAGATTGATTTATAAACAAAGACATACAAGAAAAAAACATTTGTATGCTTATCCTTTTTCATCAACGTTGCAATCCAAATGGAGTGTAAATCCTAATTCAGGGTAAATTTGCACTCTGGTTTACTTTTGCCTGTGGCAATATTACGTTTATGCTTTGACAAACGACAGATCAATGCATATTTACATTGATAATACGATGTAAAAGTACATCAATGAAAAAGAAATAAATTTACATTCAAGTGGGCTTTTGATAAAAAAAACATATGTTTTATTGGAATTCATGTTTGCATCCATTACAGATAAAAGTCTATTTGGTAAGAAGATAAATTTGTCAGTGCAAAACTAACCCAATTTTACAATTTATATGAACCATTTTACACTCTAATATTTGCATTCATATTTATTTGAATTGTTTCCAAACACAACCTAAAGGCTCAGTTTGTAAGGAGTACAAATACAAATATGTAGAGCTCAAAGCCTTGTGTTTTGTATTATTTTGTATGCATATTTGTACTCCTTATATATAAGTGGAGCCAAAAGGAATTCAGAACCATACAATCCACAAATTTCCCTCACTACCGACCATCCCCTTAAACAACCAATTTTTCTAGCAGGAGACTCACGCTGATGTAAATTTGTATTGTTCTTTATTTTTTATGAATTAGAAATTTGAAATTAGATTTGATTCATTATTGAAGGATATGAGCTGACTTTCCAACTTGAACTAATAAATAATAACCACCCCATATTTAAAGCAGCTTACTTAGTGCAAGAAAAAAGTCAAATGTTAGGTTTGCATTTAATCCACCGATGAGACCCAAATAGCTGGGACCAAAGTTGGGATCTTCTGCCAACAAAAACACGTTCCAACCTTCTACCAATTTGATCTAACACCGCACATTTCTCCATGAGATTAGGATCCAACATAAAAGTGGAACCCTTCACATGTGAGATTGTGTCGGTAGGTTGTTGGAGTGTATTTCGTTACAAGTGGAAATTAAAATGATTCTTTATGATTGTCCAACGTATGGATCTGCTACCCACACTCTAACCACAAGGCATTAAAGCTATAAATGAGAACATCTCCCATGAATGAGAGATAAGTGGGTAGGAGTGTAGTTGGATACCCGATTTGAAGAATTTACACTGCATCGAACTTTGGGGTTTCAGGTCAAGCCCAACCAATTAAGTTGCACCTCTATTCTTGAGTGTCTGGTTTTGATTTAGTTGCTTTAGAGTTCAGACGAGAGATGACCACCGAAGGTTTCTTGAGTGTCTGCCTGTCTGGTTTCAATTTTAGTTGCTTCAGAGTTCAGACGAGAGACAACCGTCGAAGGTTTCTTGAGTGTCTGCCTGTCTGGTTTCAGTTTTAGTTGCTTCAGAGTTCAGACAAGAGACGACCGTCGAAGGTTTTTTGAGTGTCTGGTTTCAATCTTGGTTTTGATTCAAATCGGTAGGGTTTTTGGTATTGAATTATTGGGTTTTGGTTTTGGGCCGATTGAAACCAATAATAATACGGGTGATTTTATTTTGGATTGGCCCAACCCAATAATTGATAAGATTTGGATTGGTTTAGATCCAACCCAAAATCGTCCAATTGACAGCCCTACATGTAGTAAAGCCATCAATTCAGCCTTTATGGAATTTGCCACAAAATAAAGAGCCAATAATCGGGTTACCCAAGGAGCTTCCATCAAACAACTTAACTTTATTTCCTTGTGGGGTTCTTTGTCTCTAGAGGACTGTGCTACCTCCTTCCAAGCCCTTAGAATGTCATTAACTATGAAGCTCTGAAAGCAATCCAAAGTTTTAATCCATATATTGCTACCTTCGCTTTTATAATCTCTATTATCTCCTCCACAGTTCTACTCTTGCCATTAAAATCTCTGTTATTCCTTTCCTCCCAAACCACCTAAATGGTCGGGGCCTTAGTAATTCTCCACATCAATCTCCCTCTTTCTTTGGTTGTCTTAGGAAATTTTGGTTGAAAATGTCTACCACCTCTTGGGGAGAGTCCCACCTACAGCCAAAGAGATAACAAAAAAACTCAGAAATACAAAGAACAAAGGAACAGGAGATTAATAATTATAGGGTTTCTCCACTTCTCCTATGAGGAGAGAGGCATGAAATAGGCCTCCTTTTATGCAATTTACCTTTCAAATGAAAGATTGACAACAAAAAGCTTGAACTTTTGGTGGGATAGGCGTAGTCCACACTTCTTTCATTGGGAAGTCCACCCCTCGTGAAGTCTATCAAGTGAGGAAACTCAGATTGTAGAGTCATCCAAGGTAGGATCCAAAAAAGTTTCCTCCAGGATGTCAAGAAGGTTAATCATAGAAAAGCACTCAGTCTCCCTTATACCTCTTCTATTCTAAAACCAAGGTCCTAGCTGATGACCGAGGGAGAAGAAGTTCCCACTCTGGACAGAAATTCACCTTTGAAGTTAGAGAGGGCAAAAAGATCAAGGAAAGGAGTTTCCCCTAACCAAAGGGCTTCCTAGAACCAAATTTTGTCACCCCTTCCCAAATCATAGCAGATAGAACTAAAGAATGGAGGGTATGCCTCGTGAATTTCTTTACAAAGGGAAGTTGAAGTTGAGTGAGGACAGAGTTTAGCATCCCAACCATTACCCTCCAAACCATGAATGCTTGCTATTACCTTGTGCCAGATGTCTCTTTCAAAGGGAAATCTCCATAACCATTTAGATAATAAAGTAGTGTTTCTATTAGTAATGTTTCCTAACTCTAGGCCCCGTAGTTCCTTTAGTTTGCAAACCAGTTGCCACTTAACCAAATGATCCTTACTTTTCTACTTTAAGAATTCTTTTAAATTTATTAAATAATTTCGTTATTTTAACTATTTAAAATTTTGTCATGTTAAATGTTTTGTTATTTAAATATTTAAAAATTTTCTTTATTTTAATTTTATTATGTAATATTAAATATTTTGTTATATTATTTATCTATTTTTAATGTTTTTATTTAAGATTTTTATTTATTGAAATATTTAAACAAATATTTTATATTTTAATTTTTAATTTTTATTATTTGAATAACATTTAAATTGAATAATTCATAAAATTATAATTTATATTGTTACTACATAATTTCATGATGAATTTTGTAAAAAATATTGAATTATTAATAATATGAATATTATTAAATTTATTAATTCACTATGTTTTTAATAAATATTTTAAATTTAGTATATAATTTCATTATAACATTTAAATAGTTTTGAATTTTTTTAATTGAAACTTTCTTTAGATAGATATAGATAAAAAGTGGGGGAGAGGATAAATAGGAATTAGAGATAGTTTAGGAGAGAATCTCTCTACTAAATTAGAGATAATTTAAGAGATAAATAAAAGATAGAGATAATTTAGGAGATAAATAGGAATTAGAGACAATTTAGGAGGAAGTAGGAGAAAGTGATACCACTTGGCTAAATATTAGACAAGCAAATCCCTCTTTCTTTATGGTTGGTAGAAATAGTTAAGCATATGTGATTTCCTTATTGGTTTAATAGGTGATTATGTGGAATTAAAAAATTAAAAAAAATAAAAAATCAGAAAATTAGGAAATAGAGTTTGAAACAAGGAGAGGTATGGTGACATGAATGGACCAATTTTAATATATATATAGATAGATAGATAGATGGGAGAAAGTGTACGATAGACAACCGTGGCAAATGCTTCCCACCAGTAGCATTGAGGGATAGATGTGTGGGCAAGTACGATTCCAGAGATCGAGTGAAACATGTTCTCCAACTAGAGCAAATCTTGAAGTAGACCATAGCTGAACTAGGAGGCGGTATAGGCCACGATCACTATCTCCTCGAAGAAGAACCTGCCCCGTGTATTGATGAATTCGGCTTCAGTCCAAGCACATTTTGTTTGTGCACTGTTAGCACATTTGGAGGACACGCCACGAGTCCTTCGAATCGTGTGAGGTCTAAAGCATGCGAATGGGCTTAAACCCTGTTAATGGTGTTTGGCTTGTTGAATAGTGCTTCAAACTTAGTGGGTACTTAGTGGGTGATTTACTTCCTAATTGTTAGGCATTATTTTGAGTTAGTGGACCATGTTTACCCACTTTCTAGTTTAATTGCTTATTTTTAGCTAAGGTTAGTTTTGCTGTAAGTCTATTTATTTGGACCCCTGACGTTGCTTTTTATGTGAATAGAATTGGTAGTGGCTATGTTTTCAACATAAAAAAAAATTCAATTTCCCAACAATTTCTTTGGTATCAGAGCCAAGTTGGGTCTTTATCTGAGCAAAGGGTAAAGAAGAGAGAAATTATGCTATGGCAAGCAACGGAACCAATTCATCAGCTCTGCCCCAAATTCCAGTCTTTAAAGGGGAAAATTATCACTTCTGGAGCCTCAAAATGAAGACCATGTTCAAGTCTCAAGAGTTGTGGGACTTCGTGGAGAAGGGATTTGAAGACACAAATCCGATCGAGCCCAATCAACGGTTGCGAGAAACCCGTAAGAAGGATGCAAAGGCTATGTTTCTCATTCAACAGGCCCTTGATGAAGAAATTTTTTCAAGAATTGCAGCAGCTAGCACCTCCACTCAAGCATGGGATATTCTAAAGCAAGAATTTTTGGGTGACAAAAAGGTAATTACTGAAACGTTGGCCATGAAAGAAAAAGAATCTATGCAAGTATTTTTATCTAAGGTGTCTGGGATTGTTAATCATATGAAGTCATATGGTGAAAGTGTTAGTAATGAAACTGTTGTGAGTAAGGTTTTGAGGAGCTTAACTTCAAAATTCAATCATGTAGTTGATGCAATTGAAGAGTCTAAGGACTTGCCTACTTATACTTTTGATGAATTAATGAGTTCTCTATTAGCCCATGAAGTTAGGCTGAGTAGATCCAATGAAAAGGTTGAGGAGAAGGCTTTTCATGTTAAGGGGGAGTCTTCTTACAAGGGAAAATCAGAAAATTCAGGAGGCCGGGGACAAAGCAGAGGTGGTTTTTGTGGTCGAGGTCGCGGTGGCGGTAGAGGAAGAGGCCAATTTGGAGATCAACACCAACACAAAAGCACCATCCAATGCCGATATTGCAAGAAATTGGGTCACAAAGAAGTAGATTGTTGGACCAAGCAAAGAGATGAGCAGAAACAAGCAAATTTTACAGAGAAAGTTGAAAAGGAGAGCAAGCTATTAATGGCTCATTCTTCTATTGATAATGTTTTCAATGGAGTGTGGTTTCTGGACAGTGGATGCTCCAACCATATGTCCGGAACAAAGTCTCTTTTTAAAGAACTTGACGAGTCACAAAAAAGTGAAGTTCGACTCGGAGACAACAAGCAGATGCAAGTTGAAGGCAAAGGTACAATTGCCATCAAAACCTCACAAAGTAATGTAAAACTCCTCCATGATGTGCAATATGTTCCTAATTTAGGTCATAATTTGTTGAGTGTTGAGCAATTGATGGATGGTGGATACTCTATTTTGTTTGATGATGATTGTTGTTCTGTCCAAGATAAGAAAACAGGGCATATAATAGTTAGCATTCCTATGGCACAAAATAAAATGTTTCCGTTAGAAGTCTCTGAAGTAAGAAATTGTGCCTTGATTGCTAGATCTAGTGATGCAAAAATATGGTATTTGCGTTATGGGCATTTAAATGTGAAAGGGATGAAATTGTTAGCTCAAAAAAATATGGTTGTTGGGTTGCCAAAAATTGATGGTCTTGATTTTTGTGAAGGCAGTGTCTATGGGAAACAAAGTAGAAATTCATTTCCTGTAGACAAGTCATGGAGGGCTTCTGATTGTCTTGAATTGGTACATGTTAATGTGTGTGGTCCAATGAGTATTGAATCATTTGGTGGAAGTAGATATTTTTTGTTATTTACTAATGATTACAGCCGCATGAGTTGGGTGTATTTCTTGAAATTCAAATCAGAAACTTTTGAAACTTTCAAGAAATTCAAAGCATTAGTGGAGAAGCAAAGTGGGCGTTGTATAAAGGCGCTCCGTTTCGATAGGGGTGGTGAATTTACCTCTAATGAATTTAATGTTTTCTGTGAGGAAAATGGCATTCACAAGGAGTTGACGGCACTGTACACATCGGAGCAAAATGGTGTGGTTGAGCGGAAGAATCGAACGGTGGTTGAAATGGCAAGAAGCATGATGAAAGCAAGTGGTGTTCCTAATCAGTTCTGGGTAGAAACAGTGACAATAGTAGTATACCTTCTCAATATCACACCTACAAAGGATGTCATGAACCGGACCCCATATGAAACTTGGAAGGGCAGGAAGCCACGGGTAAGCCACTTAAAATTTTTTGTTGTATAGCCTATGCCTTGGTTACTTCTCCAACCCGCAACAAACTTGATGAAAAATCAAAAAAATGCATTTTTGTTGGCTATAGCCCTCAATCCAAAGCATATAGATTGTATAACACTGTGAGTGGCAAAGTAATTATAAGCAGAGATGTTAAGTTCAACAAAGAAGAAACTTGGGCCTAGAACAACGACAACGCAATACCTACAGCACCTCAAGTTACAGAAGATGCTAGTATAACCCCTTTGACAGAACCTCCAGAACCAGCTAGTTCATATGCTGGTAGCAGCAGCTCAACCATTCACTCATCTCCCTCCAGCAACAGTAGCGCATCTATACAGAAAGACAAAGCTCGGTTGGTGGCGAAAGGGTACTCTCAGTAACAAGGTGTTGACTTCGGATAAACATTTTCTCCGGTTGGTCGCTTTGAAACGGTGAGAACCTTTCTAGCCTTGGCTGCACAATTAAATTGGGTTGTGTACCAGTTTGATGTTAAATCCGCCTTTTTGAATGGAGAACTAGATGAAGAGGTGTATGTTTCTCAACCTGAAGGTTTTGTTAGTGGCGATGACAGCAAAGTTTACTAGTTAAAGAAGGCATTATATGGCCTAAAGCAAGCCCCACGAGCATGGTATAGCAAGATCGACTCCTACTTTCAGGAGAATGGATTTGAAAGGAGTAAAAATGAGCCAACGCTTTATGTGAAGAAGCGAGCTAACTCTGAATTTTTGGTGGTGTCTTTATGTTGATGGCATAATTTATATGGGGTCTTGTGAGTCTCTTGTTGAGGAATTTAAGTCTTGCATGATGAAAAAATTCGAGATGTCAGATTTGGGTTTGTTGCATTATTTTCTTGGTTTCAAGGTGAACCAAAGTGTAGATTGGATTTTTATTTCTCAAAGAAAATATGCTAATGATTTGTTGAAAAGGTTCAATATGTTAAAGTGTAAAACAGCTCCAACTCCCATGAATGTGAATGAGACACTCATAGCTAATGATGGCACCGGAATGGTGAGTGCAAGGTATTTTAGAAGTATGGTTGGCGGTTTGAACTATTTGTCTAACACAAGGCCCGATATAGCATTCCCTGTCAGCGTTGTTTCTAAATTTATGCATAGCCCAACAATGCATCACTTCGGGGCAGCAAAGAGGATCCTTCGTTATGTTGCTGGAACTGTTGATTTTGGAATTTGGTACTCAAAAGTATCAGATTTCAAACTTTTGGGTTTTACTGATAATGACTGGGCAGGTTGTTTGGATGATAGAAAAAACACTTCCGGCTATGTTTTCTCCCTTGGTTTGGGTGCTATTTCATGGAGTTCAAAGAAGCAAGAGATCGTGGCCTTGTCATCATCAGAAGCAGAATATGTCACTGCAACGGCATCAGTTTGTCAGGCAGTTTGGCTAAGGAGATTGTTAGCTGATTTTTGCCAAGGTCAAGAAGGTGCAACTCAAGTGTTTTGTGACAACAATGCAACAATCGCTATGGCAAAAAATCCAGCTTTTCACAATAGAACAAAGCACATTAACATCCGCTATCATTTCATCCAAAATCTAGTTGCTGAAGGAACAATAGTAATGAAGCATTATGGGACCAATGAACAAGTAGCTGATATTCTTACCAAGTCACTGCCGTGTGCCAAGCACGAATACTTCAAACTCCAGATGGGAGTAACAAGTTTTGAAGCAAGGGGGAGTGTTGAATAGTGCTTCAAACTTGGTGGGTGATTTAATTCCTAATTGTTAAGCATTATTTTGAGTTAGTGGACCATGTTTACCCACTTTCTAGTTTAATTGTTTATTTTTAATTTTGCTCTAAGTCTATTTATTTGGACGCTGACGTTGCTTTTTATGCGAATAGAATTGGTAGTGGCTTTGTTTTCTAACATAAAAAAATTTCAATTTCCAACATGGCTGTCTGTCGTGAGTGGTGTCGCGCATTCGGCTCCTCTCCATTCCTCTCCTATGCTCTCCTCTCCTCTCGTAGATTCACGCTCTCTCCTCTCCTCCGGCGGTGACTGCAAAATCATCACCGCCGGCAACAAACAATCATCACCGGCGGCGAATGACATTAATTGGAACAATAAAACAAGATAAAACTCAAATTGTGCTGGAAACGCTTTAAATCAATCTTAAAACAACCAAGCATGTTCTTATTCACAGGAGAGTCTCAAGGTACATTCTTCGTTTTCTCTTTCAGACATTGGAGCTTCTTGCAGAAGTAGCTGTTTTAGAAGAGGAGGTTGTTCGGCTTGAAGAACAGGTTGTGAATTTCAGACAAGGTCTCTATCAGGAAGCTGTATACATCTCATCCTCGAAGAGGAACACAGAGAGTCCAAAAGATTTATACGAGCCATACCCATGTAGAAACCCGAAAACAGAACAAGACAAGGCTTCATCCACCGCAAGGATTCTACCTTCTATTCCTGGCAAATCTTCGGCTTCGACCCAGTTGGCCTCTGAGCCTATTTCCGATCGAACAGCGCATTGTTCTATTCGGCCCTCAAATGGGAAATAGCCCTCGAAGAAAGCTCATCCCTCATCGACTTTTTCAGAAGATGCGCGGGGAAAAGAGAATCAGTCCTGCACTAATTCGTCAAAGAACAACAAGCAATCCCAAAAGATAGAGACACAAAAATCAGAACCCCAGTGAAGAAGCCCCCCATTGAGAATAGATCAGTAGAGAAGCGTTTGGATCCTCTGAAGCTATAGGTATGTATTTGCCATTTCCAGTGCAGAAACACTTCCCAGATGTCTTCTAGTGCCACAGTAAATTTGAGCATGAGTTTCTAAATGTCTAGCTAGAATGTGGAGCCATAGAACAAGACACAGAAGAACAGAGCGCATCAGTTGTTCTTGAAGAAACAGCACCAGAAGGAGAGAGCGTGAATCTGCGACAGGAGAGGAGAGGAATGGAGAGGAGCCGAATGCGCGACACCACTAACGGCAGACATCACTAACGAGGTTTAAGCCCATTCGCATGCTTCAGCACCTCACACGATTCGGAGGACACGCGCGCGCAAACGGTGCGCGGACAAAACGTGCATGGACTGAAGCCGATCTCTGTACTGATCCTTCACAAGAAACAATGTCGGATGAAATTCAAAAATCACATTATTATCTTTGGTAAAACGAGAGACAGACAGCAAGTTCTTAGTAATCGCAGGTACATGAAGAATATCTTTGAGCAATATTAGTGTTGAAGAAGAAGAAGATTTAATAAAAGTATGATCAGTGTTTGTAATGTTTAGACTTGTACCATCTCTAATGTGAACTTGAAGTTTGCTGAGGTCGTGACTTCAACAATGGCGGCAAGTTTGTTTGGCAATCCCTTTATTTCCTGCAGAAAGGATGGCATGGTTCTGTCACCTTTCTTGAGTACAGCAAGATCATCCCTTATGCTAACAGCCCGAGCAGTAGATTTGGGAGAATAGATTCGTTCAAGAGTAGTCCAGACCAGTTTGCTAGTGGTAGAACCGACAACCTGGGACAAAATAGGCTCTGTGAGTGATGCCAATAACCAGCTTAGCAACAAATGATCCTGTTTAACCCAAGTCGTGTAGGTGATAGGAACAAGCTAAAGTCGGCAGTCTTGGCAGTTACTGGCAGGCAGTTTTGACTGCTATTGGTAGTGCAGGGCTGTTGGGAGCTTAACAAGATGCCAGGTCAATCTGGTTGAGTCACCAGTCCAGCTAGCTAATATGTTTCCATTTTTAGTAAGTTGTTACCATACAGTTGTACTTATAACTACCTTCTGTTACTTCTGTTACTGCTTTTTGTTACTCATGTAAAGAACAGTATACAAGCCTCACTAGGGGCAGAATAAAGACAGCAGATTTGTTACTTTCTCTCGACTCTTTTCTTCCTCAAATTCTTCTTCATCTTCTTCTCTATTTCTTCTCATCCTCTACTTCTCTTCTTCTCATTTTCATTCTCAATTCTTCTGTTCTCTAAAGATTTTGGAATTGATACACAAGTCTGTATCAAGTGGTATTAGAGCTTGATTAGAGGTGTAAATCGGGCCAGGCAGCCTGCAGCCCGGCTCGATGGTCTGTGTCATGCTGGGCTAGGGTTCGAGGTCCATGGGCCGGCACGGCACGACTTAGTGCCATGTCGCCCGCGGGGCCTATAGCAAGCCGAGTGTGGCCCATCCAAAAACTA